>JAODLC010000049.1:9262417-9288935 GCA_026781145.1 Hippopotamyrus pictus
TATATATATATATATATATATTTTTTTTTTTTTTTTTTTTTTTTTTTTACTGGATGTAATGTAATTAGCTTTACCTACACAGCTTACTTGTATTTACAAATATGCATTGGAGTTTCTGAAATATATGACTTATAGCTAATTCAAAGCAACCATTATTATAAAAAAAATTCCAAACAGACAGAGTGTGCAATTTTCAGTTCTTAAGGTTTATGGGTCATTTGTCTGAAAGGTACTTAAAACCATCTAAAAGTTAAAGAAATAAATTGTGCGATTAGTGTTTTAGTCTCAGTAACACCTTATGGATGCCCCGTATTGTTGCATAGTGTACCTGTTTACTGCCCTGGAGCTGTACGAATCAGAGAGCAGAGGTCTGAAAACAAATGTCTTTTTCGGTTTGAGGAATCTTTTTACTCTTCACACAGCTGAAAATTCACAATTTATGCTCCGGGTTCAATACAGCTAACTTGCAGAGAAGTAGTTTGTGTTACCTCTGTATGGAGGTTTTCAGACACTACTACTGTCTTATTTTTAGGTTTATCTCAAGTATTTAATATCACTTAAATACATCTCCAACAAATCAATATGCAGGTATAATGTGTATGTCAGTAGCTACAGAACAAATATGAAGTACTGACCAATCAATACACAGCAAGAACTCAGTGCTCACATGAAATCCAGGTCCTTTTAATTGAAACGCCAGTTTACAAATCCTGTCCTAGTTCAAAGTGTCCTTTCTGACATGGATTATCTGGTCATCCTACTCAGTCTATTGCTCTCCACTTTAATTGCAGTTAACATGAGCATAAAACTTATTCTACACTAAATGTGCTGGAATCTGCTCTTACAGGATTTTGTTATAGACTCAGAAGCCAAACTATCTGGGGTGACATTAAAACCCATTTCAGCCGCAGCCTTTCGCCATGTTTTAGCCGCTAGGGTCCTCGTTAGCGCCTCATTACTGGCTGCACATCTTAAAAGGTTGTGTGACTGCGGTGACGATTCATGGCACAAACATACCCAACATAACCGGCATTCTCACCCAAGTCCCCCCCCCCCGCTGTCTGCAGAGGCTGGAGAAAGTTGGAAGGCGTCAATTGGCATTTTAGACAAACTGTGCGATGACGTGACACGTTTCAAGATGCGTTAAGTGTAGATACACTTGAGTTACTCCTTGCCTAGCATACAGCTGAATGAGAACCATGCTCTCCGGAGTCCAGGCAGTCGCCTGAGGGTGGGGGAGTGGCCTAGCAGGTTCATTTATCAAGTCTGGAGGAAGAGAAAACATCTCATACTTGTCTCGTTACCGGCAGTGGAATCTAACCTTCAGACTGCAACAGTCAGCCAAGTAAAACGGTAGCAGAACTGCTGCAATTCTGCCACAAAGCGAACTCCTCCCAAACGTATCTCTGCCATCCAGGTGCCAGTTCTGAGGCTGTTTGTATTCATACACCAGTCGGGTTAATTCGCTCCCTGCTCCCTCGTGCTGCATCCTGTGAGCCGTCGCTGTGCTGCAAATGAGAAACAAGTCCTGTGGCGAAGCTGCTTTGGCAGCCGCTCCCCGCCGTGCTGCTGCTGCTGACCTTGCAGGCTAAGTCAGCTAGTAAAAGCCACAGAGCAGCAATGTGGGCAGGATGGATGGATGGATGGACAAAAATATCTAGATAGATATGGAAATAATGGATGGATGGATGAATCCATTAATATATGAATGAAAAATACATGATCACACTAAAAAACTAGCAAACATGGTACATGATAGATGGATGGATGGATGGATGGATGGATGGATGGATGGATGGATTATCTGTGATCCTCCTGCAATCCTGCTACCCCCATGATTTTCAAAGAGCAGTTGTTGTGTTAGGGAGAATGTGCCTTTAAATCCTCTTCATACTGATCCACGACAAATGGATTTCGCTTGTAATTTCAAAAGAAGAGAACTGGGACTCCAGAGTAAACAGCGGTGAATTCTGCACAAACAAGTGAAAGCTGGGCTTTAGGTGTGTCTCAAAGCAGCTCCACCTCTCATCCCGGCACCCATCACGGCCCGCAGCCTAGGCTGAGGCTTCGCTCCCCATCTGGCCTGGCTTATTTGATCTCCCGCAACCTGCCACTTTCGGCCTGACTTGGCTCGTCCCGATGGCAGCGAGGAGTGCTGTAATCAAGCCACCGAAATGGAGGCATTACTTAAAAGAGCTGGAAAGCATAACTAAAGTTTACATCCAGTAGGGGGTGACTGCTGTTCTACCCTTCAAAGTGGAGTAAAGTAACCTACTGTTCACAGAGTGACCAGATATCCCATGTCAGCTGGGACACTATGAGCTAGAACAGGGTTTGTAAACTACCATTTCATTTACAAGGACCTGGATTTCACTTAAGCACTGAGTTCTTGCTGTGTGCTGATTAGTCAGTCTCCTCTATCTCCTCTATGTCACTAATGTTAATGTGCAACAGCAGGATGAGTCTTTCAATCAAGGAAACAAACCAGTTAGAGAACAAGAATAACTGAACTATTTAGCCAAGCACAGGAGCTTTTCAATTTTAAAGTAATTGGTAAAACCTGAAGTAGTGCAAAGTGTCCCTCCTAGACCTGGATTGTCTGGTCACCCTATAATGTCCGTTTATTCATTCATTCATTCATTCATTCATTCATTCATTCATTCAACCATTCATTTTATGTTGTGTTTTGTGAATTGGTGGGATCATCTGCTATGCAAATATATTGTGTACATTTTTTCCACGATATCTTGCATGGTTGGTTGCTCAAAATATGTGTCATAAGTTGGGGAGCACGGAACAGGGAAGCAGGAGAGGGAGACGAAGGATCGGGGAATAAGGGTTATAATAGGCACACGGAGAGGCATACGAGGGAGGACCGTTACAACAATACAATGACAGGACTAGGGAAACATACTTTGATGTGGACTTAAATACACCGAACTAATGAAAACAACTCGAAACAGCTGGTAAACACAGGGAATCCACACAAGGGGGGCATGGCACACAGGAGGATCAGACGAGCAGGGTATGATAATATGTCTATATTTGAAATAAATTAATTAAATGGGAGGCTCTCCCCGGCCTCCCATGATGCACCAGTATAGTACATTGCCAGTTAGCATGCTGGCTGGCTTTATCGTCAACATGGTGACCATAGTGATGAGGACAGCAGGACATCATTTTCTCCTTGAAAATCACTCACTGCACTATCCCCTTGATTCTTAAGTGCTCCATCTAATCAAAAAAACTACCAAAAAACACAGTGCTCCTTTTGAATATTTGCTTTGCTGCACAAAAACCTCTTATTTGCTGGCAAAACACTAAATGGCCCACCAAACTTCCCTTCTTAACTCTGTTTCTTTGTTTTTGAGTCCCATTCATTCAAGAATAATGACAGTGGTGATAATGCTGTTGGTCATTATGATGGTGATGATTCTGGTGATGATAGCAATGATGATAGTGATGATGCTGGTGGTGATGATGATGATGCTGATGGCGATGATGATAGTGATGATGCTGATGGTGATGATGGTAATGATGATGATAGTGATGATGCTGGTGGTGATGATGATGATGATGGCGATGATGCTGGTGATGATGATAGTGATGATGCTGATGGTGATGGTAGTAATGATGATGATAGTGATGATGCTGGTGGTGATGATGCTGGTGATATTGCAGTTGGTGATGGTGATGGTGATGCTGGCGGTGATGATGATGGTGATGCTGGCGTGATGATGGAGATGCTGGTGTTGATGATGGTGATGGTGTTAAAGATGCTGGTGGTGATGATGAAAGGTATCATACAGGCTTGAAATATTTATGTCCATCGAAGTAGTTAGTAGCATCTTCACTGCCCCTCAAACAATCAGGAGAACATCATAGGAAAAGCACAATTAACAAAACCACAACATCTACATGCAGAGTCCCCTTGGCTTTACAATGATTACCCATTTCGTAACAGTTCCTTTATAAACTGCCTTTATTTAGTGACTGGACAATATGAGTGGCAAACCGTTGCATCACCCCATCATATAATCGACACACCTGTCAGGAGATATAATGAGATACTTTGGATGAACGGACTGGCAAAAGGGAATCTTACCAGATGCAATAGCTATTTATGTCTTTTTTTCTTTTGCCGACGTTTTAAAAGCTAGCCTTTCTGTCTCGTAAAGGGTGCTTCTTAAGCAGTGAACCAGGTGTAGTGTCCATACAGTATCATGTTATAAAGAAAATGCTGGGAATGTATGCTATCATGACATTTCCTTGTAACATCTCTATCAAAGAGCTGAAGGGTGTCTGCCACTGATCTCTCAGACAGGAAATAATAATGTGCAATTCATTAGACAGGAAAACCCATGCTGTGTCTCACTTTGGCTGATGTCATTCCACTCTAACTGTGGATTTCTCAACATGTGGACTGCAGTGCCTTTCCTGATCCATTCCTGTCACTATATGGCTGTGTTCTACTCCTAGACATGTGCCATGAATCTGAGGCTGTCGCGAATCTGAGGACTTCCTTCTTTAGGTTCCCCCAGTCCAAATGCCGCATGTTTCTATACACGTCACGGCCAGGCAAGCAAGCCTGTCCTGCCCTTTCCAGGCTGTAATGTACATGAGCAGCTTGCTTTTGTTTGATTTATTTTATTTTATTCCAGCAAAGTTGGGAGGATGAGTCAGTGAATACTGACAAGGGATTCACTCTTATTGGCTGTGCTCTGGATGGCCCCAGGACACTGTTGAATATTTCAAGCGTCTCGACTGCGGTGAAGTAAAAACAAAGGCCCCTGGTCGTCTCTGCTCTCGCTGGAGCACCTTTAATCCGTGTAAAAATCCGGACTTGTTTACGTTGCCTCTGTGCAAACTTTGAACGAGCGACTTGCAGACACTGAACCTCTACCTGAAGCGGGAGAGACAACAGAAAGCAGGGCCGCCTCTGGACCCTCTTACTCTTTATATGCTGCTACTGAAGATGTATTCAGCTTTCTTCTTAGGATTTGTTGCAGGTGCAAAGAGTAATTTATCTGGACGGGTTGGCAGGTCAGGAAGAGAGAGTGGAAATGGAACCGAAAGAAAGAGGATCATTTTCAGAATTGAATTAAAAGTATAACGGGATTAGCTTTTAATTTCTCGTCTGAGAAGAGGTTGTGGGTTAAATTAGTCTTGTTGTGATTCCTTTCAGATGTACGGAGTAATGGTTAGAAATGCAGCCATCTAACCAAGCAGTCTGATCTCATTTTATTGGCAAGCACTAGACAAAACAATGCAATTAATTGGTGTGTAGCTCTTAAATAATCATCTTTCATTTAGAATAAAAAAGTTCACCATTATAACTACACAATGTACTGAATGAAGTTTGGAAGACTTTCAGAGAATTGCCACACAACCCCAGAGTCTGGCACCAACTCTTCTTCTCTAACTGTCCAGAATTCCAAGGCAATTTGGGCAATGCTGACTAGCAAAGCTTTAAATTTCTCCATTTCTTTCCTTTGGTGTTGGAAACTAAAAAACCAAAATCAGCATTTTAAAGTTTTCTGTTTGAATCCAGATGGCATCTCTTATGTTTTGATCCACATGGTATCTCTTATAATCCCCAATTGATTTTTGGGGGAAAAAATAGGGGCATTACTGTCTTCTGCAAATACCAGACACAAATTACCCCGGTACTAAGCCAATTATTCAATGCAATTTGAAATTTAATAATAGAAGGCAGAGCTTGATCTTGGACAAACACGGTGCTTTTCAAACATACTCTGGTACAAAATACCATGCAAATGGAAAGTGGTTCCTCAGTAAGCAAAAGATTTAAATGTGGTGTAAGCAATTGGCAAGGCTGAGAATGTTATAAATTGCTTCAAAAACTCTCTGTAAAGGAGCGGGGAAGACCGGCTCAGTGCCGCCGTGCCAGGAGATACAGTCAAAGACGGAGAATTACAATGGGAAATAAACCATCGAGACACAATGGCTACTAATCTCTGTAAAATAATGCAGAGCATATATGAGATTACCTATCGCTGAGACTTAATTAATTGCCTCAGACCTCTAACTTTATCAGCTGTCCACAGGCCAAAAATGAAAGATAAAAGGACAAGAAGGTTGGATGTCTCCAATATTGAATATTACAAAATACGCTTCAGGAATCTGCAATGAACTTGATCCAATTTCATTTTAATGGCCACTGGGTGATTTCATTCTCCCCCCTTGCATTGTGTGTAATTATCGATTGTTCTAAGGATGGCATGGGACACAAAGCAGGAGGAATAGCGTGTAATTAGTATTGGAAAAGTTGCAGGATTATACAGGATCTCCTTTATTGGATGACTTTAATATGAATGAATGGGAAGAAGAGAGATAAAGACACGAGTGTGACCTGGATCAGGCGCCAGCGTTGTCTTCTGAAGACTGCTGACACATTTCATAAATTCAGAAAATTCTGGAAAGAGGGCGCTGTATGTCAAATGCAGAGCCGGAGAGAATATGGCCGACAAGAGTGCGAACTAGACAGTGCTCCACTTTTTAATGCTAACATGAAAGGAGAAAACGGAGTCGTCTGGGTACATTTAAATTTCCATATTCTCCAAAAGCAATCTGACGTACACAGTGTAAGATCAAACTGTCATGGTGAAGCTATTCTTACTATAATCTAAACGAAGGACAGTTGTAACCATATATGCCCTGCCCTGTTATCAAAGCCAGCAAAGATGCAAAGACACTTTGATTTTGCACAATATTGCCCCTAATATCAACTCTGATTCATGTCAATACCGTTGGTAGGACTGGCATGAATATGCAGTACTTTAGGCTCAGATTCGAATACGATATAAAAATGGCTCACATTCTGATGTTCCTAGAAAGGTTCTTACCTTTAAGTCCAGAAACTGCAATGTCCCAGTTCAGCCAATAATCAAGAATATTTCGCTTCACTTTTTAATTGTTACTTTATTGCTATTATTTCTTTAAATCAAATATCAAATATCAAAGTGTGGCCTAAATGTTAAATGCACTCCAATAAGAATTTTGGCTGATTTTATATCAGTCACCCCAAACAGTCACTGCTGCCAAAAAAGACATATTGATCCTTTGGCACTTATCAGGAATGGTAACTGGGCCATATCTCACAGAACCTGAGAAACAGGCACTTCTGTTAAAAGTTTCATTCAATATGGATTTGCCATTTGCCAGGTCCCGTTTGTCTTGTCATGTCTGCTTGCCTAAAATACTGAGTGAGCTGGTTTATTGATGGTTAACATGGACTGATTACAATCAGTAAAAATAGACTTTTTGAAAATGAATATTCAGTAATACCTTTATAATGAATTCGTAGTACATTTAGTGTACCTTCATAATGCGCTCTTAACACATTTATGGAACATCCATAAGTATATCTTATCATCCTAACATAATTTTAAATATATATTAATAGCAAACGTTGTATGATTATAGTATTGATTGATGTACATGTATTACAGCTGTCATGATTTATTCATTGAAATTGTTATCAATGCAATGCTTTAAGACTTCTTAAGGTATACTTACATGCTGCTGATTAATGTTCTATCAGTGCATTATAAATGCATTTATGGAGGTGCACGGAATGTTCAATGAATGCATTATGATGATGCAGTTAATGTGAAGCATTGCCATATATTTATCAGATTGCATGATTGTGATGACGTGTGTCAGTCTTACATCGCAGCTGTCTATGGAAAATAACGTATGGTCACATTTTTCGCCGATTGCGACTCTAACTATAGCTGTAATACCCCCATTCTCATCTGTCTACTGATATCATTTTACATCTAGTTGGCCAATGAAAAGATGCTTTATGAAGTCATCTATGTTATTTAACTAGTATTTATGTTTCAACTACTGTAGTTAATTTGTGTTCATGATGGTGTTTGTATGGATAGCTTTATATCACTATTTTTAACTTAACGTTGATAGGTAGCTAATTAGCTTCATTTTTAATTGTGAATATAAAGGGATATTAGTTTGTATCTTGGATATTATCTACCACATTTGCCTTGCTGACAACAATACACAGAAGTCCCTTAAACATTAAACCGTAAACTGACAGCTGTACTGTATAAAGACAGGTTGCTATCTCTGGTGCTAAGGATGTCTCATCATGTCATTTTAGGTTTATTTTGTGAAGCTCGAGAATTCTCAGAAAATGCATTTTTTTTCAAGCTCCTGAAATAATGGACTTTCCGAGATATGTGTTTGTCATTGGACAGCGATAAAATTTAATTTGAGAATTTTGTTTACTGGTCTTATCATACTTACTCTTTTGAGATTCAGTCAAGATATTTGAAAGAAAAAAAGGATAGTGACCTTGCACAAATATTTATCTTTCTCAGTAATATCTTGGGGAAAAAACCTTTCGCTTTCTTGAGTTGAGGAAAATATATATATATATATATATATATATATATATATGTGTGTGTGTATGTGGGGGTATGTGTATATATGATATACATTTATACATATGTGAAAGTATGTGTATATATAATACACATGTATACATACACTGTATGTGAGAGTATGTGGGGGTATGTGTATATATAATATACATATGTGTGTATAATTCGCTAAGAAAAACAAACTGTCGCATGGTTGATTCTGACCTCCGACCTGTGAGTCCCGCTGCCGCTCGCTCAGGCCCCCAGAGACACGCGCCGCCCCCCCCGGCGTCTCTCTTAGCACTGTTTACACACACTAATAACAGGCTCCTTAATATCCCCTGACGCTAATTGCTGCACCTGCTCTTCGCATCACGGCTTGCGGCAGCGGGTGGCCACGTTAAGCATTTTTACTCTGTACACTCTCTGCGTTTTACACCCTTTCTCACATTCCCCGTCAACGCAGAAAATAGCTGGGCTGTGGGATGCTTTTTCATCAGCTTGCCCATTGCAGAGTGCGGCTGCTTTTCCTAACAGTTAGAATTATCTGGAGACAGAAACCAGATCGTTTAACGTGAGTATAAGCTGAACACCATGGCATCTCACCTACCAGCTCGCAGGCCACTTCCTGGATGCCTGATTTCCATAGGCTAGTCCCCCATCTGCAGGTGAGTCAGCCGTAAGGGGGGTGTACCCACGCCTCGTGATAGAGGTCACCCCAGCCAGCTGCTGCACCCTGCCCTGCTCGAACACACCCCACCCCGCCAGCCTGCTGGTGACCCCTGCTGGAAGAACACGGCGTGCGCCTGCTAGCTCTGCAAACGTGGCCCTTCCTGCCTGCCTCCCGCAGACCCGCGTCTGGAGTCGGGCCCGGATAGCCTGGCAGCCACAGCGTAGGAAGAAAAACACTCAACAAGCGAACCTCCCCAAAATCCCAAGCAGACAGGGGCAAAATGCTAAATATAAAGGATGGGGGCTAATTTTAAAAGGTGCCGCTAACGTGGAGCAAAGTTGCTCTCAGAGGTGCGTGGTGAAGCCCAAGTGAGGCCCGGTCCGATCTGTCATGGGCCATCATGCACGGAACATGCTGCCTTCCTCTCACTGCTTGGCTATGTGCTGCATGCTGGATCCTGTGTCCCTTGCACTGCCTGGCTACGTGCTGTATGCTGCATCCCTCGCGCTGCCTGACTACACTTCGCATGCTGCATCCTGCGTCCCTCGCGCTGCCTGACTACGCGTCGCATGCTGCATCTTGTGTCCCTCGCGCTGCCTGGCTACGCGTCGCATGCTGCATCCTGCGTCCCTCGCGCTGCCTGGCCACGCGTCGCATGCTGCATCCTGCGTCCCTCGCGCTGCCTGGCCACGCGTCGCTTGCTGCATCCTGCGTCCCTCGCGCTGCCTGACTATGCGTCGCATGCTGCATCCTGCGTCCCTCGCGCTGCCTGGCTACGCGCCGCATGCCGCATCTGCCATCCCTCGCACTACCTGGCTACGTACTGCATGCTGCACCTCCCTCTCTGCCTGGTTACACGCCGAATGCTGTGTCCTGTTCCCTCTCACTGCTTGGCTACAGGCCGCATGACGCATCCTGCATCCCGTTTGCTGGCTGTCTATGCGCAGCATGCTGCATCTTGCGTCCTTCGCGCTACCTGCTACGCACCGCATGCTGCATCCCCCTCAGTGCCTGGTTATGCGCCCGAATACTGCGTCCTGTATCCCTCTCACTGCTTGGCTACAGGCCGCATGACACATCCTGCATCCCATTTGCTGCCTGGCTATGCGCAACACACTGCATGCCTCTCTCTGCCTGGCTGTGCACCACATACTGTACTGCGCCCCGCTCACGGCCTGGCTGCCAGCTGCATCCCGCTTGCTGATTGGCTAAACCCCATATCCATGAATTTTATGTTGGTGTCGGTGTCCTTGCTGTCCGAGTGACTGCGGGTGACCCCAGTGTCGTGTCCCATCCTTCATCGGCATGGCTGCTTCTGGCTCTGAGCGGCCTACCCCTGTGTGACGGTCAGGAAGCTGCCTCTGTGTCGGCTCTGTGCCCCCCCCATGCTGGCCCCTATCATGACCATTTGCATCTTCAGCTCACTGCAGCCGCTGCCCTAGCATGTGGCCACTTTGACTGAGAGGTGTTTTAAATATCAAATTTATATGAGTTTGGCGCTCTGGTTGCATATAACTGTGTGAGAAGATTTGTTGTGTGTGTGTGTGTGTGTCTGTGTGTGCATGTGGGTTATGTATATATTACACTGTGGGGATTAAATGTCCCTATAATATGATAAAAACCTGTTATTTTGACGTTATGGGGACCACGTTTTCGGCCCCCACAAGGGGAAACTCGATTTTATTCAAATCTGTGACTGCTTGGTTACTTATGGTCAAGTTTAGAGCAAGGTAGGGGTTTGGGTTGTCATTGTCATTAGGGTTAGGGTTAGCCTATAGAAATGAATGGAGCGTCCCCACAAAGATATGAATACAAATGTGTGTGTGTGTGTGCGTGTGTGAGTGAGTGTGTGTATGTGAGGGTGACTTTTCCTGTGTACTCTTGGGGAATACTCTGGCTTACTTCTAAAACTGGTACAAGAGATGGATGGAAGATGGAGGGAAGATGGATGGAAGATGGAGGGAAGGAGGCGTTTTTTCTGGCGTTCTCAGAAGCTGCCCGCGATTCTCATACACCCACATGATGTTTTGGTCCTGGGTTAAACACCCGTCTGAGTCTCACCCCCCCCCCCACTTACCCCTCAATAACCCCAGGCCCCACTCCGCCATCTTTGATGGATGCCCCCCCACTCCGTTGTGGTCACGGCTACCAAGGAAGGCTGGGCAAATCGCTCCCGTCAGCAGTCTCCCAAGCAGCTACCGATATCGAGATCAAGGGCCAGATGAGGGTTGGGTCTGCCGGCTGACAGCACACTGCTGGCACACAGAGCGAGCTAGAAGCGGAGGGGGGGGGGGGGCGAGAACCCTGGCTCGCTCACGTCTGCACTCCCATGTTAAATATTTGATTCATTTTGGTAGATTAAAATCGTACACAGGCAGATAGCGTTCTGTGCGAGTTAAAAGAAAGCGAAAGATAAGATTGTAAAATGAACTGATAAAATGTGTGTGGGACACAAAGAGAGAGAGCCTGACTGAGATATAGGATACTTAAGGCATCTGGCCACACACACACACACATACACACGCAAATACACACACACACACACACACACACACACACACGCATGCAAATACCGACACACACACGCATGCAAATACACACGCACGCATGCATGCAAATAGACAGTGTAAGCTCCCTTCACAGATTAAAAGTGTATACATAGCTTTTGATGACATCTAAGATTACTGGGAGCAAATTGTGCTTTAATTAAATGCCAAAAGTTAGACAATTACAACCATCCACTCTACTTATGCGGAAAGAGCCGCATAATGACATGTAAATGAACCTGGAAGCGGTAATCGTTTACCTATTTGAATGGCATTGTAAACTCACAGAGGAGGTATCACAGTGGCATATTGCTTTGCTCGCCATTAAGAGCTACAGAGAGATCAGGGATAAATGAAAATGAAATGTAAATTTATTAATGATTCTCAGAATGTTTGTAAGACAAACAGCTTATCTGCTGTGGTAATATAAAGGGGGAAAGGGTGCTTCTGGCAATAGGATGGAGGTGGTTTTGCTGTGATATCTTCTGTTTGTGCTGCCGGAGCCAGACCGTGAAAAAGAGCGGCCAGCTTCTGCCGCCGCCTGGGGAAGCTGAGAGTGGGATGAGCGCCGATAATAACAGGTCTTAAAATGGGGGGGGAGGGGTGCATTTCACTCTTATGTGTGGCTGCACCTCTTCTCCCGACATCACGGCAATCGTTTGTGTTGCGGACTCGCCCGCTCCGGTGCTTATTATCACAAGATGGCCGAGTGATAGCGGGGCCAGGGTTGTGCAGAACTCTCTCCCCGACTATGACATCACAAAGGACAGCGCTGGCAGCCAATGTGGCGTGGACGAGTCGTTTATGACCGTGAATGATATCTCGTGCGGTGAAGGGGGCAGACTGGGGGGCTCTCTAAGTGAAGTGCCACTGCTCACTAGGGCTGGCTCGGGGGGGCGGGGGGTATTGTTCCGTCTTCTTGGTAAGCTCCCAATGTATCTGATGAGGAGTCATGTGGCCTGCTCGTGCAACACGGCACTTGTAGACTCTCCTGTGAGTAAGGGAGCCTTAAAGCAAAGGATTCTGGGAGGATGGTTTCACATGCAGCAGCAATTACAAGGACGCTGTGGCTGTTTTCTGTTCTCGGCTCAGAAGAGCCCTAACCGTATACTTATCCTCAATTCTCATGAATATTTTATGATTCAAGCCAGCAGCAACTTTTGTTAAAGATTTGGCTCTCTATTTAAGTTGAACTTACATGTCCAGTAGCAATATGGCTTGCATTTCATTTCTGGGAAAAGGTCCAAGTAATTAAAATGTAGCTCAGTGCTAATTTATAATAATAAATAAATATGCAAGTAAAATTAATATAGTAAAGGAAAGTGAGTGCTATTTATTGATAATATAAAGGTATGGAGATACGAGCTGAAAAATACATTCTTAAATGTTTCCATTTCCCTATTTATGCTTCTATTAAAGAATATATATTCATACCTCAGTATGCATCCATTGGATACATATGTGAATATGAGCAAGTGTGGTGCAATAAAAAAGAGAATCTTTAAATTTTTAATAACTCTGAAAACTAGGAAGCCATAAAATATGAAACAATTTTACTAGCATCCATGGCATTAACACTGCAGCAGACAACTGGAAATATGCAGTGCCTTTGTCCCTGCCTGAAATCTGGTACTGACTAATGCAAACTCTTCAGCAGGTAATGCGTAATCAGTGCAATTAAAAACAATGAGAAATTATACGATTGCAGATGTGTGAACAATTAAGTGTGTTTTTTCCAACGATTACGTTAGTCATGACTAAGATATTTATTTTTGGTTGTGTAATTTTTCTTTTCAGTACAGAGACAGCTGCTAATTTTCTGTTCTGCACCTCCACAAACAATTCAGAGCGCTATTTAACAGAAAAGGCCTGCTGAAATCAATTAATTTCAAATCGTTATGAGGTTTGCAGATTGGGGACTGCATGCAGACCGCGTGTGCAGTGGCGCATGGCGAAAACAGGCTTACTGAGAGTGTTTGCATAATCAGTATCATATCGTATATAATCTGCCTTTAACTTTTATTTTTGTTCACTGAGGAGAGCAAATGGCTGCAGCTTGCCTGAGGGATGCAGATGACTTTGTGGGGACATCCCGCCGCCCATATATGGTAGCTGCTGTATTTTGTTAATGCAGGAAGTGTAATGGAGCCCCAGCAGTGGCGGGCGCATCATTCTGTGATTTAATCCCCTTCCATTCTGGGGGCTCTTCGGGTTCCTATTGGGTTATGCTAGGCAACGAGCGAGAGCAAACGCACTATATCCCCGTCTGGCATGAGCTTAAAGCCTCCCTTCCCTACCAGCACTGTAAGTCGGCAGGCCTGGTCCAGGCCCCAGCTACACAGTTTGATGAATAGACCAACCTTTCCGGCCTATAATCAGCGTTCCAGGCCATTAGCTCCGTAGATGGCCAGCTCCACGGTGAGAACTTCAAGCACTTTTCTTCTTGGCCTGTCCGATCGATTGAAAAATATTCCTCTCATTTGCATGGCCTGACAGAGACATGAAATATGCACACAGGACAGGGCTAATTTCACTATCTGTAGCTCAGTTGGGTATTCAGGTGTTTTATAGTAGGATGATTTCAATTGCACTCATTACTTATATTTGACCTTCATGAAGATGACAAGTCTGAAACCTATTAACAGACCCCAGTCTTGTGATAACATCATATGGATCAAACTGAAGTACTGTATGAGATTCAAGAGATTTTTTTTTATAGTAATGCTATTATGATACTTCAACATGATAGAAACAAAACATAGCACCTTCTCTTCCAAACGCCTTTCTGTATAACAAATAAGTAAATGCAAAACACCTACGGAAGGAATGTTCACTGTCAAATGGTCATATAGCGGTGAGACTGATAATGAAACATTCTTTTCACTGTGAGTGTTTTGGTTCACAGTAATCTAGGGATTAAAAGAACAACCCGGAACCTGCAAGGGATCAAATCGGCAGGCCTGGAAGTGTGAGGCTACGGTGCTTATTACGGACCTGTAATAATCTAAATATTATTATCAATGCAATTCAGTGTGCTACCTGCATAAACATAACCCTAACCCTAAACAGGATGGGTTATACTGTATGTGTCATACATGCTATCTACTGTAACGGCAATTTGAAAATTTAAAAATGTCATTTTTACAAAAGGAATCACATAAAAGTGTTAATAAAAGTGTGCGTACGTTTTGTTGGCAACATTACATCTGTTCACTCACAGACATTAAATATCACACAAAATCATTCACACCAAATTTGATGTCACTTGATGTCACATGCTGGTACTGCAACACTCTTACTCTCACTCAGAATAGTTATACTGTAGATGCCATTTGACAGAGTTACATATGTAATGTACATTTTCTACAATATCAGAATGACACAGGTCCCTGTCACGGTCATGACTAATTGTGAAATTCAGACAAGAAAAGAAGTAGATCATATAGAAATGTAACACTGATAGTAAAGAGAGAGTTTCTAAGCCATTAATATAAATTAGGCAATGAAGTATCTTCACAAGAATGTATTTCCACAATTCAAAATAACACATCCCCAAATAATTGGATATCTGTAAGGAACACCATAGTTATTGAGGCAACACGTAAAATCATTTCTACTATACTGCTCCATTCATATTAATTATATGGCTTGGAAAATGTTATTACTTCCTGTCAAAGTTGCATTTTGTGATGTGTATTATGTGAGACTGATATAAAATGTGACATTTATTGTTCATGTGTATTAGTGAAGTTTTATGCCCACTCGTGTGCATCATTTCAAGCAATATGGACAACATGAGAAGTGTTTAATTTCTTCAATTCATAACAACTAGTTTCCTCCACTGACAAAGAAACAGAGCATCACATGTAAGGTCAAATTATCATTCTGCTGCTGTGGGGAATATTAATGTACTTCCAATAGTGCATCTTACTCTCTCTGACGTGCAATTTGTCAAAGTCCCTGGGCAGGTTCGTCAGGTCAACGAAGTTTTAATTATGCTTAAGTTGTGATTTTGTAATGATCAGTTCTTCTGCTCAAACCTTTAGAGAATGTCAGGGCTGTCCTGGCATATCGTCTGCTCATCTTTTATGTCATGAAATGCCAATAAGATTTTATCAAGGACAAAATACAAATTCAGAAAAAAGTCAGTCGAATACTTTACGTTACCCTACTGACAATACTAATTTGCTTACAATGTCACCTGCGAAGTTTACAATGTCACCCTCATAACTATTTACAGAGCTGAATATTTACTGGAGCATATTTACTGACATGTGCCATTCAGGCAATTATTGGTTACAAGGCCAGTTCATAAGCCTCAGAAACAGCAAATATTTATAATTTCATTAATAAACATTCCCCATTCATCTGGCTGCCCCTTTTCAGCATGCTCATCCTGAAGAGGACCTTGTTGACAGCAGGTTCAGCAGGATACCCCCAGACCTCCCTTTCTCCAGTAACAGGGTCTGGCTCTTACTGAGGAAAACACAAGCATTCTCAAGCCAGCCCAGAGACTAAATCCCTCCAAAATTTCCTGGGTCTGGTCCAGATATCCACATCGAGGCTTTTCTTGAATTCTTGAAGGATGACCAAGCTCCACCCTAATATGACCCCAAAACCACCTCCTCCCATTATACGTCATCTACAGCTATATTATAATTTTTTTGGTGGATCACTGAACTCCTTTTCAACCCAGCAATCCAGCAGTGAGACTTCATTTTACTTACTAATAGCCATCAAGGGAAAAAAAAACATAGCTTAACCCACATGTTTCTGTACTATGGAATGGTGAATGAAGCAGTAATTTCATACACAGGGCGGGAACAGAGTACACACAACAGAGTAATGTGAGAATCGTACCATTTAAAAAGGAGAAGGCCACCAATTTGCTAATGGAACTTCAGAGATCTAACTATAGGCAGGCAAAGTTAGTAAATGAATAACAACACAAGTGGTTTTATTTTTCCGTTCTTTGCTTTTCTAAACATTTTTAGTCTTATTCTTGAATACAAACCCAAAGGAGCTGGAGACAGAAAGGGGGAGTTTTATATTCTGAAGTGTGTAGGTCGCTGGTCTCTCTGCAAGGGCCTGGGACCGCAACACAATCACCAAGCTGTACTCTCTGAGAATCAGAAGTCCAGAAAAGCCCATTGGTCGGGTCATGGAGTCCTGAGGCTGTACTGCCTGACAATGACTGTAAGACCTAGAGGAAGCCACACTGAGATGCTAACGCACTTTGAATTTGTAGACTAACAAAAGCAGAACGTTTTTAACAAGCTGAATTCTCTAAGTACTATTTCTGTAAAATTTTGAAAATTTGTTCTGCTCAGGAGTCATTTAAAAACTGTCCTCCAGAAAATCAGAACTACTCATTTTATAATTTCAACCATTTAATAAATCCATCCGTCCTCCAGCTGTTTATATGTTGGCTTTGTTAGAAACTAGATTCTGATTAGCCACTAAAAAATTCAGAGGTTTTGATTATTCTCCTGTAAGTGCACAGCATTTCACGGTACTTACTCGGACGCTGACAGCCCTATTTAAGTTTTACATAGACGTGTCTCCTTTCTTCCATCTGATCAACATTCTACCACCAGAACAATTTATGGAAACATAATCGTAACATATCAAACTGCACCAGGCATTGCATAAAAGGCTATCAGAGATATTTTCCTATACCTAACTTTTAATGTGTTATATAAAACTGGAGTTCACAAGTTTTTTGGACTAAGCACCACTTTGAATAACACCAAAGCAGCTAAGCATCACAAAGGTGAAAAAAAATCACAGGAACCTGAATCAAAGCAATAACTGACCGTGGTCTTTTCCAGTACCACCTGGGGCGCTCGATTTCAGAGCATTCATAGAACCAGGGTTCTCAAGAACATGAATACGAGAGAAGAGTGCCTACAGTCTGAATATGCATGTAGAGCATGGAACCACCTTCCTGAAGGAGAACATGAATATGAGAGAAGAGTGCCTACAGCCTAAATATGCATGTAGTGCATGGAACCGGCTTCCTGAAGGAGAACATGAATACAAGAACAGAGTGCCCACAGCCTAAATATGCATGTAGTGCATGGAACCGGCTTCCAAAATTATATAGTTGGGTTTTCAGTGAAGTAATCATTTTTTTTTTCATCTGTGTTCTTTGTGGTTTGTTGATTATTCTATGCATATTTAAGTACCCTAAAGCACTAATTAGCAAAAAAACATGTGGGTGCATTTAGTATTGTCCTAAATTCTGCATTTTTTTTTCCTTTTTTCAATAGTTATGACACTGGTTTTATTCAGATTTTCTGTCAGTAAAGCCTTATGCAAAGACAAATGAGTTCATCCACATAGAAGCTAACTGCATTGTTTTTTCAGGATCATTTGGAATTGCAGGAGTCTTTCCAAAAGCCTTCTGCCACTGATACTGACACGGCATACATGTTGCTGAACATAGCGTACATATGGCTGAACATAGAATACAGCTCTGCTCCACTTCATTGTCCTAAATGGGAAATTTTGTTTTCCAGACATTTTAAAATTGAATTCTCATGTACATCAGACCACATATTATACTCTGTATCCATATGGTATGTAGGTTGTTCTGGATAGCAGAGAGCATACGGCAGGGTACAGACCAAAGACTGTTAAATCAAATCCAGAATTCAGCTCACCAGTTACTTTCTAAAGGGTAGTCATTCTCCTTCGCCACGCCCACCTGCAGATGATCCCGATGTGTGATCACCCATACCTGCACTCAGGCTGATTCATGTCTCCTTTTTCAGGCTTGATGGTTGGATCTTCCTAAGCAATCAGTTCTCTTTTTTTTTTTTTTGGTTTCTTTGTGATATTCCTACACTTGCAGTTCTCTCATTTGGTTTCTGACTATTGATTCGTTCTCTGGTTTCGCTCTGTGTTGTGGATCATCGTTACTGGGAACCTGACCATGTTCAGTCCCTTAATTAAGTTATCGTTAATGACACTCATTGTAACTCTGTGCTTATGTACCAAAGCTCAGGACCTTATTAATAAACTTCCAAATCCCACTGGGTCATCCTGCATCCCCCATCGTCGAAAAGATCATTAAAGTTTTCAAATCTTAGGTCGAGTGTTTTTGAAAATGCCGTTTCAATTGTCCAAGCGGTCCTGCTTTGAAAGAATAAGCAATGTAATGAACTATCTATTTGGTTTTCACTGATGCACAGATAGAACATCATTATTTTGATCCATCCAAGCATAGATCTGTCTTCTAGCTGCCTGTCCTGGTCAGAGCACAGGGGCCCTGGAATTCATCCCAGGCAGCACTGGGGTCCTGAAGTCCCAGCATAGGGCACTAGGCTGGGCTCCAGCTGTGAGCCGCCAAACCATTAGCTGTGGCAAAAACAACAGCATTCCAGCACTCAGCTTTGTACCCAAACAGGCACTTATCCGTAACTCACATAAGCTGTAAAAATGAAACCCGGCAAAAATGCAAATTAAGACCATTTGGGACACGTCAGAGATGCGTGAGAATAGCCGATCCTCTAAAATGAATCAGTTTAGCTCTCAAAGCACAGATATGACTAGGGGCTACTGTATAGCCATTCACGCAGCCCTCTGCCTTCCATAAGCGCTTATCTGGGAAGGGGCTTTAGTCAGGCACACGCCTACCTCAGGACGCACAGTGTGGGAGACGCGCTCCCTGGATGGGAGGCCAGTTCATTGCAAGGCACACAGACAGTCTCACTATGACAGTCATTTGGTCCG
This sequence comes from Hippopotamyrus pictus, assembly GCA_026781145.1. NCBI lineage: Eukaryota > Metazoa > Chordata > Actinopteri > Osteoglossiformes > Mormyridae > Hippopotamyrus > Hippopotamyrus pictus. The sequence continues at coordinate 9,281,779 of JAODLC010000049.1, forward strand.
TTTTTGGGCTGTGGGAGGAAAGCAGAACATCTGAAGGAAACCTGCATGACACAGGAAGACCTTGCAAACTTCACACGTGTGAAGCCAGGGGCAGAGACTGAACCCTGGAGATATGAGCGCACCAGGCCCCCCACTGAACTACCAAGTTGCTGTTCCAGATAACCTTCAAATTTAATCATTTTTTGGTAATTTGTCACTATTCATTCGCAATCAGTTCAAGTACAACATGGGAACCCTTGTTTTAGGGGGAGGTAAATTCAAGTGTCGTTTTCTCATTTTCTCACGTGTTAATTGTAGTCATCAAAAACAGTGAGTCACAGTGGAAGTATATTGCTGCATTTCCTTCATGCATTAGGGAGAAAACCATTCACCCAATTAGTATTAGTCAGATGTAGAACAAGCCTAAAGATTGGCCATCGAACTGAAAACCTGTGCAAATACATCATAAGAACGCGTTTACAAATTACTAAGGTAAGGTATATCTCAGAATTGTTGCCGATTTTGCTGCCAATTTGCCTTTTCCATCACTAAGCGGTCATAAATAACAGTTATGAAGAAGGTGTAAGCTGGTCTCCTGGCAGCAGCCTGCCTGTGGCCCAGTCTCTCATTTAATCCTGGACATCCTGATCCGAGAGGGTGCCTCAGATTCAAGGCTGGCTGGCCAGCACCCACCTATCACACATTTCATTTGGACAGAAGCTATAAAAAATATACTCAGTGTATGAAGATTTGCTATTCAGTCCAAAGAGAAGCCCAATAAAAACCATTCTGATCTGTCTTTCACAAAGAGATACATTCCAGTTCCATGCTAAGAAAATGGGACATTGAGACTTCTCTCCTTTAGCTATTGCTGTCTGTAATCCTGGGTTATTCGTTTGTTTGACACTGGAGCTTCACTGGAACTGAATACAAAACAGGTTTTCCATTAACATTCACTCCAATGGAAGGCAACTGGTAGGAAAGGAAAATGGGCAGATTTCATTTAAATAATAATAATAGCGATGTGTATATGAACAATGACGAAAAAAGCGAATAATGCAAAAGCTGAAAAAAGTAATACGGATACTAGTTTAACCATTTTTCATTATTTTTTTACAGTTAATAAGTCAACTATCAGCCCGTCATGTTTTGTTATATTTGGGAAGAATTCACACTTAGCAATGATACTATTAAAACAGCTGATACCTGCATAATTCACACTTCCTGCACCTTAACACAATCCTCTGCCTGTAACACAGCTAGTTCACCGGCCTCTGCAAATTACGGCCAATCAGGTCCCTTCTGGTGACTTGCAGTTGTACTTGAGAAATTCATTTTTAATGAAGAGAGGAGAGAACGGAGAGAATGGAGAGAGGAGAGAATGGAGAGAGGAGAGAGCAGAGAGAATGGAGAGAGGAGAGAACAGAGAGAATGGAGAGCCATGTTCATAACTCTGACGTAATTCATAAATCACCCTCTAATCTCACAGAAAAACATCACTTATTTTCTGCAGATCCCATTTGAGCATTCTGCTAGCTTTGATGTCGTTCATTATTAGGAGCAATTTTTTCATCCACATTATTAATTCATACTCTCTCTTTATTTTTCATTTCAGGAATAACTGAACTGATATATTTCTTCTTTACAAGGACCATTTGTCGCCTGCATAGTACTATATGTTTAACGTTTACAAATAAGCAACCATCATCATCACGCTCACCCCCATAATTAACAAAAGTTATTATTATTATTGTTGTTCATGACAAAACATCCCCACCAATGCATGTTGAAACTATGCCCAGCTAATCTACTTTATGTAGCTCATCTCCATTGTGAAAACGTCATGCATTGTACGATAGTGGCCTGGAGTATTTTAAGCTTTTTTACGGAATGTGACGCAAAGGATGAAGTGGGAGCTTAATGGAGAATAAACAGCATGGAGAAGAGAGAAGTGGCAACGTTGTAGTGTGAGTCCGTCTTTCTGCTCTTCTCTGCAGCAGCACAAAGCCTGCTGAAAGCCTTTGATCTAAAGATAAGTCGTAAGTTCAGAATATTACCTGCATATCTGAATGTTTGCTTTAATGTCCTTAAGATTTACTCAACAATTATATTTATAATACTGCAGAACTACAGCTTGAACAAATCTGAACAACTTGCTCATGCGGTCGGCTGTCATCGATTAAACAAGGCATGAGGCAATAGCCAAAGCTGAGAAAGACGTATTGTTTAGTGTGCAGGTATAATTCTGTCTAGGGGAGAAAAAAACATATATGCTATAACAATGATCTCCATGAATTTATCATGAGTCGACTGCATAAATATTCAGAAGCCTAGCAAGATGGAGGCATATTTTAACAATAATGACATTTGGGAGCAAGGCTGTTTTCTTTTTTTTTTTGTTTCTTTCGAAGCGGCAGGCTTATCTAGGCAGCATCTGTCCTGTACGATAAAATCAGGTGGTTAAATGGACGGAGCAATGCAATGACCCCAGGCCTGGAGCGCCTTGCATTAGTCACTTAGGAAAGCACATGCGCTAGAGTGGACCAGGCCAGAAGACTCATACTGAGTGAAAATGCAGTTGTCTTTAGGTCATCCCGATATTTAAAGATGCTCGTAACTTAGGATTTGGAAAAGCCGCATTGTATTCGGCCAAGCCGAATTGATAAAAATAGTCCACGTGTCCTCTTTAGTACTGATACTGAGCATCTGAATACTTATTGTTTTTTTGCTTAGGGATCAAACACTATCACACTTGTCCATGTCCACTACTGCCTCTTTGTATGTGGGCGTGGTTTGTGCTTTTTTTTCTTCCTGTTTGCGGCTTGTTGCCTAGGTAACCCTGACTGTGGTGCTGATTGCCTCTCAGAGCTTCACCCATGACATGCATCATAGCTTTATAATAGCACTTTTTGGCAGCCAGGGAGAGAAAGAGATTCCTGGAGAGATTCTTTTTAACTCTTCTGTGGTTTGGAGTCTTTCATTCACAGTCTTCTATATGAGTTAGAACAGAGTGTGACTCCTACAGACACAGTAAATGTACAGTGGTTTCTCTAATGGTCAGTATGGGCTGGCACTTCCCCTCTATGCATGTCTGTTATACTAATATGAAGTATTTGGTGAAATTGAATGTGTAGATAGACAAAGAGACAGACAGACAGACAGATCATCCTGAGTGCTGCTGTTAAAGAAGGGACACCGTGGGGGGGGGGGGGGGGTAAAATTTGGCGAGTCTGCAAAAATCTCGGGACAGACCACAGAATCGCCTGTTACAAGCCAATGATGAAGCTGCTGTACTCTCTGTGACATGAGAGGACAGGAACTGCCTTTGTGATGCAGATATAGGACAGTGTTTTGCAGTTCATCCATAACTGAAGTTATTGCTTATACCATCCTCTATTTCTCACCCTCAGTGCCTTTAAAAGTTATGGGGTCACTGGCGATGTCAAGAGATCACAATGATGACCAGGGGTGCTTTGGCTGGGGATGAAAGTTCTCTAGCGAGATTACAGATAAAATAGGCTTGTACAGGGAGAGCTGTATTTAGAAATGTTAGCATAAATGTTAGCCATCTACCTGCAGTTTTCAAACACAGCACCTGGATCATTTTCATAACAGCCTTTATTTTTCACAGTTACATAGTTGCTTAGCCAATATGCCTCTGTTGTACATCAACTGCAGAAAAGTTATTTTTGCTTTTTGGGTTTAATTTTTTTGTCTTGGTTAGTGATTTAAGAGCTCCAAGACATTGATTAATAAAATGCATCTGAGGCTGTCGAATACTGATTCTGTCCTTTTATCATTCATGTTGAGAATAATATGAAAAACGTAGATCCACCAAATTGTAACTCAACAAAATGGGATAACTTACCTGGTCCCTGAATGGTATGAATATACATTTGTGTTATATGTTTTTTTTTTTTTACCATCTACATCTTAATAGATTTGATGCAATAAAATTACCTAATTATTTTAACAAACAATGTAAAATTAAGATATAAGAGTACAAGATTAATAATAAGATCTATTTCTTTAATTTTCTGGTCGTTATAAAGACAGATGCCCAACAAGGTACAGTATGTTTAATTAGAGGCAATTTTAATTAGACAGGCAACACCTGCTTAGGATATTGTGGCATTTTCCCTCATTGAAATGAAAGAAACATTTTGCCAGATCACTCCAAAGGGCTGTAGCATACACGCACATATATATTGAATATCTGCAGCTAATCATTAGACAGAAAGTAAACTGGGGACTTCCATTTGGCACAAGACACTAGATCAAAAAATGCTGGCCAGTATAAAGATCATGAAATCCAATTAGCCCAGTTTCACAGCTAGCTAGCGGAGCAAGCCATAAAGATACATTTACATCACTGGCATTTATCTACGATGAGTTGCTCTACTCAGCTGTAGTGAGTTGATGCCAACAGCCATCCCATCACACCTAATCGATATTACCCATCTTAGACAGTCAATTTATAAACTTCTTCTCAGATTATGGAAACATTAAGATGTGAGGTCATAGCTTTTATGGGGACTACTGGAGCCACCATGTGGGATTAACTGGAATTGACACGTATTTTAATACTGAAAAGGTTAAAGAGTGAGTAATGAGTGGATAGCATTTGTGCATTACTTTCTACATTGCCCAGTATAAATGCATTACTTTCTACATTGCCCAGTATAAATGCACATCAGCTGATGTAAGTTTAGCACTACAGTGATCATTATTACAACAGGATTCTCTCAGTCACAAATGCACTAATTTAGATACAATGATCCTTATTTTGATGCTCAGCTTTAAAACAAGGTGCAGCAATCACTGATTTTGCCCAAAGCAACACATAAGTCAGCATTCCTGGAGCAATTGGGGTGAAGAGCTTAACGCCATACCATCACTCTGCCAGCCACGGGATTTGACCTGGTAACCTTCTGCTAATAGGTACAGAGTGTGAGCCCACAGACTCACACTCCACCATCCCCTAAAATAACCTGATACATAAAATTAAGCTGTAAAGTATGAAAGGAAACCATTGACCAGATGCCTGAAATAAACTGCGTGAAATGAACAAAATACTAATTTGGTGAATCGTGTCAATGTTGACTGCCACTGTTAGCTAAAAAGCCTGCATCCTTAATGACCATCTTATACACTGTACTTATTTCGGTAAGATGTGCTGATTCCATTGAGGATATGATGTCGGACTAGGTTCTCACTCAGTTTAATTGGGTTTTCCCAAATTTAAGACAACTGGTCTTAAGATTTTCTTAATTGCTGGAATATTTGAAGACAAATGCTACTGGCTTTATAGTAGCTATGGAGGGGCTTTAGCAAGATTTCGATCCCGCATCTCAGAAATGTGACTTTTAATCCTGTCTCGATTCCTTCTCTTTGCATGTCTGTTCTGGCTTGTTAAGTACGATTTTTAAATATGCCTGCCATCCCATCCAGGGTGTATCCCCTATGGATCTAAAAGTACACAATAGGATCGATTCACATAAAAATATACACATTCCATTCAATAAAAATATTTGCCGTTTCCCCTGTTACTGTTTTTCCAAAATTAACCAGTGCTTTTGTATTATATCATCCTTGTTACATGAGACCCTTCCATTTATAATGCATAAAAAAACTGTGGCAATGAACTTTTTGACAGTTATTAGTCAATCCCAAGAATCACACTGAAAATACCAGCTACTCCTCTCTGTTCCTTGAGTGAAGAAAAAGATTCCCTCTTTTAATTTGGCAGGTGCTATTTAATTTGACAGTAATCTGTGTTTCTTCTGCAGCTTCCAGTGATTTATAATACTTCCCACTACAGTGTCTTGACGTCAGAAAAAGTTTGCGAGGTGAAATAAAAACATCAAGCAAGCCCTTTTTGTACTTGTTGTGTGGGATAAAAGTCGTCGGTGACAGTCACACCATAATCCCACAACAAGAAAAGGAACACGGACTGAAATTGAAAGTGAGGAAGAAATGACTACTCGGATATAAAATAACAGTAGTGGCCAATTAAAATTGTGTTAATATTAAAATACGTTTAGATTCTTGCCTGTGGCTTAACTCAGCTGTTACCCAATTAACATGCCACGTTCCATTTAAAGCCCCAAATTAACCAGGGGTAACGGGGCAGATTTATTTAGTCCTGTAAAAAAAATAAGTTTATTGCAAAATAGATCTAAAACAAAAGCCTTCGGTGGGAGCTATGGCAACAGACCCCATGGCTGCCGGGAATATGCCTTATTTACATTCCAGAGATTGCATCAAAAATTCAAAGCCCTTGTTTTGTCTGCTAATTGAACACACCATGGCAAATTCACATTTAATGACATGGGAACAAGTGGAAAAGGCGTTAAATGCACATCTCACGTAAACAGGCCGGAAGTACGTTTAATATCGACTAAGATTCCACATGATGCTCATCACCACATGATAATTATACACGCGCAAATTTTTTAAAACAGCCAGGATCTCAGATGTCTGGACGGCAGAATAAACAAACATATTATTTTAGATTGCAGACCCCCCCCTGGGAGACCCCCATGCTTTCCAATCAAAATCCAAGGGCATGTGGCAAAACGTCCCTTCTGTCTCTTTAAAGGCACTATTTACTCCGCTTTCATTTCTGCCCGACTGGCAGCCCGGTGAGTGGCATGCACCACATGACACCAAGTATGACGCCACTCAGAAATAAGCTCAAGAGCCCGAATTTCAGCACAAACCCGCATTTACTTAGTTCTGCATATTTATACAGCAGGGAAAAATCCACCATGATAGCTGGAATTCCATTCATTAAAATCTGTCCATCCACCCATCCATCCATCCTCCAACCACTTATACTGGTTAAGGCTGTGGCATTTACAGTACTTGGCCTTAAAATGGTGTGTGTGTGTGTGTGTGTTGTGTGGGTTTGCATAGATCACATTCGTTTTCCAAATTGTCCCCAAAGTGTAGTAAAACCTGAAATTCCCCTACTTTTGGGGACATCTTTTGAGGTCCCCATTTGGATAACCTCAGTTTTATGAAAATCTGTGAATGAAATCAAAAAAGTAAAAATGCCAAAAGTCTTGTATTTGGATTGGTTACTTATGGTTAAGGTGTGGGATGGGTAGGGGTTAAGGGTGTCGTGATTGAGATTAGGGTTTATCCCATAAAAATGAATGGACAGTCCCCATTTA
>JAODLC010000049.1:9288957-9303027 GCA_026781145.1 Hippopotamyrus pictus
GGGGGGGGGGGGGGGGGGGGGTGGGAGGTTAATATGACTTTCTTACACATAGAAACCCTGATGTTATTTTGGTCAACAAACATGCCTCCTGTGGCCTGAGAGCCACAGTGAACCAAATGAAATAAATACATTAGACACAGTGCTGATAGCATCTCGCCTTTCCCTGTGATGCACTTTCACGCTTTATTGGCTCTTTAAATAGCAGAAGGGCTGTGAGTGTGAGCCGGGGGGGCGGCAAAAGTGACCTTGAATCAACTGGATGAAGGTCTGTCTTCATTGTCCATCAGCAAGATCAATTAAAATACTTTGTTTGCAACACAACGTAACTGAATATGTACCTCGAGTGCGAAGAGCTAAATTTATGCTTAGTTAAAAATCAATTGATGCTTAAAATTCTGCACGCTGGTCTTGCAGATGTAAAACAATATGGGGGTTAATCACACTCGATGAGGACACCGTTACCAAGAGCTGCTTAAAACCCATGGAATAAGGACAAAAGGCTTCTGCAGCAGTCACTGCATGAATATTTAGAGTGCAGTGTGATTTATGAGGTTTTCCCAAATATATAGGAGTATGGCAATATTAGGTGTAGGGGTAATGAAATACAGTAAAAACAGTTTGCTTTATAACTGAAATAAATAAGCTCTTCCGTGCAGAATGGCAGTGCTGCCAAAGAGCTCTCTGCAGGTTCAAAGGCACAGGAAAAGCACAGATGCAGTGCACAGATGCAGTGCACAGATGCAGTGCAAATCTGGGACGGCCTCTCAGACAAGAGTAGAAACAGATAATAACTGTCCACGTTTAGACGTACTTTACACATGCTGGCATTGCAATATTAAAAGGCTTGAGCAAATACTTAAGAACAAACCAAACCAAGACAGAAAAGCAGCTTAATGTGAATGATGGTGCTTTTACTGTTCATGTCACGTTGTCTCCATGAATCGGTATAATTTTTTAAGATGTGAATGACTGTAATAAACAGTGTCCATTTCACCAAGTTTTTCGATAATATTGCCATAATGTTTTTGTTCTCTCTTAACTCTGAGTCCTTAATTGTTAATTTCTGTGCAGAAACTGCTGTCAGTAAAATATACTTTTAGGCACAGGTTTCTGTTTTGGCTGCTGTTAGAAATCATTTGTCTGCTTTAAAAAAGGTTAATTAGATGAATAAGGTGCTGTGTTAGAGCTTCTCCGATGTGATTTTTGTAACCATGTGTTCATACTGTATGTATTTGACCAAATTGTTATATATTGTGTAAATACAAATACAGACTTCTGCTATTCAGCAATGCATGAAACACTAATTACACTTACAGTTGTATTCAAGGCTTGAATAATTCCATTAAACGATAATAAAATCTCAGTTGACTTCAAATCCTTCAGTAACGGGGGCGGTCGAAAATGTCCATTTTAAAACAATTGCCTTCAGCTATGGCTCTCAGCAATTATAATAATTATTAAAAGCCTAGAGAGTTCAGCAAATTGATCAGTGTCTGCACTGCAGAAATAACTCCCAAATACGGGCATATTTTCCTGTATATGGGATCATACTTCTGTATGCTGGTAATGAGAGGCGAATCTGAAAGGCTCGTGCTTCAATTGCGACCACATTGAATGCGGTGATCACAAGCACTTCACTGCGTGTGATCTCTGCATGATCTACAATGCATGCACACACACCCAAGCATTTCTGATGTTCTGGATCTAGACGGGAAATACTCAGTGATGGCTAGGAAGGTAAAAAAGGAAAATACAGAGACATAAACTAATGAATAGCTTTAAAAGGTATGGGCTAATCACAGAAAACAAACTCCCAGAAAACTAATGAACACATTCATCTTCCTTTGTAGCTGTGACTCAGCAGTGGCTAAACTCTGGCGTCAGCACATACAGTAGCTTCCGAGCTCCTCTTCCTTCCATATGAAGTTCTAAACGAGCTAAGCCCACAGAATTCTGTCAGGCTACGTGCCATGCAGATACCTTGCAGCGAGCTGCGTTTGACAACACTGCTGAATGTCTCTATAGAAGCACTTCCCTACGTAGAGTAGTCAACACACAGGTAGCTGAATACGTGCTCCAGATTCCAGTGCCTACCCTTCGTACAAGCTTCAGCTAAACTGCTTATGCACAGTGGGTGCTAATAACACTTGGTGGGTATTCTGGTATGACAATGATACGTGTTAAAACAATAATGAAGAATTTATTTTTATGAAAAGCCAGTGTCCTTGTGTCTTCAGCAAAGCGCAATGCGCATTCATAGGTATCCATTTCTCTGGGATAAAACGGCACAGTCATCACACCATCTGACTTGCAATTTTAACGGTAAAAAAAGTCAGGGATCACACAAAGGTCATTTCAGGACTAATTTTTGAGCATAGTCCGAAAAAATCTGCAAATATTCATGCATGTTGAACAATTCAAACAGGGCACCTTTATGGAACTTCTCATGAGGTCAGAACAGCAACAGTATAATCCCTGGACGGCTCCATCACCCCCTTGTAATCCCCACTCCTCTCACACCCCCAAAATTCTACAATATCTACCCCCACACATACTACAGTCAATGTAATCAGGTTCACCCGATCTGTGTCTGTCCTTCCATGTGCCACCACTAGGTGACAATGAAATAGGCTCAAGATCATCATCTGTAAGGAAATCAGGGGTAGATCTTCATCCATATAATGTTTTTGTGAAGTTCCTGATCTGAGGAATGCAATGAATGTACAGAAGCACTCAAGCTCTGAGAACGAAGGGTGGAGAGATGCATAGCAAGGAACTAAACAACCCGCCCTGGCCTGTGAGGTACCCTCCCACTGTTCCCAGGATAATTACACCACTCAGGAGCTGATGTGTTGCTTTTCCACCAATACACTTGGGTCGCAACAAAAATGGACAAAAAAAAATTGCCTTCATGGCTGTCCTCAGAGAGTAAAAAAACAAGCAAAAAGTCTTATTCATCTGAGTAGACTGGTCCCAATGGCTGTGATTTAATCACATGGCACGCGTTATAATGATTACACGGCCACAAACACTCCCACGTATAGCGCCCCCTTTTCATATAAGACGGAGAGCATGCTTACCTCATTCTTCTATGCCATGAATAGATCATTTGCCTCAACAGAAATGCTTAACTGCTGGGTTAAATAATGATAATTTTAAAGTTCTAATGTAATACAGTTTCAAATCCGTCTCCATTCAATTAATGTTAAATTTGAACTTCAACAGAATATCATTCAACCAAACCATTGACCTTGTGATATCAGGCCTTTTGAACAGCAGACTCTACAGAGTACTAAATGAAACCATGGATCGGCATTCACCTATAGTTACATCTGCTTCAGCTCTGGCTACATTCATAATACTCCACAGCCTCTCAAGGCTAGGTGCTATAATATCATCAATACTGTGTATATTTGTGCAAAAATATCACTTGTATTAGACATCATGTAAACAGCACATACATAGACAGACAGACAATTCATCCATCCTTTGTTGCTAAGCCAGATGTATTCTACACAGTAACGCAATCCCTTCCTCTCTGTAAGCCAAGGTGACAATATTCCCAAGGCTATACGAATGTGATTCCGTGTTTGTTTTTACACACATATCCAGTGTCGCATGACACTCCATGCCTGGCCAGTCTAGCTTTGGTAAATGGGTCCCTGAGGCAATATCAGCATATAATCAATGACGCTTTTGGCTAGAGCCCAACATAGCCTGCTGATAGTTTGTTCATTTTTTATCTTTCAAATTATTGCAGTTCATGGAAACAGATGTGACTGAGCTTTTATATGTTTCAGGCTTTTTTCTGGAGTATTACACCACGAGTGCTGTCAAAGACCAGAGCATAACACAGATGCAGACACTCACTGGGGTTTCGGGGCTTTTCGATACTGTGTGAAAATACTCCGCTCCTCTGTTCCGGTGAGCTCAGCGAAGCAGGAATGTGATAGAGAGAATATTCTGTCTGCACCTTAACTGGTAGCTGCTTAACTCAGTTGGATCACTGCGGGTAAAAGCAATAGCTCGATACACTAGGCACAATGAAATGCTGTTGCAAAAACAAAGATGTAGTGCTGCAAGGAAGGATGTCAGGTGATCAGCATTTTACTTCAGCTTTATTATGATATCAATAATATAAGCAATTCACTTCACCTCTGTTGTGATATCAGTAAAATCAGCGATTCACTTCAGCTGTGATATGTTATCGGTAAAGTCAATGATTCACTTCACCTGTGTTGTGATATCAGTAATACAGTATAAGCAATTCACTCAGCCTGCGTTGTGATATCAATAAAATAAGGTTTTATTCTGTTTTTTTTTTTTTTCCATCTGGGCTCCCACAACACGCCCTGATGCTCACGTGCCATCGTAGACGTTCCCAAAATGCGACAGCAAAACCGGCTCCATCCCACCATTTCCATCAGACTCAGCTCTAATCCCAAACTCAAAGCCCACATTTCTTCCTCCCATTCTGGGGTCACATGACCATTTTTGTCGCCCTGCCCATAGCAGCCTTTAGAGGCAGCATCGCATCCTTGTCAAATCTCAGCAGAGGGTGGAAACCTGCTCATCTGTCACGCTGCTCGGCTCCGCTTCACACTGGCAGTCAGAGGAGCCTGTCCAGACTTCCTGGGTAAACCCAGGGAATGAAAACATCCATTTTCCCACAAGCCTCGGAAATGTAGAGATGAAGCGTGGCCCTGACCGCCGTCGTCTAGTCCTTCAGAGCGGCGTGAGCATTCTGCCTGAGCGGAACAATAAGGCAGCATGTACACAGGAGGAACATCATGCCTTTCTGTGGTACACATCCCAGCAAGCGCCTTACACCGTACAGTCTAAAAGCTCATGGCGCTAGAACAGATCTTTTCTTAGCCGATTCAAAATCTGCCAAATATATCATGTAAGACAGCTTGGAATTAACGGCGATGGAGGTATCTCTAAACTGTATTCAATTGTCAGAAATGTAAAGGACTATATATGGACGAATAATAACAATAATAAATAATAATAACCATTCCATTGTTATAATCGCCCGTTTGCGCATTCTTTGAAATTAATGAATTCCTACACACATGTGCACATTCATACTATAATGGCCATCTTACATAGATCCGTGCATTCCTACACACATCTGCACATTCATACTATAATGGCCATCTTACACAGATCCGTGGATTCCTACACACATATGCACATTCATACTATAATGGCCATCTTACACAGATCCATGCACTGCTCGTGTAACAGGCTTCCTGCATAGAAAAAAATAAGGAATCACATATAGTTTTGCACTGCGGGTTTTGCAGTGAAACTGAATGTTCACTTTTTGTCTAAACTCATAGCTGCACGTGATACGGCAAAGCGTCTGGCAGTAACGGATGGGTGAGAGTGATGCAGTGCCTTTAATAATAATTCCAGAGTCATACTCATCTCACAGTTCAAGAGAAAAATGACAGTTTATCAGGAAAAAGAAGGACGGGTTTCAGGGAGGCAGTATGAAGTCTAACAGGACATCAGCTCCTCATTAGCGCAAGGAAAATAACTGAATATTCTGGAAATGAAAATCCGTCCCGTGAAAAGCTTTAAACATGGAATCCATCCAATTAAATATGTAATCCATCATAAGTACTGTGCCAATGAAGACTCCCCACTTTGTAAACAGCTAACCAAAGGTATCTATGCAGTTTAGCAAGGTCTGATTTATCAAAGCGTCTCTTTGCCTGGGCTTTGATGGTGGAACAATGGTTAGCATTGTTACCTCACACCTCTGGAGGCAAGGTTAAAGTCTGTGTGTGTGTGTGTGTGTGTGTGTGTGTGTGTGTGTGGAGCTGGTATGTTCTCCTTGTGTCATCATGGGGTTTCATCCAGGTACTTTGGTTTCCCCCAAAGTCTGAAAATATGCTGAGGTTAATTAGAATTACCATGGCGTGTGTGTGTGTGTGTGTGTGTGTGTGTGTGCCCTGTGATGGGTTGTCACGCCGTCCTCTGTTGCACTCTGCCTTGTGCCCAAAGCCTCTGCGATAGGTCCTGGACCCCCTGTGACCCTCAATAGGATTAGTGAGTATTAAAAATAAATAAATAGATAGATAGATAAATAAATAATGGATGGATCTTCTGTTTAAAAGGAGGTAAGGATATGCCAATCATACAGTGTTATTAGAGATACTGGCTGGTTTATAATGATCTGGCTTGTTAAAAGTAACTTTTTAATACTAGTAAAATAGTTATTTTTGATAAAAACTGTGGTCCGCCAAATTTAGGTGCACATAATTATCCCTTAAATCGCTGTAACGATTCTTCTTTACTGGAACATTGTCATCTATTTGCTGTCAGCAGATTTAAAAAGTAAAAAGGAAAAACATTCAGAAGATCTGTGACCCATCCTGACAGTCTGTGGACTCACAGAGCACCATCCAAAGGCTCATGTCACTCAGTGTGTGATCATCAAACTCAAAATAGCAAAAGAAAAGACCCAGTGCTTCGGGGACATAGTTGGGGACATTAAGACAAAGATGCTTTTCTCCCATTTGTGTAAGTCTGCTATCTCCTGTGTAATATGCCACAGATCAAACGCATTATAGAGCAACTCACATTAACAGTCTGCAAATGAAGAGGGGCAGAGCAGATCCCTCCGCGCTGAGGTCAGGCAGAGCAGATCCCTCCGCGCTGAGGTCAGGCAGAGCAGATCCCTCCGCGCTGAGGTCAGGCAGAGAATCTGCCACAGCTCCACCTAAACAGTGCCAGTCCGTCGATGTTGCCGTAAAGGTCCTGGAACAGTGTTAGGCTTCAGCTGCTACTAATTTGGTTGCTGACGTTTGCACTCACTGGTTTGGGGGAGCATTTACCTCAAAAACCACATGGCTCCGGGAAAATCAACCCCCGTTCACCAAAAAGTGCTGCTCCTTCTCAAATAATTGCTTGATCAGTACCGGAATCCTATCGCCAATGATTAGAAGTTGCCCATAAAAACTCAAGGAGAAAAAAAAAAAGTTCCTTAAATTACAAATGACCTGCTGTAGGAAGCTGATCTGAGCAGTTTTTCTAAATTAAAAAGAATCTTACACCTAGCTAGTCTACAACAGGGCGATGCACTATCAAGAAGCAATTTCATAACTTAGCGTAATGTATAGATTCAGTTAAAGTGGACCTGCATGCATAAGAACATGCAGAGATCGGTAATGCAGGTGAACCAGTTCTAGACCTGATACTCCAGAGCTAATGGAAGCCTCTTTGAAACAACTTAACGGCTGATTGAAGAAAGAGATACGCTGCGTGAGCAAAGGTTAAACTTTTTCAGCTCTATTTTGCATACAGGTATGAGAATCAGTGATGCTTGTCTCCTGCATTGGGGTTGAAGTTAGCTGCTCTGACACAGCCTGGCTCTCTAGTGTAATGACATTTCCATACAATAACGAAATGCTCCACGTGTGTTAAAAAGACATTTCCTCAGACATTTCCATACCATATGCTTGAAGGATGACCTTTCGTTAAGGTTCCTGGCCATCTTGCAAAGCTCATGAATATACAGTATAAGGGGGGGGGGGGGGGTCTCAGCCATTAGGGAACGGCTATGTATGATCTACTTGCAGACGACACCAAGGTGGGTGGTGTAGCAGATGCTAAATTAGCAGTACAGAGGCTACAACAGGATCTTGACTGGGCTGATACCTGGCATATGAAATTTAACGTAGATAAATGTAAGGTAATCCATGCAGGGAGCAGAAATATAAAGTACAGATATTTTATGGGTTCCACTGAAGTAAAGGTAGCTGATTCATTATGAGAAAGACCTCGGTGTGTATGCTGATGCTTCCATGTCCCACTCTCGCCAGTGTGGGGAAGCAATAAAAAAGGTCAATAGGGTGTTGGGTTACATCTCTAGGTGTGTGGAGTTTAAGTCAAGGGAGGTGATGCTATGATTATATAATTCCTTGGTAAGACTCCACCTAGAATATTGTGTGCAGGTTTGGTCACCTTACCTTAAAAAGGACATTGTAGCCTTGGAAAGGGTTCAGCATAGGGCTACAAGAATAAGTCTTAGAGGAATGTCTTAGGAGGAGAGGTTAGCTGAACTGAATCTGTTTAGCCTCGAGCAAAGGAGACTAAGGGGGACATAATCCAGGTATACAAGTTTCTAACAGGTTTTGATGCTGTTCAGGCAAATGGCTATTTCAATATTAGTTCAAATACTAGAACTCGTGGCCATAGGTGGAAATTAGTGGGTGAACATTTTAAACTGAATTTGAGAAAACACTTCTTTACATAGTGTGTAGTTAGAGCATGGAATAGTCTCCCTGCAAGTGTAGCACAAGTTAAAACCCTGGGTTCCTTTAAATCAGAGCTAGATAAGATTTTAACAGCTCTGAGCTATTAGTTAAGTTCTCCCCAAATGAGCTTGATGGGCCGAATGGCCTCCTCTCTTTTGTACATTTCTTATGTTCTTATGAGGTGCGTGGAGGGTTAGGGCCCAGTGAGGATCCATCTGTCGGATGCATAACCAGCAGTTCTGTAAGGAATCCTGCTGCTCTGGAACATCTATGACAATCCATCTTTTAGCCTGCCTGTGTCTCAATGCTTCTTCTCACCCAAAGCTTGACATTAATATCATCCTCATGCACTCATATATTTTTTCTGCCAAATCTCTTTTTTATACATACAGTATATCAATAAATATTTAGATATGCTTTCCCAGTTTGGTATAGCCAGTTATCTTGTTTCTTATAAGTATCCCTCTTATTGCATGGAAGTCATGGCAAATCCTGAGTGATGGAAACATGGCACGGTTCCTTTGACGTGGGTTCTTTCCTTTCACTCTGTATCAAGCCATTCTTCACTGAACATTACAGCCCACCCCAGACCTGCTGGCACCCGGCTGACAGTAGGTGTCGCTGTAGAGCAATAAGAAGTACCAAGCCACCTAGCTTGTTTTCCTCATCACAGATGTCTAATACGGCACAGTGGGATTTTGAAAATCGATTCCATTGGCATTAAATACTTGCTGTTATCCTCCAGAATTGCTGTTTTTATAGAGTCAGCAGTAAAAATGAAAAAACAAATTGACCATTAAATGTTGTTTGAGGCTTTATAAATTGACTATTAGATTATTTCATACAAAACCATATCAGTACAATCATTGATACATGGCTGGTTACAAATAAACGCTGCTCTGAAACTGGAGGGTAGAAAATCTGCTACCAGAAGTACCACTCATAACAGCCAAGGCTACGCTACTCGGGTGTAATTGATGACAGCATCTCATTCAGAGACATTTCTCCATGCGCTAGTCCACCACCAGCACAACCATCGCTCAGAAAGTGTCTGCAGTGAGACCTACTTTGATATCTGTTTGTGCGATGGAGAGGGGCATGTTCTCTACACCTCAATGAATGGTACATGTCCAGCAGCGAGCCAAGGTTCCTCAACGTGCCAAACATTACAGATGTAACGTCATGGAAAATGAATGCGACCACCATCGAGATGTTTCACATATCAAATTGCTCTCCCGGTTATACGGATTTGTATGGGAACACACACATTTTTTAGAAAATCTTTTAATATTTTGCCAAAACTATGTATATCTCAGAATCGCCAGCCTTTGTTAATTATCTCCATAAGCACAGAAAATAAAAAGTAATAGGTAATAAAAGTATGGTGGACCCACAATGAAACCGACAACAACAATAACAATAATAAGAAGAATTAAAAATGATTTATTAATATTATAACCACCTATTTAATATACAAAAGCAACAAGTCTACAGCAACGGGAACTCGGAAAGAATCGCTTAAACACGGGTTGTTTCTATTATAATTACTGATCATTCAGAAAAATGATTTACTCCTTTTACTCCTCTGTGCCCAGTCTAATTGCAGTGTGACGCTGCAGTAATTTCGGTCTAACTGCTTCCTGCGCAGACGCAGCATTTTCGTAAGGTATTTTACTGAAAAATAGCGGGATTTTTTGTGAAGGGCCACGAACGATGTTTTCTTTTAATAATGCCTCCAGGCACTTCTCAGTGCTGCCACTGCAATGGTGCACTGCCGAGCAGAGTAAACACTGGAAATCACCAGAGAGCGTCCACAGGTGAATCCACAACACAACGCCGGGGCAATTATTCCTTGCTGTGCTTGAGGACCTTCACAGGTATCGACACTTTTTTTTGTGCACATATAAATTATTACTGTCACTACTACCGCTACAGTATCCCACAAGGTCTCATTTGCAGTTAAAATGACGCCTACACTTGCAATTAAAATCTTTATCACATTGAAATCTACCTATTAATAATGCAAATTACAAATTGCATCAAACTATCACTGCTTCCTTTTTATTGAAAATACACACTACAACAAATAATTGGCCTGATATACTACAAAAAATCTCCGTAATCATCCGAGGCCAACTTATCCAACGCGTGACTAAAGTTGGCTTATTGGATCTAATATCATTTTAAGTGTCGCTGCAGGACCCGATAGCGACATGTTGTTTGTCAACTGTCTTATTTGTAAATTCTGTTACAAATGCAAATGAGGCACATTTCAATGTGCATATAATCCTTTTCACAGCCGCAAAAGATAAACAGTGTATGGAATTCGACGCGTAGTAACACGAGCATCGGCGACATCCGCGCGCCATCACATTGGCCGCTACTCTCCAAATCCATGTCAAAAAGCACATCTAACGCCAAATGCCCGGCTTGCAAGTTTGTGAACTAGTGCCGCCAATTTGACGAAAGCAGCAGATATTAATATAAAAGCGCGCACCTGTACCAATCGAGTCCCTTCTCGTAGTTCCTGTCAAAAAAATGCGGCTCGTTTCCCACCGCCCTGACGTCGGGATGGACCCTTAAAGCCTCCAGCAATGCCCTGGTACCTCCTTTCTTAACCCCTATTATGATCGCTTGGGGCAGCTTTTTCTGGCCGTAATCCGAGGTGCAGTTGACCCGTCGGCTCAGATCGTCGTCGGTGGTGCTGGATTCCTGGTGCTCTGGCTCCGAGGCTGCACCCTGACCCCCTGCCGCAGTCTTGGTCGGAACAGCCTGACTGCTGTCCCACTCCGTCGTCCTTTCTCCGATTTCCATGTTAACCGCATGGTTGACGGTGGAGACCTTGTCATCTCCGGCCGTGGGATCAGTGACGGTCTTCTGCTCTGGATCCTCTGCGAAGTATCCCTGGGAGGTGGTGGAGTAAAGTTTCTCTCTCAATGTGATGAAAGTTGTCTCTTCGGTCACCTGCCCGGCTTGATACACGTAGCTTTCTTGAAAGGGAAACTGCAGCGTGTTATAACAGCTCATCAAACAATAAAACAGGTAAGTAACAGTAAGAGAGAGGGTGAACATGAACAATATCTTCCGAGGCACTTTAGAGGTAAAAAATGAAGTAGGGGACCAAAATGCCATCTCTGACAGCAGTGATCCTCACAGAGAAATGGCCTGACATGTTTTGACTGAAAGTCTCGCATGGACACTCAACAATAATAATCTGTCCGCATTCTAAGCACCGCTCCTGCTGAAAACTGATCCACTCACCTTAAAAACAAGCCGCAAATTGCACAGGAAAAGATAATGAGAAGTGAAAAGGGGTCGTAGATTTAAAAAAAAGAAGAAGAAAAGTCAGTCGTCACAGTTTCTTGAATAGAGCTTTCTTATTCCTGTACAGCCCCTCACAATTTATGAAGACGGGACCCTAAGATTCAAAAGGCATCTTGCATACATTCTTCCACACGGGCAGCCCTGCTTGCAGAGAGCCAGAGCATCCAAGACGTGCGCTTCACATTTTATAGGGAAAAAATAAATATATTACCAATTTCCAAAGTCTTTCAAGTGGCGTACAAGTCACGTCTTCATATGCCGTAAGTCCCGGGCAATTCTTTAAAGTCCCATCCCCACAACCACTGTCATGCACAACACTGGTTTCCAAATGACCAAATTCCGAATTGAATGAGTCTTAATCCAAACACGGCGTTGAAATTCTAATAGAGTGCCATCACCCCTCTGGTGATCCGCTAACTTTGTGTGGATGAAAGTGAACGGCTTGAGCATTAATATTCATTGACTTCTTTCAGAATTGCGTGCTATCCTAACAGCTTTTGTCGATTGGTGGACACGATATGCGCATCAGTCGGAACACAAGCGGGCGCGCTCAGCCGGAGCGGCGCTGACACGTTACGGCGGCGGTGAAAGCGCCCCCCCCCCCTTCTACTCACATTTAATAAAACTTAGACGGGGTTAATCAGAAGTGCCTGTCTGCCAGTGTACAAAACGGTTTTGCGTTGCTTTTCGATAGCTTTTCCCTTAAACAACGGAGCGTTAAGAAAACGTTAAACACACCTAAAGACGTAAAGGTACATGCGATGCTGCTTGTTTGAGGTTAAAATGTATGTTATCGCTTGTGCACATTATTCCTTTGATATAACATTTTAAAAATAATCATGTTGATTGAATATGATCAATTAATACAGTTCAATACATGATACGCAGTTCGTGACGATAATAATGGTGAGTATAATGATGATAGGTGGGCTACTGTTATAAACAAACAAACAAAAAACGGAATAAGGAATCGTTTTCTTCAACTGCTGCTTTTAAGTATCGTTCTGCCCTCTGCTGGCATCGTGTGGCACTATTTTATTTTACTGCATTTTATTTTATCTATGCAATCACTTAAATTTATTTAAATTAAGTGTCCGTAAAACATGTTCATTCCCGTCTTTACTTTAGTAATAAAGTGGCTTATGTATGTGGATGTAACGTAGTTGTCAATTTTCAGTAATTATGTTATATTAATTTCCATTGCAAGAATAAAAATCATGAAACACTAAACAAACTTAATACACTTAAATTACATAACAAGTAACTTTTTCCAACATTTTGATGCAGCTTATTGTTTAGAAAAATCATGTGCAATATAGGCGTCATCGACTGAGAGAAGTGAGTCTTCAAAAAGAAATTAATTACTGGAGCAGACACTGCAGTGGATGTTTGATGAAGTTTGGCGGGATATATTTAGAGCACCTCCTGGTGGATTAATTGGGGGCTCATGTAATGGCAAACGAAGACAAACAGCGTGGGCTGCAACTCAGCTGTCGCGGATCAGACGAAACGGCTAAAATCGGCACACTCTGCTCGGGGAATATTTCTGTGCCACGGAATATATACAGGCCCAATAAGCAATACGATTTTCAAACAGCAAAATTCAGAGTTAATTCCAAGGGATTAGTCTAGCAGGCGAGGTTGCAGACAAGCCTTTCGCTATGCCTTACTTACAGGATGCAGATCACAGCAGTATATTTTAATGCAACCATTAGGTGCTACGAATCCTAATGTGCAAATGCGTGTTTTTTTCTGAACAGTGTGTTTGAGTTCGTTAAATGCTGTTGTTTATAATAATTATATAACTATAGTGTGCACGAGGAATACCTGATTATGGTAAAATAAAAAGGTGAAAATTATTGCTGCTATAAATTACCGCTTGACATGAGTTACAGGGTACCTCCCTAATTAAGTAGACAACAAATGCGTTGTTCTTTCTGGCAACGCTGTCGCACTGTGGGTGCGATAACAAGGTATTTCCTTTTCACGTTATATTTAACATCAACTTGCCGTTTTTTTTTTTTTTTTTTGGAAGTGTTGGAAATAAAATAAAAGACCATTTAACTGCATGCTGCAGCATTATCTAAATAGTTCTCTCCCTTGATCTTCTTTTCTATCTCTACTTTGGACGTTAGGAAATAACACAAAACAGATATAAATATTAATTTAATTATATTTTCTATTATATCTGACAATCCACAATTACCATGACACACACCCTTTACCAGAGATACCGCTGACTTTGGCATAATGTTCTTCTTGGTGTTCTAAACCTGACTGGAATGAGCTTCTGCTCAGGTCTTGGGATGGTATGGAATGGGATGGCTTTGTACTGCCATGTTCCCTGGTCAGTGTCAGCTGGGGCCTGCTCCAGGCAGCACAGGCCATAAGGCTGGACTACACCCTGGATGGGATGTCGGTCCATCACAGGACACGGGGCAGGGGACACCCTGGATGGGATGTCGGTCCATCACAG
>JAODLC010000049.1:9312330-9322934 GCA_026781145.1 Hippopotamyrus pictus
CAGTCTGTGAAGAAGGCATTCAAGTAAGAATTGCATTGTAGTATGACTCATTTCCTGGCGTGTACAATTTATATTAGACTTCTGATATTCAGATCGAGTTCTAGGTCAAACTATTTTGTTCGACTTTCAAGAAATTTGAGTTCTAGTGAGTTAGAGAACCGAGGTACCACTGTATTTGTATTAATTTCACCTTGAATCCTTTAAGACTTGAAACACATATATAGCATTAAGTACGTTACATAAGTTAATATCTTTCATAAATCTCACACATATATACTGTATATCATACAACCACTTATCCAATACTGAGTTGCAAGGTTGTTTAAACATAATCAAAAATAGGTTTATAAGCACAACTCCAGTTCTAATGGGTGATTTAAAATCCTACTGTTTCCCGTTACTGCGCTCCGATTTGCTGCATAACACATGATAAGATCATTTAAAATTAATTTTCATGGTCATTCTGTTCTCCCACTGGAGAGCTAAATGATATTTTCTAGCCATCCTTTGAAGTAGCTAAGGGCCTCAGCTGCTCGCTTCTCTTTCAGCGCTTGTAGTGTGATTATGATCCCTTTGTTAGTGACGCAAATCAGAAAGTCGGATTTCTAAGATGGTTATTAGAAATACAGTACGATTGAGGACTAAAGGACAGATCTACAAAGAAAAAATACAAACAGATGCCAAATCTAGAGTTGCTTAAAATGGACAATTTTAGTATTCTATCTGGCCAAACAATGAGCATAAGGCTTAAAAAGAAGGCAAAGTTTCCCCCCTAGTGCATGACATGTAGAAGTAACAGAAATTAATTTATAAATAGAAACCAAAATGAGCAACTGCTTGCACATTTTTAGTAGATGGCTATTTCTCTGCCATCTCTATTCACATGCACATACTGTATATGAGAATGGTGGAGGTCACAGGCAGCTGTGACCTGCCAGGTCATTAAAATTCACCCCCCCAGCATGTTAAAACCACATGGCATGCATTTTCTCAGCCCCTATTGTAAATACATGCTTAATGCCCTCCAATCCATACTGAGTTGAAAATGGCAGTGAATTATACTCTAAACAAAACAATATTTAGTTGTCGGTTAAATTTATATTACTCTAAAAAGATGTGATTCGTCCTGTAGAGAGAAAAGCAGAATTTACTTCAAGTACTTGAAATGCTGCATGGCTTGTTTAAAAGTAAGCAGGGTGAAATGGGAGTATTCCTGCATGCACTGACCTGAGTGGAAGACCTGAGTGACTTACAAAGGTTGTTCGATGAAGGCTGTTTATGTACGCTGAGGAAATGCGTGTGTGGTCAGTCTCCAGGAGCCTTTGCCCCAAACTGCGGCTGCACTCACCCTGTGGTTATGGCCTTAGGACACACACTTCATCACTGCGAAGATGGACTGATATGTTGTTATCGGATGTTATCATTAATATTTTATTTGGCTTTGGCTGACAGTGTGGACTGACCCAGTGGCTGTATGGGTTTGAAGGGGAAAAATGGCTGATTCAGAATGTAATATATTTTGGTCATTCTACACGTGCGATGAAATGCTCATCTGTCCATCCTGCCATCGATTCTATCCATTCTAAATTGGTTCTAGAAAAAGATGCTCGCCCTCCTATATGCTGGACACAAATGATTTCACCACCTATTCGAAGGAAAATAAAATCACAAAGCATCATATAAGAACAAGATTATTATTCTAAACCTATGATCATAGTGGACTTTGTTCTTTAAAATAAGTTCATTATTAGTCATTTTTATTAAAAATAAAAAAAAACATCCTTTTTAATTTCTCTACACTTAAACTGGGTGGTTTATCTGTGATTGATGGAGCCTATAACTATAGATGTAGCTTTTGACTGTAGGCAATTTGACGTAAAAGGTTTTGCTTTGGAGGTAGGTTTAGTACAGTACAGGTTTAGTACAGGTTTAGTACAGTACAGGTTTAGTACAGTACAGATTTAGTACAGGCTTAGTACAGTACAGATTTAGTACAGGTTTAGTACAGTATTCCAAAGATCTGTCACCAAGACACGGAGTCGTCATCAACAAGGGGTGATTATGGCGACCCTGGATTTTAATGCCTGTTTCATTATTAACTGAAATATTTCTGAGTGTGGACAAAAAAATAGGGAGGATTGCAAGCTGCTCCTGTTCAATCGAATGTGTTTAGCTTTTCAATTGTTTGCATTATTCTGACCCCGAAGAGTAGTTTACTCTTACTGCATATATGGTGGATGTGTCGTTCTGTTCCTGGCTCTGCCCGCTATTACATTTTATACCTCTCCATTTTGATTGGCTGTCTTCCTTTTTCTTCCTTTCATCACTTCCTTTACAGTATAAGGCCTGTCCAGAGCAGAATAGCAGACCACTGCTTTGGGATTTGCTTTGTACTTCTTGTGTTGCTGATATTCATTGTGCTTGACCCCTGTTGTTGTTGACAGTAATATTGTTCAACCTGCATTGGATTCGGTTACTTTGTATTTTATATTTTGGAAATAGCCTGTAAATATCTGTGAATATTGTGTTTACCGTACGTAGCTGCGGACGTGGGGAGTGCGGTGTCATTTATGCTTTGAATAAGTTTTCTCACTGTTTGGAAGGTAGTTAATGAGATGGGTAAGTTTTGTGTGCTTTTATTTTCTTTTTGTTTGGGTTGGATGTAAGAGTGTTTTTTTTTTTTTTTTTCTAGTTAGAGGCGTTTTGTTTGTTACTTTGGCCTTGTGGCTCCTGAAGTGATTTCCTGGGGTAATAAAATCCCAAGCACAAATGAAGCAGTGGCCAAACTTCACTTTTTGTTGCACCTGACCCCGGACCGGGACGTAACAGCAACCTTTTATATAAAAATTTATATGTTCCATGTGTTGGACGGTTTAACTATTTAAGTATTACCAGACTGACAGGTGGAGTGAGGGTCAAGTTAAGGGGTGTTTTGATTCAAGAAAGCAGCTAAAACACAGCTAGCAGTGCTTCTCCACAGCTTTGTATTTCCTAAGTAATACGAGAAAAGAAATGCACGTGACAGCTAGGAGATGCACTACTGGATGGTGGAGGAGACCCACAGCAAATCTGAGAGCTCCTGCGATTAAAGCCGATGTACAGGGTTAGTTGAAATGCAGGTACAGAAGGAAAGCGAGAGCGGCTGTTAGAGCAAGAGCAGCAGCGGAGTTTCTGGAGCTCCTGTCAGTGCTCTGTACAGGGGGTTGCATCACTTAAGTAACCCTCAGAGAGGCTGAAGCAGCCCCCCCCCCCGTTACACAATAGAGGTTTCACAGGAATTTGGGGGGTGAGTACTTCATATACATCACCCTGCTACCCGCAGTTTGCTACTTTCACGGAGTACTTTCCGAAAGCTGTGTCTGCCTATAAAACATCATCACCTTTGCCAAGGATGAGTTGGGGAATGACTATCTGGTGCAGCCGAGCTGAAGCGGAAATTAATAATTGCAAGGAAGGAAGGCGGCACAGAAAGTGAAGCGCTCTCTGTGTTTCTAGCTGCTAGTACAAGCTTTTTAATTGTCAGACTGATTAGTAATACTAAAAGTGTCCTTGCTGCTAAATTTCCACATTGGATCTGACAAGACAATGCAGGAAGAGTGCCTACCTATAGTGTGATCTGCAGAATCACTTTAAATAAAAAAATGAAATATCTATTACACAAAGCGTTACTAGGTAACAACAATTGTTTGAAGTAGCAGTTTATTTCACATTAGAAGTTACCATTTGCAGTCATTGGATGGGATTCCAAATCCTTTCACGAAACACACACCATTCACAGCCAGACAATTTTAATCAGAGTGTGGATTGGAGGATTTTTGCATATTAATTCATTTTCTTTGTTTCCGAGAGCCGTACGATTACCAGGAGGTGAAGGGATGTGCTATCGCTGCATATGGATTTCAGAGGATGTGAATTTGTCAGCATCTGCTTTCTCGCAGTGTTTCCGCTGAAGCTACGGGTTAAATTATAATCTTCAAGTCCTTGCTGGAAACAAGGTCACTTGATGCCTCTGTTTGTACATATTGAGTCACTGGCCCATAAATGAAATATTACTTGCCTTTCCAGCCTGTTCCAGGTTTAAAATGCGATATCTTTTAAAGCTCATTCCACATACTGGTTTATCTGTAATTAGTTCTTCCTTGCAATGATGGCACTGCCCTTAGAATGTATTGTCTTTTACTGCAAATTTTGAAAAGGTTAAAAGTGAGTATGAAAGCAAAGCTAAACTGCCTCAAATAATCCCTCCATCTATACACACATCCATCTATCAGTCCATTCACCCTCTAAGCACTTATTCGCTTCCCCTGTGCTGGATTAGTGCTTGGCAGATAAAGGGATAACTTTCATTGAAAAATTTAAAGCAAACCAAAATAAAAACACCTTGTATTTTGAGTAGGTAGAAACAAAATAATGACGGGGTGAGTTTCTATCATTTGTTATTTCCCATCCCCAGCAGAAGCGGCCCACCAGCAGAAGCCAGTGAACGGACTTCTCTGCACTGGGGCAGAAGCGGCCCACCAGCAGAAGCCAGTGAACGGACTTCTCTGCACTGGGGCAGAAGTGGCCCACCAGCAGAAGCCCATAAATGGACTGCTCTGCTTATCGGGTCAGCTGGGTGGATTCTGGAGGTGAAGCATTTTGAGGCCTGCTCCGTAGAGGGGGATTCGGAGAGGTTCATTAGGCATGCTCAGCTTACAGTTCTCTTTTTCATAGATATTGTTCTTCATATGCAGTAGACCTGCAGTATGTCAACGTCCAGGGTGGGAATGTCTGAGTTAATATGCGTGTT
Source organism: Hippopotamyrus pictus (assembly GCA_026781145.1). Taxonomy (NCBI): domain Eukaryota; kingdom Metazoa; phylum Chordata; class Actinopteri; order Osteoglossiformes; family Mormyridae; genus Hippopotamyrus; species Hippopotamyrus pictus. Next base: position 9,317,120 of record JAODLC010000049.1, read on the forward strand.
ACAGTCAGATTTCAGCCCACTTTATGCTCCCCATAGCACACTTGCCAAAGACAGACATAAAGTGGCCTTTCATGCATATATCAGAATGCTGCATGCACGTCTCAGTCGTGTTTCATGAGGATAAACAAGCGAAGGGGAAATGACAGGAAGCCAGAAGCTAATGCACACAAGGTCACACACAACCTGGAGGCCTGCAAGGAAATAATTAGTATTTCAAGTCACATAAAAAAATCAAAAGCAACCAAAAGGAAAAACAAACCACATGATGCAGTCACAAGACTCTCAGTTGTGCAGAGTCTTAAGATCAGAAATACATAACTCTAGAGAAAATGTACTGCAAAAAGTGCCATAGTAATGTTTTGGATGTATCTTTATTGTATTTGGGCTTATATTATTTTCTATGCATTGTTGGTATATACTACTTTAAGTACCAAAAAGAGAGAATCTTTTTTGGTTATTTTCCAATAATAAAAAGGGTGTTTGGTGATGACACTGTTTCTCCATCCCTGGTGTTTAAAACCTATTTGGAGGTGTGGAGAAGAATCATGCTATAAAAGCACATTTCCATTTTTAATCATATTCACATGGTACACATGATCATGGACATGATCATCAAGAAAATCTGAGATAATGTAGCAGATTGCTTCTCATTAGATTCCCTCATAATTTAAATAATTACATGTATAATCAAGTAAGTACTTAAATATAATGTGAAATGCATATCATTGTAATGATGATCATCATCATTTATTATTATTATTATTATTATTATTATTATTATTAGGCATGGTAGGAATAGTAATAGGTAGTGGTAGTAATAGTGGTAGGAGTATTACTGTAATAGAAGTATTGGTAATACTAGATTGGTGTGCACCTCACAATTTCCAGATCGATAAATTGTAGTACATTGTACAGCAGTACATTACTGAGGATTCAGTGGAGACTCTGCAATCTCCATTTCAGTATAGTACCAATAGCTCAGTGAAGGTTCTGCAACCCCAATTTCAGTACAGTACTAAGAGTCCAGTGAAAGCTTTGCACTCTCCATTTCTGTACTCTGAGGTGTTGTGGTATGCAAGTAGCCCTATTTGTGCTTTCTCTGATTGACTGTCTGTGAAAGTCTCTGATTATAAACAGCAATCCTTAGGTGCAGAATGGTTCACAGCCCTTCTCCAATACATTTCACTGAAGTGCTACTTTTATCCAAAGCAACAATATTCACAATTTATTCAGCTAGAAATCTGGTTAAATGTTTTACTCAAGGGTTCCACATTGCAGGGCTCTTTAACAGGAGATGAGGAGTTGAAATGACAACATTGAGTTCTCATTTTTGTGTTTCTCCACAAAATGTAATGAAAGATAGAATGTATATGATAATTAACCACATGTGCATTCAATTATATTTCAATCACAATTTGTTGCAGGCAGAGCAACAAATTATGAGTGAATGCACATGTGATTAATGTTGTACTATTGATTAATGTTGTACTATTGAGACACAAGCAAAAACAGCAGCTGCTTATACTTATATTTGCATTACATTTACATTTATTTAGCCGATGCTTTTGTCCAAAGCAATATACAAGTGAGGCAAATAGCACATTACAAGCATATGGCTGTCAAGGAGTCAACTAGGCAAAAGTGCAGCTAGGCTGAGCTTCAAGTGAATGCCCAGTTACAAGCAGAAACGTAATGGTACAATTTAATCAACAGATGAAATGCAACCCAAGCATTCAGGGAACATAAGAGCCCAGCCAGGGAACATACAGCAGTGAGTACTTGTGCCGCAAGGGTGTTGTCATGAACATCACTGTTGTATGGAGTTCCCATCAAAGCAGCGTTCGTTCACAATAATGTTCACAGATTATTACAGACAATTGGGATAAATGTGTATAGAGCATCAAGGACATTCCTCAGATGACAGGCCATGGACAAAATGTTTGAATGGCGTTTGTCATGATGTAAATCACTCATTGGACAATGATTATTACTGATTGGTGACCTCTATTCCCTATCTCTTCATAACAGTCCTATCCCTTTCTATTTAAATTAAGGATACTTTATTGCTTCTGGATATTACTTTTATCTATAGGTAATGTACCTTGTGCTTTATACAACTAATAAACTTGATATTGATAAGAAGAAATCTTGGTAGTGATGATAATTGTGCATGTAGTTATTTTTATAGTTCTTATATTGTTGCCTGTGTCTAAAATGCCACAGATGTTTTCACTCCAGACACTGCAAACCAGCTTGCAAGTTTCCAGTGCAGACGTGGTATTAAGAGTGCAGCGAACTTAATCCGGCTGACTTTATCCAGCAGGCTTTATCCGGCTGACTTTATTCAGCAGGCTTTATTCGGCTGACTTTATTCAGCAGGTTTTATCCGGCTGACTTTATTCAGCAGGCTTTATCCGGCTGACTTTATCCAGCTGGGTTTATCAGACTGGCTTTATCTGGTGGGCTTTATCCAGCAAGCTTTACTCAGCCGGCCTTATCCAGCAGGCATAATCCAGCTGGCTTTATCCGACTGGCTTTTTCCGCCTGGGTTTATCTGGTGGGCTTTATCCCGCAGGCTTTATCTGGTGGGCTTTATCCAGCAGGCCTAATCCGGCCTACTTTTTCCGGCAGGCTTTATTCTGCGGGCCTTATTTCACACTACTGGGCATGCAGGCAGGCCTTTGCTCCCAGTCCATCTATTTCACACTGCCGGGCAGGCAGGCCTTTGCTCCCAGTCCCTGTATTTCACACTACTGGACAGGCAGGCCTTTGCTCCCAGTCCATCTATTTCACACTACTGGGCAGGCAGGCCTTTGCTCCCAGTCCCTCTATTTCACATTACTGGGCAGGCAGGCCTTTGCTCCCAGTCCCTCTATTTCACCATACTGGGCAGGTAGGCCTTTGCTCCCAGTCCCTCTATTTCACATTACTGGGGAGACAGGCCTTTTACACCCAGTTTCTCTATTTACATGACTGCCCCCCCATGCCGTGCACAGTGCTGAGCAATGCACAGGAGTCTGCACTGATCTTACATCATTAACAGGTAAAACCACAGGGATACATTATTGATTTCTGCCCAGTGGTGCTGAGTGGCAGGTCACATCTCTAATGACCGGAATAGATCTTTTGATTGACTGTGGCTATTGCTGTCATCCTGTGGTGTACATATCACGTGCTGACAAATGCAATACCATAGCCAGGGTGTCCTGCTTTTGCTGGATTAATTCACAGAAATGCAAAAACAGGAAACAAACTATTATGCTGCCGTTTGCTAGTAATCATTTCATATTTTGTCATATTGAAATTCAATTAGATTCATTCTCATTTAGTATGTTTCACAATACAGTTGCCCAAAGGCACTTAGCGACACAAGACACTTAACAATTGTGTGGTAATGCATTATTAGCACACAGATACTAAATAGTTCATGATACAGGGAAACAAGGAAGAATGCAACATGCCGGAAGGCAATCCCAGGTAGCATGGCCATATGGGGCCCATGAGGGAACGCTACCTGGGATGTTAGATAGGAACCAAGAGGAGAACCAAGAGGAGAACCAAGAGGGGAACCAAGAGGAGAACCAAGAGGAGAAAGGTGAAAGAAGCCCTGGGGGTGCGAGGTTGACTGCCCAGCCCCCTCCTAGACACGCCACAATTAAATGATACAAAGAAAACAAAGTCTTCTGCACAGCGGTCTGATTGGTGCGTGGAGTTCAGTAGAAGAAAACACTGCCTTCATTAAACTGCTCACTACAAAGGCCGTGGATTTCTGGTAAGACGCATTGCTGGTGAATCTTTCTAAGGTATTTTTTGGCACTTCAATCACCACAGAAAGAATGCCATTCAGTCCTATTATATTTGAGAGAAGCCCGACAATCCTACAGCCAATATCTCCAAAACTAGGAGATACTAGCACTAAAGTCCCTCTAAAAAATGTGTTTTTTTTTTTTCCAGGTTTTGGGGTGAACTGTCCTTTTAACCCTTCTGTGTCCAATCCATCCATCCATCCATCCATCCAGGGGCACAGGAACTAGGGGGGCGGGGCAGGGTGGGACATGTACCCCCAGTGTCCCCCCCATACCCCCCCAACATCAAACTCTCTCTTATGCCATGGCATCCATCCATAGACAAATGACTTATCGTGTATATGATATTAAAGTTGAAAGTTAAGAATACACTTATATACACTAAGATGGAGCAGCCGGAGAGCATAAGGACAAGCCAAAGTAATACTGCTTCTTCCCAAGGGTCGCCGCCTCATGCTCCTGAAGCTGCCAGCCACTCCGCAGATTATTCTCACATTAGGCTGGGAAACATTTCTTTTCCTGACATACATAATTGTCTGCTGTAATACTCAGAGGACACCTCTGCTACTGGCCAATCTGTCAGCCAGAGTGATGGCGGGTATCTGCTGAGCCTTGCCCTGCCCGTATCCTTGGCGACTCACCGCCGCTTCCCGGGGTGCGGCTGGTGCGGCAGGCAGGAGCTGATCGGTGCCTTTATCAGTCAGCTTAGGGAGACTCGGGGGCCAAGCAGAGACAAGGCCGAGATGGATGAGCCACGTGCGGAGCATTCCTGCCATTCTTAAGCTCAAGATGCTCTAATCTGTTACAGTAGAGACACAGAACGCTCCCTATGCATTCTAAATGCAGCACAGCTGCATATACAACTCGTCTCTCTTCATCCTATTAAAATGCGAAGGAGGTGTAGGCTGTTACAAGCAAACACCAGTATCCAAAACTATATTTTTAATTATTGCTCAGCATAACAGATCCTTAGCATTCCTGACCATCTTTTTTTTTGTTTTTTGCCTTTCTGCTGCCAAAATCGCAGTCTGCATTTTTAAACTCAGTAATGGATTCGTATCACTAGCAGAATTAAATTTCTAAATGGTCTACACCTGGGTTCCTGTGTTGTGGCAGCCAAATGTGTGCGATAGAAGATAACTTGCGTGAATGCTGGGAGAAGCCCACTGAATGTTTTATAATAGATAGATTAAACTAGCCTCTTTTTGAATGGGTCATTCATCAACATGGCATATGCCTCCATATCCGTGCAGTTAAAGTTTTGTATAAATCCTTAATCATTCCGACACAAAGAATGGTATCGATTCATAAAACACGCCTGCATTAATAACTTGAGGAAAATTTAAATCTTTGTATAACTTTTGTCAAAACTGCTTTTCTCATATCGTGAATAAAATTAGGTGAAATGAAATGAGCATTTGTTGTAATCTATCCGGAAGGACAGCCATAAGCCCCTGTGACTGTACATATTGCTCTTTGAATAACCGCAGGATTTTAAGCCAAGCTAAGAATTACCCTGGTGCCAAAGGGTATTCAGGCAGTAACGCTGCTCTAGCTTTAATAACCCTTTTGATGAAAATGTGTTTATCATGATATGTCCTTTCGAGTGCTGCTCAGCCAATTCTCATTATACGAATATTATAGAATGAATAGTTGTTTTATTTAGTTATATAAAACCTGATTTGTCCCTTTAAAATATATAGTTGTAAATTTGGCATTAAGCAATATTTTGCTTGCAATAATATCAGTACTGGCAGTACATTAGAAACATAAAACAATTTTATCATAGATCTGCACAGTGCCAGAATGATGTGCTGTTTTGTGTGTCATGGGCAACTTTGCCAACTTACTTTGTTAAAATAAAGCTTCACAACATTTACATATTTAGTAGATACTTTAGATACTGTTACGTGGCGAGCAGGTAAGCAAGCAAGAGAGCCAGGAAGTCGGGAAATAACGGGGATTTAATCTTGGGATCGGGCAAACACCGACAAACATCAACAATGATC
>JAODLC010000049.1:9356566-9367305 GCA_026781145.1 Hippopotamyrus pictus
GGTCCTGGAGAGCTACCGTCCAGTAGGTTTTCTATCCTACCCGGCTTCTGATGAGCCACACCTGTTCTCAGGTAAATGCCAGGAGCAGGTGTGGCACATCAGAAGCCAAGTGGGACAGAAAACCTACTGGATAGTAGCTCTCCAGAACCAGAGTTGGAGACCCCTGCCCTATTGTTTTCCTGTTTCCTGGGCCATGGTATAGCTGAATGGGCTGAGCATGTGACTAATAATTATTCAGTTTGGATCATGGTGACTTCAGGGCTGTCCCTTAGTGCCCTTTGTTTTGATTATCCCCGCCTGTGCTCTAGTTCAAGATGTTAGATCCGCATCTAGAAATGTTGCCAGAAGTACCAAAAGTATCAATTCTGTTACATTTCAAACAGTTTCAGTACTGAATTTCCACAGTACCGAGTCTATAGCCAATTGCTTCCGGTTCGCTCTGACCACTGAGATTTGGAGGCTACCACACTTTCAGGTTTGGGGGTTTAATTCTGACCCTGGTGTTTGTCTATGGGTGTGTGTTTGTGTGTCTATTGCATTTTCTGGGGGTTATGCTGCAGTAAAAACACGCAGTTTAGATAGATTTCCCTCCTTAAATTGCCTTTCGAGTCCATGTGTATCCTTCCTCACATCCTGGGATAGGCTCCAGGCGTACAATGTCCCTGCATTGAGTTCTTAGTTCTGGGGAAATGAACAAATAAATAACTTGGACGTTTCAGTCTCCTATTGCTGACGCTCTGGGCAGTTTCCAAATGAAAATGCAAGGAATAAGGCTATAAATCTATACAAACCCCTATATATTTGGAGGCTTTGGGTAATAATTCACACCATATTGTAATATTTCTCACCCAGTGTGCCACACAAAATATGAAAATGACCTGATATTAACATTATTAAACAGAAAAATACTCCAGATTTACAACATTTGACACTTTTTGCCAACATTAATATATATAATACAGGGTAGAGGAGTACCCACAATAATGGAAACACCCTGTTATATATTAATGTTGTGTAAACCTATTATACTTTATGAGGACTCGGTAAGCAGTATAGGCTTTATCCTAGATTTAGTCCATTGTGCAATGCCGTCATACAAGGTTGATCATTCTTCAAGTAGAACTTGCAGCTCTTTGAGGGATGGAGGCCAAAATCTGCTGAGGTTCAGCCAGGAGATTGGTTGGAGAGTGACCAATGGGCCCTTAAACAAGGCCATAGCTACGAAGAGTGCCCCGGGGTGCCGGATAAATGGCTGACCCTACTCTCTGACCCCAGACTTCACTCTCACCTCTTTGTGTGTCTCTCTGGAGAGTGAGATCAGATACCTGCACAGTGACAGTAAAGTTATCCGATTAGCAGCATAGTCTTGGAAAATGACCTCATATTCCTTGGCTGTTTTAAGGGCGGAGCCAATGATTCCTGCATACAGGCACAGCTCATACAGACACTGTGGGTGGAAATCAGCCTTTGGGTTTTTATAAATGTAAACCAATCAAGATGTAGGAGAAACTGTGAAATGTGACTCATCAGGCCATATTATTCTCCCATTACTCAGGTATGCAGGATATGCTTCTCTGTGGACGGATCTTGGATGCAAGCAGCTTTCAGTCATAAATCCCAGCCTTGTGAATCTCACAACATACCGTTTTTGTTAATCGGTCACAAAGGAGTTCTGGCCATTTTTTGAGGGTGGAAGTGCAGTTTTTAGCATTAGGAAACTTCACCAAAGCAGATTATCTATGTTTGGCATGTGCTGTTACGATTTCTGAAACTGTTCACCCTGACATTTTCTTGTCAAGTCCCATATCTATATAGCATATAATCACATAGTGCTGCTGCATAAAGTTCATGCACCAAATAAATTCAATTTGACATACTACAATTTTATGGGGATGCCTTTTTAAATGAATGTGATTTTAAATGAATCAATTCAGGGAAGAAAGAGTTTGACTGCTACTTCAAAAGATGTCATGTGAACATGTCATGTCATGTGTCATGATATTTCAAATAAAAGAAAAAAAGTTACTTTTGAAGCCACAAGATAGTCCAAATTAGGTATAATTATTAAATAAGTAACACACAAAGAAAACCAAAATAAAAATAAGAATAACAGACAGTCAATCAGACAGAAAGGCAGACAGACAGACAGTCAGTCAGGCAGAAAGGCAGACAGACAGACAGTCAGTCAGGCAGAAAGGCAGTCAGACAGACAGTCGGTCAGTCAGGCAGAAAGGCAGACAGTCAGTCAGGCAGAAAGGCAGACAGACAGTCAGTCAGGCAGAAAGGCATACAGACAGGCAGGCAGAAAGGCAGACAGACAGTCAGTCAGGCAGACAGTCAGGCAGACAGTCAGGCAGACAGACAGACAGGCAGACAGACAGAAAGGCAGACAGACAGACACAGGCAGGCAGAAAGGCAGACAGACAGTCAGGCAGAAAGACAGACAGTCAGAAAGGCAGACAGACAGTCTGTCAGTCAGAAAGGCAGACAGACAGACAGTCAGAAAGGCAGGCAGGCAGAAAGACAGAAAGGCAGACAGACAGTCAGTCAGAAAGGCAGACACAGTCAGTCAGAAAGGCAGACAGACAGTCAGGCAGAAAGGCAGACAAACAGACAGACACAGGCAGACAGACAGACCGAAAGACAGACAGACAAAAATGAAGCATATCCAGAAGTATACAGGTATAATGGCATGGACTGGGGAATCCCCCCCCCACCCAACACTGATATGATAAATCTGAGTCGCTGTGGAATGGCCGGCCCCTCCAGCACCAATGATTATAGCATTTAATGGCTCGCCTTTAGTGCTCTGCTGACATTGTCCAGTCAAGCTCCTTGCCAGAAGGCGTGATTTAGAAGCCTCTTGAAGGGAAAAACTAATTCAAGAGACGGATTGCTGGAGAGGTTCTGCACCCAGCACATAAATCATTCTTTAATCAGACCACACAAATAGCGGCTGCTCATGTTCTTTCTCCTAACGTTCCCCACTTCCCAAACTCCCTCGTTTTATTTTTCCTGTCTCTGATTCTCCCTTTGCTTGCCATTAATTGTCCAGTGGGACTACTGAGACTACAGCTGGAAAGAAAAGGAGAGCTTGGGCTTGGGTCGTAATACACATACATACATGTGTGCGTGTATACATACATGTGTACATGCATGCATACATGCATGTGTGCATGCGAACATGCATGCATATATGCGTGCATGCATTTATACGTGCATGCATACAGACATACATCAGAGAGTTAGGGATCTCTGCCTATATCTATATGGTCAAGTTCAAATCTTCTGGCTGGCAGAGTAACATTTTCTAACATTTGTAGCTAGATAATAGTCTGCTCGTACTTCCATTTGATTTAAAACAAATACTGCAACATATATGGAAATAGCATGTTGTTGAAAGGCTGTGTTATAGGGGTTTTTTCTAGCATTGCATTTTCATTCATTCAAAAGTACAAAACACTGCTGTAACAATACTAAACTACTAAAACAATCAAACAATAAAGTTTTATTTTAAGTTTCTCATTTTAGTAAATGTACTTGCTTATAGTAATGCCCCATAGAAAGGAACCAATAGTAAAAGAATATATTCCGGCACTCATTGTCCATACATGCATACATAGATACATACTGTACGTACGTGTGTGCATACAGACATACATGAGAGGGACAAAAGTATTGGGACACACCTGTTAATCACTGAATTCAAGTATTTCACTCAGACCCATTTTCACAGATATGTAAAATCAAGCCCCTAGTCATGCAGTCAGGTTTAGTAACATTTCTGAAAGAATGGGTCGTTCTGGAAAGCTCAGTAAATTCAAGTGTGTTACTGTCACAGGATGCCACCTTTACAATAAGTCAGTTCGTGAAATGTCTTCCCTGCTAGATACTCCACGGTCAACTGTATGTAGTATTATTGAAAGAAGAAGTATTTAGGAAACTCAGTCGCATAATGACAGACCACGTAAAGTTAGAAAGTGGGATCGCCGAGTGCTGAGGCGCATAGTGTGTAAAAGTCGTTGACGCTCTGCTGACTCAATAACTGCAGAGTTCCAAACTTCCTCTGGCATTAACTTCAGCAGAAGAACTGTGCTCCAGGATTCATGGGATGGGCTTCCATGGCCGAGCAGCTGCATGCAAGCCTCACATCACCAAACACAATGGCAAATGTCAGACAGAGTGGTGTAAAGCTCACTGCCACTGCACTCTGAAGTCCTATGAAGGGATAAATGATGCTTCTCTGTCTGGCAGTCTGATGGACAAGTCTGGGTTTGGCCAAGTTGCCCTTAGATGCTTTTGCATCATGACTGTGTTCTAATGCACAAAGACTTGGTAGGGTGAGTTAAGTAAAGAAGATCTTGACTGGCCCCCACAGAGCCCTGACCTCAACTCCATCGAACACAGAGATTGTGAGCCAGGCCCTCACGTTCAACATCAGTGTCTGACCTCGCAAATGCTCTTCTGGATGAAAGGGCAAACATTACTACAGATCCGCTCCAGAATCGTGTGGAAAGCCTTCCCAGAAGAGTAGCAGCTGTTATAGCTGCAAAGGGGGAACCAACTCCATATTGATGGCTATGGGTTTAGAATGCGATGTCATAAAGGTTCCTGTGGATGTAATGGCCAATAGTGTATGTACTTTAATGACAGAACAATGAGTGGTCATGATCAGAACATCAAAACAGTTAAACACTTTGCATTAAAATACAGTATGCCTCTGCTATGTATAATAATTCTGCTCATTATAAAACCCATTGTTTCTCTATTGTGCTCTGATTTTTTTATTATACCTAGAAAAGTAATTTAATCCCATAATAAATGGAAAGTCCCCTTACAGGAAAGGTATTTGATCATGGCTCTGTCAAGCTAAACCTGTGAAATCGATTCTGTGGGAAAGTAACTGATTACAGCAGGTTAGGAGAAGTGTGCAGCACCTGAAGTTCCTTTAGGTCAATTCAATGAAGGTCTTGTTACCAGCTGTCGGTGCTTTGATGCGCTTCCCTTGGGCTTTGGGATCGAGAGAGCGGCCCCTGTTTGTTTTAGATTAAAGGGGACAGAGCGAGCTGTACTGTTAGCCTTGTGTGACACATTTTTTAGTTTTAAAGCTGCAGTTATGTATAATTACAGCCCATATGAATGAATTTGCTTATGTGTTTTAATTTAAGTTTAAAAATGAATGGTCTGTGCATTATGTAACCCTAACGTCTGGTGACTCTCTAGGCACGGCACGGGTCTCATGTTCAGAATGTCCTATTCTATGGTGCACATATAAGATAAAAGGTGCTCACAGTGCAGACTAAGACGAGCTCACAGTGCAGACTAAGACGAGCTCACAGTGCAGACTAAGACGAGCTCACAGTGCAGACTGCTCCCTTCAAGGGCCTCAGACTGTGGAACACCATAAATGGTCTCAGGTTTTATTTAATCCATGGTGATGTTAGGACTGTCATCAATCCAGGTAGCATCAGTATTCACAAAATCTGTCACCACAAATTGGAGACTTTGTTGGATTATCTTAGGAGAGCTTCCAAAAGGAAGATAATTATCAACAAAACGTTAATAACACAGAGAACATTGGATTTAAAGAAGCTTATGTATCTAATGAAACGTATGCATTTTGTCACGCCCGGCTCCGTTTGATCCTCCTGTGTGCCACGCCCACCTCGTTACCTCATGTTCCTGCCTGATCGTTCCCACCTGTTGCTCGTTGAACTCTGCTTGTCCTGTGTACTTAGTCCGCGTCTTGGTTAGTTTCCCCAGATCTGTCATTGTCTAACCCCAGTGTGAGTACCCGTCCCGTCTGTTTCACCCGAAATAAACCCCGTTTATCATTCGACTTGGCTGCTCTCGCCTCCCTTCTTGCTCGTCGCTCAAGCCACGCTGACACATTTCACCGGCATATATCCAGTATTATAGGCTACTTTTAATATTATTACCAAGTAAAACTTGATGTTTTGGAAGATGGTCTCCTCTTTGCTTCTTCTGCCCTGGTGGCCCAGAGGTTAGTGTGGCTAAGATGAGCTGTGAGAGGCGGATAGAACCTGCTGAGAGTTAATGCTGAATGTACTGGTAGATAGGCAGACAGAACAATGCCTAATAGCTGAGCTAAGGACTGCTATTGACAATCCACCACTCATGCAGACATCATTCCAGCCAAGGGGATTTTACTTGTTTAAATTCCCATTTAGTAGCCGTTTCATAACTTTCCACTTTGACATTTTTATAGGTGTATTCCATTCTATAAGTTTGTATAATAAAAAGCATTGGTTTTCCCTTCCATTGTCCTTGCTAGGCTTTGCACCTCAGTCCTGCACATCCTCTTGCAGTCTCCGTAATACAGAGGAGATAAAAATATCAGCCAGAAGTAAAGAAAAATCTGTGTGACTGATAATGAGGAATCAGTGCAAATTCATTTTTCACTGCCCTGGATTTTCCCATTTAAATATAGGTTTGTTTTACATTTTCAGAAACGTCTTACTGTTTGAAAGGTGTAGAAGGTAGTTGGGAAAATGCTTCTCAACCCTTATTTGTAGGCTTTCTGAAATCTGAAAACAGGATTTGTCATCTTGACTGCAGTATCTTGTGCACATTCACATATTTAACCCAGTATGGAACAGACATTAATTTCAGTTTTAATGCCATCCGTTTACATAGTCATATTTCTCTAGTTTTTATTATGTTTGGAGGACAAAGTCTATGGAAGTTTCAATGGGTTTGACTCCTGGCTCAGTATTCTGTACATGGAGATTACATGCTCTCCCCTGTCCATATGGGTTTGACTCCTGGCTCAGTATTCTGTACATGGAGATTACATGCTCTCCCCTGTCCATATGGGTTTGACTCCTGGCTCAGTATTCTGTACATGGAGATTACATGCTCTCCCCTGTCTATATGGGTTTGACTCCTGGCTCAGTATTCTGCACATGGAGTTTTGTACGTGGCTCCCTTTCCCAGTTGGACACTGTCTCTGGGTTCACTGCAGCCTACTTTTCACAGTAGCTGTCATTCGATGGGTGATTTTTTTCTTTCTTTCTTTGGGTCTCGATTAGACTCATACATAAATTAGACACAATGATTTTGTAAATTCAAAGACTGCTACTCACAAAATGCAGTCTCGTTATGACAATACCATTGTGCTTCCTCCAGGCTGAAAGGTGTTCCTGAGTGTCTCTCAGGCCATGAATTATGGATATGCTGATGGACATGTCAGACAAGTCGGTTCACCACATGGAATCAATAAACCAAAAGCAATGCTGATAGGAGGCTGCCACCCCAAGGAAGTCTCCTCTAAGGTCATGATTTCTCAATGGCACCAATTACCGCCAAACATGGCACAACTCTTGCATTGTTATATAAACTATCAAGTGCCGCCGTTGTGAGCAAGAACAGGTAGACACAGCTATTTAAAGCAGAACAACTGAAGATTAATAGCTTTTTCCATTTAATGTAATTTAATGCTTGAGTAAAGGGTAGCAGCAGAAAGACATTAAAGGCTCTGCTGTTAAGGCGACGTAGGTCTGCTACTGAATGCTCAGGCAGAAGAACAATCTAGCATAAAAGTGGTAAGACCAACTTAACCTTTCTGCTATATCTGTAGGTAATAATGAAGTAATGAAAATGTGTACAGCCCCCCTCCCCCCAGCCCCAGTATATGTTATATAAAAGCTAAGTAATGGCATAATGTCTCACATCTCCAGGACGACGGTTTGAATCTCGCTTCAGGTTTGAACCATTTTTTCGGTCCCCACAAGTGGAAATTCATTTATTTTTTTTTAAATCTGTGAAGGCAATCAAAAAACTAAGAATGTCAATAGTCTTGTATTTTGTTTGGTTTCTTATGGGTACGGTTAGGGCTGGGTAGGGGTTAAGGTTGTCATAGTTAGGATTAAGGCTTTGCACACAGAAATAAAAGGATGGTCCCCACAAGATATGAATACAAGCCTGTGGGGGCAGCGTGTGGCTCAGTGGGCTAAGCCTGTGCCTGTGATCAGAAGGTCACCAGGTCAAGCCTTGTCCGGCTGAGCAAGGCCCTTAACCCCCAGCTCCCTGGGTGCTGCTACAGGTGGCTGCCCTTCACTGCTAAGCTTGCTCTCACTTACAGAGAGCAAAAAGAGCGTTTCCCCCACAGGGATCAATAATCCCTAATCATTCTGTGTTTATGTGTATCAAGCCTGGGAAATTTATCATGTTAACATGAGATGTCATGTTGTGATGAACTTCAGAGCTAAACTCAAAACATTCAGTTAACATCTCACAGGGAAGCTAAAGTTACCAGTGTTTTTTTTTTTTTTAAATCCCACATGGTCAGTATTATATGGTGCTTCAATCCAGCGGGTGAGTACATTGATTATATGTACATGTGGTATACACCATTAATCGCCAAGGTGTGTCATTTAAAACAATAGTTTAACATGCTTATGTATGACACAGTGCCCTCTCTTTTGTTATGGGCATCTGTTCGTTGAGGATTGAAATTTAGCTTGTATTACTTGCAGGTAGTATTTTTTGTTGGAAACGAATAATCTGCACTTAAAATTAAACCACTAAACAAATATTAAATTATGGGTCATTCTCATGAACTTGAGAATAATATATAAATATCATATACTAAAACATCCCTGAAGTGGTGTTTGTGGTTCTCAAGATGATTGTCTTCTCCCATCATCACTGAAAAAACACATTTTGCACCCTTTTTGTTTTGTTATATTCTGTAATTGTTCTGTGTTGTCTTGCCACTACTGTGGCTATTCTTGAGCTATTATAGGTGATGAATGCCTTTAATTAATCTCTGACAAGCATGTGTCACTCATTAAGGGAATGGAAGGAACACAGTAGTTACCCACCCTCATCCAGTGAACCTGACATTCGCAGTTTCGGTTATTCGTCAATTGGCTGTGAACAATTAAACAGGAATAAATGTGAAGTTTGCCGAACTGGCAGATGAGTCAAGTCAGAAAGGCTTGTTGTATGCTGTATGGGTTTTGCTGCAGCTCCGTAATTAGGTCACTCATTAGAGGACTGATTGCCTGAAGTGTTCTCATACCTGGGTTTGAACAGCTGACCTAAAGATTATCCCATACATCTGCATAGAAACTGGCATTTTGTGGATAAGATTGCCTGCCCCTGTTTTAAGGCTTCCCCTGATTGGTCTTCTCAAGTTTCCGTAAACTGATTATTTGCTTAACAGCTTCTGAAAATAACATATGTGTTGAGGGAACTTCAACTGTTTGTCTAATTGAACCATCGGCTGCCAGTCTTAGGCTATAGCAGGCTTGAGCAGATGTTCCTGTGTTCAGGATGAGCTCTGTTCCCATCTAGATACAATTCTCCTCTCACAGATGCCGGTGCAGATTGTATTACAAAAAGTACCGACACAAGATATGGTCCTAAGGGGTCTCTTTTGTTGCTTCAATGGATGCAAGAGATATTCCACTTTGCTATAAAAGTAACTTTGAAGGGGCTGACAGACTGGTCCCAGTGGCTTGGGGCTTGTGTATGTTATTCCCCCTGCAGTGCTTCTTCCCATTGTGGCCAGGGATTTCCCAATAACCTCCTGGTTATCTTCACACCTGCTTCTGCAGTCAGCTTCTCTTGCTTTTGTTACTCTTTTCCTTTGTCAAAACGCAAATCTGTTTGTGGTCCATTGACTCCATAAAGTACAAACTCTCCAGTTAGTACTGGTACAGTTTAGAGTTATACTGCTGTGACTCCGCCACATACTCGGGCATCTCCAGAAGTAGGTGCTTTTCTGTCCTTTGAGTGACTCCAGTGCAGAGAGATGGACTTTATAGACTATGGGTTCTAGCCAGACTGCTATGCTGGTACATCTTTTTGTAAAGAATCATGCAGCAGTCCATGAGAAGAGCGATCCATAGTCATTTATTTACCAGTAAATGAAACAGAATCTAACCTTGTAATCATTGTTACAGACAGTTAGTCAAAATCCTAGCAGAGCAGAACAAAAACAATGACATTATCCAAAAGCAGAGTCAATGAACCAGGCAAGAAGTCCTTAAGCGTGACAGGACTAACTGAAGTAATCCTGCACAGGAATGGAGATTAAGCGCACAAAGCCTCGTATACAGCTATCAGACGAGTGTAGTAGATCAAGAAAGGGTAACCAACTGGGTCGAAGATCTGGATCTGTAATCATGACACTATTGATATACATGGCAGTATTGTGCATAACTGTGTAATTCTCTAGTATATTTCTCGAAGTATACATGGTAGTATTGTGTATAATTGTGTGTAATTCTGAAGTATACTTCTCAAGATAAGCATGGCAGTATTGTGTATAACTGTGTGTAATTCTCGAGTATACTTCTCAAGATATACATGGCAGTATTGTGTATAACTCTGTGTAATTCTCCAGTATACTTCTCAAGGTATACATGGCAATATTGTGTATAACTCTTTGTAATTCTTCCATTGAGAAGCAGTAGAAATATAGTTTTACCTCTTTACAGGATCTGGATTTGTAGGATTTAATTAAACAAATTTTGTCCCGCCTCATCATACGTTCAAGATCCCATTGAACTGCCTAATATTTCTTCTGGGCTATTCATTCATATGCACTTCATAGGTCTAAGAACAGCTTTCCCACATCTCCCTTCTCCTCCCATGCCTCTCACATTGGCTGACTGACCAAGCCGTTATGCTCTTATGGCCAGTTTCCCAGTCAAGGATTAAGCCTAAGCCTAGACTAGCTTTGAGTTACAATGGTGAATCTCCATTGA
>JAODLC010000049.1:9385005-9402837 GCA_026781145.1 Hippopotamyrus pictus
CACCCCCGCCCGGGCCCGCACCAGACCAGCAGATAACAGATCTTGTCAATTAATTTATAGAAAATACATTTCAGTAGCACAGAGTATCTGGCTGCTAACTAGCTAACGCTGTTTGTTTCACAAGAAAAGTAGCATAATTTTAAAACTAGTGTAAATAACTGACGGCAAAAGGCTGCGGCTCGTCTCAGAACCATAGACGCATTCACATTTAACATATTATGATGATACTTTCATAAATATAAATAATGTATTCATGGGTTAATATTATTATTTTTCATTTAAGTATTTCTTTAGCTATATTTGAATGAGGCACTACATTGTGTGCTTCTGTGATAATTTACATCTTCCTCAAAGTCATTCTCTACGACGAGAACCACTCTTTGACAATCCGAACCCAATGAATCTT
Organism: Hippopotamyrus pictus; assembly: GCA_026781145.1. Classification (NCBI taxonomy): domain Eukaryota; kingdom Metazoa; phylum Chordata; class Actinopteri; order Osteoglossiformes; family Mormyridae; genus Hippopotamyrus; species Hippopotamyrus pictus. The sequence continues at coordinate 9,385,412 of JAODLC010000049.1, forward strand.
GGCATTCTTGTCCTGGAATATGCCCATGCCAACAGGGAAGTAAAAAAACCCACTGATGATGGATGGAGGTGTAACCTGGCCAGTCAGTAGATTCAGGTACTCAGCTGACTTCACTGCTACATAATGTTGCTGAGCCATAACAATGATCCAGTCATTGGCTCTTAAGTATTTGCTGAAATAAATTCAAATGACGACTTTCTTTGTGGCCAGGCAGTGTATTTTTAATGCTTTATTTATCCCTGTGGGGAAATTCTCCTTACACCTCCGCCGACTTGCTCTCTGTGGGTGAGAGCGTGCTGGCTGTGAAGGGCAGCCACACAGGGAGCTGGGTGTTAGGGGCCTTGCTCAAAGAGCCGCAGACGTGCCGAGGCTGGGCTGGAACCGACAGCCTTCCGATCACAGGTACAGGCTTAGCCCACTGGGCCACGCATTTCCATTGTTTGCAATTTTACACAGCCCTTTCGAAGCAAGAGTTTTTAATTACTATTTTTAAATGGTCACTTCAAGTCGAAGATATTTGATGATGATGAGAGATGCACACCGAGATTTTTTTTTTTCCTTTTTTATTGTTCTGTCCCCTGACAGAAATAAACTGAAGCAGGACAGACAGTCATTTATGAGGCATGTGCTGTCTTTAGGTTAATTCCTCATTGTTTATCTAAAATACAATTGTTATAAAAGTGCCAGTTTCTGCACACCAGTAAAACACCAACAGACATGCTCTTTATGGACAAAAGTATTGGGACAAACCTCTTAATCATTGAATTCAGGTCCTTCATTCAGACCTATTTTCACAAACATTACAAAGTGAGTTTACTGGCTTATCGGGGTAACTTGTCAGATTTAAGGTACCACAGTTTAAATGGACTTCATATTCGTTCATTTACATTTTGCCCAGACTACCTTAAATCCGACAAGTTACCCCGATAAGCCAGTAACCCCGCTTCGTAGTACAGGCCACTGGTCTTCCTGAAGAGCTCACCAATATCCCAGTGCTGAAATCCCTTTGCATGGTACTGTTGTAGGATGCCACCTTTGCAATAAGTCAGTTTGTGAAATTTCTTCTCTGCTAGTCAGCCGTAAGTAGTTTTATTTATTTATTTATTTAAATAAACAAACAAACAAACAAATAAATAAATAAATAAATAAATAAATAAATAAATAAATATTTTTTATTGAAAGCACCCAAGCGCAATGCCAAGCTTCAGAAGGGATGGTGTAAAGCCTGTTGCCCCTGGAGCAGTGGAAACGTGTTCTGTCACTTCTCTGTCTGGCAGTCTGATGGATGAGTCTCGGATTGGTAGATGCTAGGAGAACGTTACCTGCCCTACTGCACTGTGCCAACTGTAAAGTTTGCTGAAGGAAGGATAATGGTATGGGGTTATTTTTCAGGGGTTGGGCTAGACCCCTTAGTTCCAGTGAAGGGAACTCTTAGTGTTTCAGCAAACTAAGACATTTTGGACAATTCTATGCTTCCAGCTTTGCGGGCACAGTTTGGGGAAGGCTCTTTTCTGTACCTTACACAAAACAAAGTCCATAAAGACATGGTTGGGTGAGCTTGGTGTGGAAGAACTTGAGTGGCCCACACAGAGCCCTGATCTCAACCCCATCAATTACCTTTGGGATGAACTTGAATGCGGACTGTGAGTCAGGCCTTCATGTCCAATATCAGTGCATAACCTCACAAATGCTCTTCTGGATGAATGGGGAAAAAATCCCACAGACACACTGCAAAATCTTGTGGAAAGCCTTCCCAGAAGAGTGACAGCTGTTATAGCTGCAAAGGGGAGACCGACTCCATATTGACGCCTATGGATTTAGAATGGATGTCATAAGAGTTCCTGTAGGTGTAATGATAATTTTGTCTATATAGTGTAAATAGCTAAGACATACTGCACCTAAATTAGTTAATGAGCAACTATGAGACAAATATTATGCTGTAGGTCACAGAAGAAAAAAAAATACGGCATATATTTCTAGAGTTAACCTTCTAACTTTTATCTGGATACTTTGTGATTATGAAGTTTCATCTGGCAGGTTTTTGTACAGGGGTGAAGTTTTGCTGCAACCCATACTGGTTGTCTCTTTTCATGCTTGCCAACAGATGTTCTGGCTTATTTTCCAGGAGAAAAACTTTGAGGGGATCTTGCATACTGATCATTCCCTCCCGCAGGAGGACGTGCTGGGAGCAGTTGGCACTGACGGTCTCACAAAGACTTCACTCAGAGGAAATCACTCCACGAAGACTCTCTAACCAGACCACCAAAGGGTGACATTTCCAAACCACCATTCCCCCTTTTTGTGAGCAAGCTAGCAAATCAATACATCAAAATATTTTTGATTTCAGCAACACAGGGGAAATGTCAGCTACAATTAGCTGACTCAATGGTTGGTTGTCTGGAGAGAGAGAGAGCGAGCTTCACTTTTCAGCATTTTTTGTCAACACCTGGTATACATGACAGATATTCTGCATCTAAGAATCATGCGCATGAGCAGCAATAGATTTAGAAGAACGTCATCAATTGATTGGATGTGATTGTCCATCAAGACTGTCACAGTGCACAGCTTTTGTAGCACAATTGCTATTATGTTTACAGTATTTTTTTCAACAAGAACAACCTTGATTGTGCCAGTGTCTTCAATTTAAATTTGCATGGTCTCTCACTTTCCCCAAGCTTAGATGAACAGATAAATGTAATATCCACAGGTTTCCTCTCTCAAAATCTGAATATGTGAATGTGTTTGTTCGTCAATCGCGCATCAAGGAGATGTGTCCCACCCAGGGTCTCCCCCCAGCCTGTACTGCCTGCTTCCCTGTTCTGGACATGTGACTTAGACTTATGGATCCATCACCAGCAAGGACAAGGAAACACTTTAAGTTTCCGGTCTCATTATTAAAACAAAAATATAGAAGGAGGTAAAATTACTCTAACGTCTGTGTAGATGGCACAGCTGCAATCAGAGAGAACTCCAGCAGCCATGTGACCCAGAATTACTCATCAAATTATCATTAAATATCCATAACTGGCATTATTACATCTATTTATGCCCCATGTACCCATTTCACCCTGAAAGACTTGCATATTCATACTGAAAATTAAGGAGATTAGGCAAAATGTACAGTAGCAGTCCTAGGGCATTAGTATACATGGAGATTTCATTATGAAACAATTCTCACTTTACTAGTAATAAAAGAATAACAATCAATGCATCTAAGAGCTCCATGTTTGTCATTTCAGATTCACATTAATGAACTTTTAAAGCCGCTAGCATTGACCTTCTTGTTGTTATTATTATTATTAATAAGCTGGCAGCTGTCAAACTGGCTGCAAACAGGGGCACAGCCCGGCCGGGTAATAATTTTATATTTTCCTGTTTATTTCTGATTGCTAATTATAATTTGATCAAGGCTAAATGCCTCATAATTGGACCGCAGTTGCAGTTCTCTAGCCATTTAGAAAGACACTGTGAATTTCTGAGTAAGGAAATCAGTGACAGCTGACAAGCTGACAGTACAGGCACAGTGACAGCTGACCAGCTGACAGTACAGACACAGTGACAGCTGACGAGCTGACAGTACAGACACAGCGACGGCTGACAAGCTGACAATACAGACACAGCGACGGCTGACCAGCTGACAGTACAGACACAGCGACGGCTGACAAGCTGACAGTACAGACACAGCGACGGCTGACCAGCTGACAGTACAGACACAGCGACGGCTGACAAGCTGACAGTACAGACACAGTGAAAATATGTTACCTGACACATGCTTTATTTACCTTTTTCATTTCATGATGCCTGTTTCAATAGAAAGTCCCAGATCTCACTAACTGTCTTAATTTTACCCAAGAACCTACACAGATAATGTTGACCTTGTGATGCATTGACCAAGCTGTCTGAAAAGGTTAATGAAGTTCATGCACTTCCTGCTTCTCGGGACACATCAGATCAGTGTCGTATTACTGGGCACCTAATTGATTTTTGGCCTGCAATTACATTTCCTGCCCATAGTGGGTGAGCGGCTAATTGGAGCAACAGACTCGGCGGTGCCACTGCAGAACTGAACAATGGATTTAAGCAGCAGTCGAGTGCATTCTGTGAGTTCACAGGAACATCACACCTACAAAGTCAGGGGTGTCAGTTACTACAAGTGCTTATTTATTGAGACTTAATCCGTTTTACAGCAGAAAGCCTTTCTTAGGTGCAACATGCCACATACTGGTATTTTTTTCCACCAATTTTGAGTAATATGCATGTGTTAAGCGCTGGTTTTAAGGATCCATTTCAATAATCAGAGAATTAAAGCTAGGAATCCTTGTGACTTTGTTGGACTGAAGTCTTAAAGTATTCTGTTCATGTAATACTTTTTTATCTAACAGTTGGGAATTCTAATTACTAAATATTAACAATTATATGAATATAAACATTGGCATAATAGAATATACAGCTGTTCTAGTTCTTCTTCTTCCATTGATGATTCCATTAATGATCAAAACAATTCTGTGAGAAAACAGGCAAATTAATAGACACAGACACAACAGACAACAAACAAAGGTAAACCAATGAAAGAATTAATGAATTGTTAGTATTCAAATACAGACCTATTATTTGAGAAAATATACTTGCATCTTTCAGATCATCTATCATTCCAAATAAGATTATGTTTACACACCCAAAATAGCACTTATTTACTCTGTGCCTCCAGTCACTTGCAGTAAATATGCAAATTTTGGGAAAAAACATATACATTTGAAACAAGTTTTTATAATTTAAATATATGAAAAGGCCATTTATAATAGATGATCTATTCATTTGTTTCATTACCTTTCTCATATTTATTTGTTTTGTTACTAATTTCTTTGTGCAAATAGTATTGCTTTAATGACACGTTTGGAGTTTGCGATGTGACGTCAAATGGCACCAGTATTAGTCGTCATCGCATTGCTCATGCACTGCAATCTTGGGAAGTTTGACAAAAGCAGATAAGGGTCTGGGAGGTACATTCCTGCTGTCTTATGGGTGCAAAGGCACGCAAACTGAGATCGAGCAAGCGACTGGCGCGGTGCCGCTTAGGAGACGCTGCCAAAAACGCAAATTTGCCTTTTTCCGGCTTATTTCAATAAGCAAAGGGATTTCGGCACTGGGATATTATAGTTGGTGGACTTTAAGAGATATTTACATTTTAAATCAAGGGAGTTCAATGTCTTTTCTGAGAAGATCTATATTTTTGGTGTCTGTTAAAATGCATGAAGTGAACTTTTTAAAGGCATAACCAACACTATTATTATTATTATTATTATTATTATTATTATTATTGTAATTATTATTATTATTGACACGGAAAGTGTTGCGGTGGCTGTATTTTTGGGGAAATGTGGCCTTTTTCTGAAAGCGCACACACGCTGTGCGTCTCGCATCGGTATTTTCGGAGTACATTTTGCGCGCTGTATCGTGGGATGCCGCTTTATCTTACCCATGTCCCGGACGATCGCCAAACCCAGGGAAGGGTCCAGATGGAGAGAGATGCTGCCCTTTAATCCATGGAGAAATGGCATATAGGTTCCTCTCCAGCCGAGTTGCGCCGTCCGCAAACAAGCAAACGCGAAGATTTATTTTCATATTTACCTTATCCTTGTCCTTTACTTATTTATGCTATAGCATCATATTCTACTCGGACACCATCATGCAAAGCCAGAGTTATGAAGAGCATAGGTGCCTCCTCTTCCAGAATATAGGGAGCAAAAAACTTCTCCAAAAATCACAGTGCACTATGCGCCCGGACACCAAAGTTATCATGGGCGACACCTCGGGTGTCCGTCTTGATCACCGGGAAGAAAGTCCTTCTCGCAACTTAACCAAAAACGCCGATTCACGCAGTACACAGCAGCGCGGTATTAATTCGACTAATCGGAGATCGATTAATATCACCGTCGTCCCAAAACATGGAAACAAGAAATTACCCAATGCCCTGATCGTCGGTGTTAAGAAAGGGGGGACCAGAGCGGTGCTGGAGTTTATAAGGATCCACCCAGACGTCCGAGCGGTTGGAACAGAACCACATTTCTTTGACAGAAATTATGATCGAGGTTTAGACTGGTACAGGTAAGCAACTTTCTCCTCGGATACATTGTGCAGTTTTCCACTCAGTGAGCCATAAATGAGTCTCTTCAGATGAGGCATTTTAAATTTCGTACGCTTGGGTTTCTCTCTTGTGTTCATGGACCACGGAGATGCTGGTTTTCCTATTACGGTCCCGCACGTCGCTGCGAGCCGATTGCGGGTTTCCGTGCTTTACACGTACTCTCATGGTTTCCCGGTGTATGGATGAGGTTTCTATTATGTTTATTCCAGTTTTAGGGCGTACAGTTAATGACTTATCAATATTAAACATTTCGCGATTTTTAACATTTTTTGTTAAAGAAAAGGAGAAACTTCTAAGACTTCATGGCAAACAGATTTAAATTCAGTATGATTCCCCTTTAATATAACTTTAGAACTTTAATTATTTATTGTCCTCACATTGAATAAACACGGTGAGAATTGCATGGTTATGGGATGAATGTTTGATTTTCCTGAACAATAATTGGAAAAAAATATTTGAAATAATATGGAACCATAAACACAAACACGTGTGTGCATGTCTGTGTGTGCGTGTATGTGTGCGTATAAATTCCATTGAAATTTGAATATTTGCATATTCATACACACAATATCAAATTAATTTCAATTTATTTTCCTTAGAAATGAGTTTAGAGTTTGCATTGTTTATATTTAAAGGTGTTTTTCCGATGACAGGCGGTTTTGTTGGTTCTTGTTTATTTCTTAAGTAAGTTTATTGCATGAGATCAGTATAATGCGTTTGTATCAGGGTGTCTATACTCTACAGGTACTGTATAATGAGGCTGCAGAAATTTGCTGGTTCTGGTGCCATTAAGGGGCATGTAGTCCCACTGAGGAAGGCATTTCAGATTAATTGTTCCACATGTGTAAACTGGAATTTCTCTGGATAGAGCTACCTCATACAGTGTCACTATAATAGTTCATAACCCAGCAGCAGTTTGATTTTAGGGGGTTTGGGTGCACCTTATTGTAAGCAAAATCTGTCCCCGATAAGCTTATCGGATAATGGCTGAGACACCTGTAGTAACCTTAACGGAAAGATCTAAATGCAGAATGCAGATGCCTGATAAATGCCTGCTTCTGGTCTCACCCGCATCACAAAGGTGCAGGGAATTGCAGGGATACAGTGAAGCGTCTGTGAAACGTCTGGAGTTGTGAGTCTGTGACCACGGATGGTCATTCCTGCACAGTCGGGGGATAATGTGTTTAGCGGAATGAGATGGAACTATGATTACAGTGCAGTGACCAGCGTGTTAGTGTGAGGTTAGCTTTTATAAAAAACAACTACTGAATATCTGTAGTTCATAAAGTTTATGTATACGTGCAGAGGTATTAGACAACATGTTTTTATACGCTGAAGGGCAAGAAGAAAAGAAAAAAAATCACTTGTGAATATTGCTTGATTTATTTATTTTGGAAAGTTTCATTTACATACTTGAGATACAATGAAAATGACCCAGCCGAGGATGAATTGTTAGAAGACAGACAGGAATAATCAGAAGTGTCTGTTAATACACATACAGGTCAGACAGAGAAAAGATAATAGACCCCAGCATTGTTGTGATAAGCGGGACTGTAATATCCCAAAAGGGAAAATTTCAACATGCCACCTTGTGGTGCTATGGTAGTACAACGTATTTTAAATTTATTCAATTTATTCAGCAAAAAAATATTAGTACAAAAACCTCCAGTGGAACGCCATTATATCAGGCCACTGTATCAAGCCACTGTATCAGGCCACTGTATCAGGCCACTGTATACAGCTGAAATTCAGGGAGCAACTGATGCAGTACAGTGTTGGTGCCATGAGAGGGCAGCAGGGTCTGTGCTCCCCCCATGACCGCCTGCCCCCCCCCCCTCCAAAAATAATCATCCAAAGATGCAAAAAAGATTAGCCTATTAGCTTGATACCCCCAGGGGTGTGGCCAGGGACTGTCTGCCCACCCCACAGCTGAACCCCCCTGTGGGTCGATAACTTTTACCGTCTTCGTTTCGGAGGCACTGCCTGCCTGCGGGAGCCCATTAGGCGGCTCAGACCCTGAGCGACCCGGTACGGCTTCCCGCCTGATCCATTTTCAAAGCGGAATCCTGCAAATCTTGTTAGGATTCCTTAAATGTGATTTTGATACCAGGTACCATGCATTTTCATTACTTATGGCTCAATGGAAAAGTCATAAAAACCTGCAGTAGTTGGAAAAAATAAAAACAAAAAAGACTATGAGAACCCTAAGGATATCATTTTAGTCCACGGAAAATTAAAAATGTTTAAATGGTTTACTATTCTATAATAAAACAAATTTGGCAATTTGTCATCCTGCTGTGATTCAGTCTATTGAGAATATGTTTTAACACATGTCCTAATATTAGGATACATATTTTATCAATCAATCAATCTTAATCTGTATGTAATGATATTATCATTAATCCTGTTTGGTATTGTTAGACCTATGAACGTAATCATGTATGATTCCAGAAGCTAACCCATGTGCTAAATCATGTATGATTCTAGATACTAAGTTGTGCACTTAATTCTAGATGCTAATCCCTATTACGATTTTAGCAGACCTGCAGTAAATGAAGTTAGACATGCAAAACAAACAAATAAAATATAATTTTGGCAACACGAGAGTCTGGTTTAAAAGCATAGATATGAATACTTATAGATAATACCTTGACTACAGTGTTTTTTTTTTTTTTTTTGGCATCCAGTAGTATTCCAAAGACTCCTAGCACAAATATAGCCACCATGAAAACGTAGAGTAAATGGATGAGAAAGGAAAGCAAGTGCATAGTACAATTCAGGTGCTACAAAGGCAGACAAGACTAGCTTGTAAACATGGAAGGTGCCATTAAGGATTTAAAATGCCACAGAACAGCAGGCCGATACGGCATTACTTTGTTGAATAAGCCCCACTCCGGTGAAGATTTACCTGCGTTTGTTAAACATCTTTAAGGAAACGGAATAGAAATGCAGCTCAGTTTGCCCAAATACAGAAGTGCTAGTACTGAAATGTAAAGGTGGTCTTTTTTGGATGATTGGTCATTTTGTTACAGTAAAGGTGCACTTACGCTGGTGTACCTGTGAGAATCTCTGGAATAATGAGCTGTGACTGTACTGCCGTGGTGACCGGGATCAGCTCTCGCTCTTAACAGAGAAGCCATTTATGTGGCTCTTCACCTTTTTCCCATTCTTTAATGGGAAGTAAAAATAAACAAACCATTTCTCCTCCTGCCACCCAGTTCCCAGTAATATTGAAAAAATGCAAATAGTTACATTACTTTGGAAGAAACACTGTAAAGACAATAAATGCACCACAAACAGCCGAAAGGAATAATTAAGCGATTTGTTAATTAAGTGCACCAAAGTTAATATGCGTCACTTTGCCTTGTGAGTTTATACGTGCTACTTTAATATGAAAGATTTAAATTACAAATGTTTTTTTTTCGGTGTGGACATGCAGTTCATATCTTTGGGCATGATAACTACGCTCTATGCACTTTTGATTGCTGACACTTTTAAATATTCGTATGGACGTTTATTAAACTGTAAACTTTAATTCTTAAGCACTGTCCAGTCCAAAATAACCTTTATGCAAAATGAATGCAACTGCAACTGCATGCGAGTTTAATAGCTTACGGAGATACAGAAGCTTGTAAATCAGTATTTATCAAAAGTATAGACACAGACGGAAGCTGTGCACTGCACTTTACTGAGGAGCGTTATTGCATAGCTGAACTGTTTTCCATTTTTACAGCCAAGGGAAAGTGCCGGTGCATCAAAACAAAAGCGAAATGGACCCCTATTGATTTCGCTCTCATGGGCGGAGTAGGAGAACCAGCGGAGCGGCCGGCGCGGCGTTCGCCGTTTATAAGCTTACATAATCGGTTTGCTCATAAACGCCGCCGCCAGTGTCCGATGAGGAGGAGCAGGTGGATGGTGCCCGTTCAGCAGTAAACACTGCGCTCGTTACTGATTTTCTCTGACAGCGATGCAGCATCTCGGACAATCAGCAGGGCACATGCGAAAGTGTGGGAAAATAATTATACGACGTGAACTTACTAAATAATAACGATGATATTATTATTATTATTATTATTATTATTATTATTATTAATAATAATAATAATAATAATAAATAATAAAGTTAAATAATGAAATAAGTACATCGTCCAAACTAAAGGAGGTAATCAAAATCAGAATTCACTTTAAATAGCGAAGTAGGCCTACCCCTACAGGCATGGGCGTCGTCGCCATTAAATCTGAGGGGGACATGTCCCCCTCACATTTCATAATTATTCGTTTGGACCCCCCCAAATATAACAAAAAAAATATTAGTTTTATGCTAGTGTGCCCCCCACATTCAAAATGCTTCTGGCGCCCCTGCCTACATGTACTAGGAATGTGGATTGGCAGTATTGGTGCTTAAATTCGCATACGACATAGAACATAAATTTTAGTATTGAAAAGTTGATTACTGATTAGAACCTGGCTCCCAAATATATATAAGCAGTTTTGTACACAGATGTGCACACACAGAAGGCAGCAATATACATAAAGTCCAAGAATGCGGAGATAGTGTTCGGATAGAGATCCAGAAGAGTGCAGATATTGTGGGACTGAACTCAGGAATGACTGATCAGCATTACTGCACTGTCTGCATTACATGTTTATAATCCTCATGTGTATGTAACACACACTGCAGCTGCTTTCCGGAAACAGACACAAAACAAAACATATTTCGTCACACTGGCCTGGACCAAACATCTTTGTGTCCCCTACGTCACAGTTTATTGAAAGTCTTTCTCTCTAAAAACTCTGATTTATTATCAGAATGAGTCTGATGATAATTTGTGACAGAGAATGGAAGTCATAAAAAGTGTTAAAATTTAGTTTAAATGTTTCTGTTTCGTCTGACCTTCTAAGTGCTGCTGATGTAAACATTTAAGTTACATTTATTCTGGATGCTTAACGCATTTAATACCTTTTTATATCATATGTAATGTGTTAAACTAACACTAATATCTCCATCCCGTGGTGACTCAGCATGCATCACATGAGTGGCAGCCTTACCTTCTCCTTGTACGCTCTCTTCTTGCTGTCTCATGTGTTGGGGGGGGGCAGGGGGGGAGAGGGGTGAGTCTTCGCTGCCCGCTAGGTTAGCATCTCTCAGCACAGTTTGGGCATTTTCACTGCCGTCTAATGGACAATGATTTTGAATGACAGTATTCAGGATGCGGGAAATTCCTGTCACTCTTCCTAACAGATTATCATTCGGATCACAGAGTGCCAAGTCCAGTTCAGCCCTAATGTCAGTCATCTACTGTTCCACAGCACCAGTGCTGACCTTGACTTTGGAACAAAGATATTTCAGCAAAAATAAAATCAAAAAGTAAGGTCCTTTCTGGCACCAAAGACTCAGGAACAAGCATGAAATATATAATGTTCTTCTTATGGGGGTGGGCTATACTTTGAAAATTGTTATGCAAAAAATGCCAATTTTTGTTAGGTATTTGCTATATATTTTTATTTTGCAGCTGCATTGAGTAAATCGGCTCAAATGCATTATGATTATTTTGTTCCCTTCATGTTAACAATAATCCAAACTGACACCGTTTTGTTCTCCTCTGAAGTAGCAGCTGCTCAAACACAATTTCAGAATTATTTTTTGAACCACGCAGCAGAACTGTTTAGGAAAGAAAGGAAATTAATTAAATGTTTCTAATGAGAACTCTCTTCACTGATGAAACCCACAACTGCTATCAATCAACCATCAATGATCTTAAAAACGTTGGAGATTTGATGGATTCATGGTGGGTTGATCAGCGCTCCTGCTCCTAGCCACCGCTGGGGAGTTTATGAATTTATATATGCCCAGAATACAAAGGGTAGTTCTAACCAAATCAGAATAATAAACTGCCGTAATCATGGACTGCGGTCATGTGATCACTTTTCATCTCTTCTCTGGGTAGCCAAATTGCTATCGTGCTACATTTTAATCTCTGTTAAGTACCAAGAATGAAGTTCTTGCAATCAATATATTTTTCTTTTTTTTCCCCCGGCAGCTTGTGCTGCCAGAGGCTTACACTTCTCATTTGGTTTGATTAACAGGTCTGCTGACCTCCTTTCCAGTGACGTTGCTGCTTAAATTGTTTCTTGTTAGTTGGTAATTGACTTTCATTCAAAGCGGATTCTAAAGAACGCTCTGATTGTGATTAGCAGCGGGATCCTGTTCCAGGGAAAGATCAGTCAGTGGGAAATAAAAATAAATATATAAATGGAGAATAAAGTCAAATTTGCTAGATGGAGTGTTTGATTGCAGTAGCTGGTGATGCTAACGATGACAAAGTGTGACCCTGAGTCTGTAATGTCACCCATATTACAGAAGGATGCACCACAGCCTCAGTCCTCCAGGAACTCGCTGCCAGCTCTCTGTCTGTCCGGCTGCACGTCCTTTAAAGGTTCCAATTCCCTCTTACAGGCTGGAAAGCATGTAGATAAAGGAACTGGAATTTCTAAATAGTCTATATTGTGTGTTTGAAGATTTGCATGTGCCCCATGGACTGGAAGCCATGACGAGCCTCTTGTCTGTTGCTTCCTGTAATAGGTAGCGTACATTGACTCAGTGGTTCAATTGTATAACCCCTCTTGGGGCTTTAAACTTCTGAATCCACTTTGTTAATAAATTAGTGGTTGCGCTGTAAGTGCCCTTTAATATAATGAGGAAGGCTATGTCTGACTGATGAATGCACTGGATGGAGTGTTTGATTACGTCGTGCTGTTGCAGATGTAACCACAAACCCACACAGAGTCAAAATAGTATTAACAGGCTGCTTGGTCCATCACGACATCACATTTCACGTTGCGCGTACAATTTATGTTTTTATATTGTATTGCATCTGCTACCTTTCTTTGACTCTGTAGGGCCTCCGTGACCAAATGTTTGGGCTACCTTTCAATCAGTGATTTATAACTGGGACTCAGTTGAATGTATTTCCAAAAAACAAAACAATGTAAATATTTAGCCCTTTTCTAGTTTAAAAGAATAAAAAAAAAACTTTGTTCTGATTACTGCTTTATATATTATGTCAAAATGTGTTACCCAGAATGCTTTGTGCTTTATTTATTGATTTTACATACACAGTTGCACAGAGCTTAGCTGTACAAGCAGCAATTCTCCTGAGCTTAAACCTAATGATCTTCAAGCTTACATAACCAAGAAACGTGTCTGTATGATAAATCAAGTTGAAGTACTGTGGCATTCGCACTGAATTGCATTAATTTGTGCAGCAGAAAATTGCCTCATTAGTCTTTTGTATTCTCACTGAGAAATGAACATCTGTGTAAAGACTTTAAGACAGACCCACCTGCCCGTCACTGAGAAAAAGCTGTCTCACCAGTTTCTGAATGTTTTCTGAATTCTGAAAACAGGTTGTTTGTCTCTGTTATAATGGATCCATGCTAGCCAGCTGTAAAGATAAGAAAGATCAGCCGGACGTTTTGCCATCAGCAAGTCTCGACGTGCTCAGGCCATCGGCGTTTACGGAAGACCGCCCCAATGTAGCGCCCATTAAGATGGAGCAACCTGGACGCACACTGGCCAGTCATGGAGGAAATCGATTTCTCTTAAGTATCCCAGCTGTTAAGACAAAAAGGAGGGACAATCCACAAGGACTGAAGGGGTTTTTTCCTGAACCAAAATATACAGTAACAGAAACAAAAGGACCGGGGGGTGGTCAAACAGCAGGCAGGAACAATCATGAAAGACTGGGGGGTGTTCTACGAAGCCGGCTATCTTAGTTAGCTGGGTTAGCTTAAGCTAGAAGTCATGATTGATCGATAAGAGTTTAGGTAAGGAGCATTCCTATTGGGCAAGCACAAATTCCACCTCATTTGTTGGACATAAGTTGTCTGTTCTTAACACATTACCATGTGACTGGGTGGAATTGCATTCATGTCTGTGATGTGTGCTGTCAAGCAATGTTCCTTATCGACAACTTATCATCAGTTTCTCATTTTCATATAGTTTAAGTTTTATATGATGATAAGTGGATATCAAATTTATATCAGCTAACTCTACTATGGATGAAGTCAGTGTATTGAATTCTGCAAAAACATTGATTATTGCGGTATTGGGTTGAGAAACAGTAATACTTGCTGCAGCCTCTGATTAAAAGCATATTTTGCCTTCGACATGGTTCATTTGGGAGATTTATAGCATGGATTAGCACCCTTGTAGTGTTACCAACTGCTTTCAATGGAACGCAGCTAAAGCCTGCTTAAAAAGTGGCTAAATGTTGCTAGATGACACCATGAGTTGCTTAGCATTTTGGTGGAGACGTTGCATCGTATTTGCATTCTGTCTAGTGTCAGAGGTGTCAGCCCTTTACTCCCGCTTCATTCTCTCCTACTCTGTGCTGACGTATACTGTATTTTAATACAGCTGAATTCCCAGTAAAGTTGCTCACATATACTGTATTTTAATACGGCCCAATTCCCAATAAAGCTTTTCTCATTTACATGTTTTTCTGTTTCTCTTGTCAACTAAGGTTCATCCAATAAACAGATGCTAGATTTTTCATTAGTTGCTTATTTGACAATAAATCACTAAAGGGTTCTGAAAGGTCACTAGATGTAGTGACAAAGTGTGCACCTGTATTGGGCCTGGAATCAAAGCCCGTATCTAAGACCCTGAGCCCGAACCCAATCCGGGCGGAATGGCACTAGCTAATCTAAAATCCGAACCCAACCGAAACCTGAAATTGTGGAAATATTAATCATTGGTGTATAAGGAGACATTGTGAGCTTTTGCCGTGATTCTTCCATTGACATTTCGATGCTTGCTAGGTATCTGGTGGATGAGAGAGAAAGGGAGGGCGAGTGGGGGTTCGGGGATGAGCGTTGGGGGGGGGGTATGAAATGCGCAAGTGAGCCAAGAACCCAGCAAGTGCAAAACGCACATTAAAAAAATCACACAAAAAGACTATCCTGAGCCTGAAGATGAACATGATAAAGCGACACAAAGGCAGACGGAACCCGATACCCTGTCAGTACCCGACGGGCTTGGGTCGGGTCTCAGGTCTCTACTGTACCACAAAGGCAGACAGAACCCGATACCCTGTCAGGGCCCGACAGGCTTGGGTCGGGTCTCAGGCCTCTACCACAAAGTCGCTCAGTCGCCAGCACTGCATCCTCACCTTTTTCTTGTATTTTCTTGGCAGATGGGAAGCCCTTAAAGCTAAATCCACACTGCCTGGGGGTTATAAATGACCAACTGTGGCTGACAGCTAATACTGACAGCTGTATGCAGCAATAGAGGCTGTTGCTTTTCTTTTGTGCCGTTAGTGGTTTGATGTCTGTGGTTTGTCTTCAGAGTTAAGTTTGTCGCACATTAAAACTTTTTTCGCCGGGCAGCATGTTCAGTGTTGGACATCGTTAAATTTCAATTATTTCTTGGGACACCGGGCGCATATCCTGAAATCAGGACTATCCTGTCAAGTGGGGACATCTTGTCACCATAGATGGGGGCAGTGTGTGACACTGCAGGTTAGGATTCCGTACCTGTGATCAGAAGGTCGCTAGTTCGAATCCTGTAGCCGGCAGAGTGACCCCACCACTGAGCAAGGCCCTTAGCACCCAATTGCTGGCCGGTTAGGACTCCGTACCTGTGGTCAGAAGGTCGCCAGTTCGAATCCCGTAGCTGGCAGAGTGACCCCACCACTACGCCAGGCCCTTAGCACCCAATTGCTGCAGGGACTGGCTGACCCTGTATCCTCAATTGCATGTCGCTTTGGATGAGAGTGCCAGGTAAATCATACCTGTATCCGAAAAAGATGCACCGAGTTCATCAGTCTCTGAGTGGCCAGGGTGGCTGAAGAAGCCGGTTGCACTCTTGAGTGAAGCACATGGAAATCTGGGTGAAAATGTCAGTCCGTTCTTAAAGGTGCATATATCAAGAAGCGTCTCACACTAGCAGAAATACGTACGTTAACTGGCATTTTGATATATTCTTCACACCTCGGTTGCATCCCAAACTGTAATTAGAGTTCCCAAACTTGAACTTTAATGTACCATGACAGATATTTGGAGCATCACCCATGACTCGTACAGGAGCGCAGACTGTAAATTAGGCCCATAAATCTTGCCTTAACGGGCAAGGTGATGCTCAGAAGGAGGTGATTCATTATGTAAATGTTTCATAGATTTCTCTGCATATAATTCTGCTTTAATGATTAAGAGTGGACAGCAGGAATTTCGTCAGATGTAGTCGCATTTGTGTCAAAGATATATTGGCAACTTCTGGCATTTAATTTATAAGGAAACTTGCATCAGTTTATACACAATTTGAAAGGGACATCACAATAGAAAGAAATGCAGAAAAATGCCTAAGGAGGTTAACATAGGTGCTCAGTGTTGCTAAAACGCATCACTGGTTAGTGACAATTAGTACGACTGTTGAGTTTTATGAAAACTGACAATCAATTTTGTTATTATTACTTACTATGAGTTAAAAAATGTATTTGATGTATGGTGCAGTTCACCAAGTGGGCGGGACAAAGGAACAGTGAGATGCAGAGACAGATAAACACATTAAAATGAGCTGGAAAGAAAAGAAGAGAAAACAGTTATTAGCTGGGCTGACTGCTTCCCGCTTCTTCTGTGAGAAAAGAGACTGACTCTCATCTCCATCTCATAAAGTCGTTTTTATCCCTCTTCTCTGCTGGGTGTCCGGCGGCACCTTCTGACAAGCCATCCTCTTTGTTTGTGAACCGCAGGGCATAAACCGCTACGCAGCCAGCCAGGGGCTGCACAAAAGTTTTTTTTACATATAAAATTTTGTTGGATTTCAATCAGCATGTTCCAGCAATGCAGGAGTAATTATGAAATCCAAATAATTCATACAAGTGGAAAAGTAATTTTACCTTGATTGCCTTTAAAAGCAGGGCTCCTTCCTTTGTTCTTCCTTCAGTGTGCTGTCAGTATGTTCCTCCAGTATGTTCCTGCCAGAGCAGAGCTTTGGCACGTTTGTATTATTAAGATATAAAAGTTTGATGGACGCAAGCGGTAAATGGAAGCTTACAGTTTAATCTCTACATTCAAAAGGAGTGGTGAGCGAAATGGTTCTTTAATTTCTTATAGCTACTGTTTATGCTTACTGCAGTAAGGAACTTCATTCATCAACTACCTAAATTTACTTGAGAATAGTAAAAGTGAAAAAAAAAATACATTCCCACTAAACAAAGTGACGTCGGAATGACGTCTTTAATATGTCGTTTTTGGACGTCCAATTTTGGTCCACTGAAGG
>JAODLC010000049.1:9461385-9484269 GCA_026781145.1 Hippopotamyrus pictus
CTGATGGAATTTAGGGAGCACAGGTTTTAAATCCACATGGTTGAAGTCCCCAGCAACAATATGCACGGCATCTGGGTGCTTAGACAGCTGACTGCTAATGCTATGGTGTAAAAGTTCGATAGCCGAGTTAGCATTAGCATCCGGTGCTATGTAAACAGCGGTGATCATGACCACAGTAAACTCTCTGGGGAGGTATATAGGTCTGCATCTAACAGTCACATACTCCAGGTTCACTGTGTTTGTACACCCGCTGTTATTTACGTACACACACAGCCCACCTCCTCTGCTCTTACCGGAGTTACTTGTCCTATCGTGGCGCTGCACAGTGTAGCCTGCTAGCTGGATAGCAGAGTCCGGGATCAGTGAGTGAAGCCAAGATTCAGTGATCAGCAGAACGCAGCTTTTCTTTACGATGTTATTTGATACCAGTTGTAGCCTCAGTTCATCAATCTTGTTGACAAGAGAGGAAAACACTGGGGAGCGGTGGTTTAACAGGCTTTCGGCGTAGCCTCGCTAGCGCACCGGCCCCACAGCCTCGCTTTTGTTCTGTTGTGTTTCTGCGCCGCCTCTTTCGCCTGCCCCCGGGGATCGTAATCCATGGAGCGCCGGGACTCCCCACTATATCTGCCGGAATGCCGTGGGAGCGTAGAAACTCTGGTGAGACGCTTCCCCCACCGCACACTCCGATCGCGAGAAGTTTCTGCCGGCTGTAGATGTTGTTAATGTTGTCGGCTCGGCATAATGTGGATGAAACAAGTAATAATACTAGCACATACACACAAACTAAACACTGAAACGAAGAGCACCGAGCCGCTGCGTCCGTGCGCGCCGCCATCTTGAAAGCCCCAGTCTAAAACGTTATCAAATACCGAATTGGGCCTGCTCACCAAGCCTCTATCAAACAGCGAGTCGGGCCCGCTCACTGGACCTCTATCAAATAGCGAGTCAGGCCTACCGCACACCGGGCCTCTATCAAATAAGGAGTCAGGACCACTTGGCAGGAGTCATGTCTTGTGCAATGAATACAGTTTACGCTGCAATCAAATTAGTTATTCAAAGAACACTGATAGTCTGACTCGACGCCCCCCCCCCCCCCACCACACACACACACACACACACACCTCCCAGATACATGGGATAGCTAGAAACATTCAAACATCATCATGATCCTTAGCAGCACTGACTAACACTGTATGGAAAATAGTGAAAGGCTGTGAATGTCAACAAGAAAACAAACGGTTGCATTAAAATGTCAGTGACTGTTTCCCTGCAGGCAGTTGTTCAGACATAATGAGCTATATAGACACCATCATCACTTCCCTCACAGTCACGCCATTTCGTTGAACCACAGTCGCTGGTTTCTGTGAAATCTGGTCAACATCCCCACCCCACTCAAAGAGCATTTCCTCTGCTTCATGACCACACAACCAAAAGGTTTACCACAACAGTTTTCAAAATATTATAACATTAACATTGCAGATCAGATATAGCGTTTTTGGCATCCAACATATATATGGGAATAATATGAGGGTCATCAGAGCACACACAGCAAAAGACTCATTGCCTGCAAATGCAGAACCGAACGCTACAGGAAATCCTCTCTATATCTGTTATAGTTATTTGTTAGATTTATTTTGTTATTCTGTTTTGCACTATTACTACTTTAAGCTCTTTACTGTCTCATCTTTATTCCTCTTGCTGCACTGAGCATGTTTAAGACAAAAGATTTTCTATTGGGATAAATAAAGTTCTCATTTAAGAGCTAAATGTGCATGTTAATTTAGACTTTGCATGTCATGCATTTGCAACCGTTACATTGCAAGTACTGCAAAAGCCAGCTGGGCTGAGGTTAGGATTGGGCAGTATCTAGTTTTCATACATTCATACTGCCCAGGCATTACACCACATATTTTACAAAGCAATGTGATTTTGCAATGCACTGTTTGAAATCATTTCCATAAAAGTTACCAAATGGGGGTGGGGGGGTGGGGTTCCCATGTTAAAATTTGTCGTATGGATATCTTCAATACGTTTCGCTACAACATATTTACTCTGTTGTGGCAAACAAAATTGAGCAAGCTTTGCAATTTTTCAAGATTACATATGTTTGCATATGTTTAAAAGTTTACTGCTACCGCTTTGCATTTTCCATTTGCTTCCGTGCTGTTGGACTCAAACACAGAAAGGCGCATTTTGGGAAATTTAGCAAAATGAGTGAGGAAGAGAAAATGAAAGATGACCTGGTCATCAAAAGACTTCTGCGGGCCCTAGGCTGACATGGGGAAGGGCCCCTAAGGCACCATTACAGCTATTTTCTGGAGCCAAAAGAGAAACGGAAGGGAATTAAAAACAATGGAACATCAATAATTTGCTAATCAAAGCGTAGGGTGTCAGCGGCAAAATTTAGTCTTAAAATTTTGCAAACACACATTTAATTCTGTTCTCTCAACATCTATTCACAGTTCGTCTACCCTTCAAGCGGGATAATATCATAGACACTGGAGACATAATGTTAGTCTTGTATCTTAGTGCACTTTCTTCTTCTATTAGGCTACCTTGTGCTGGCTCATTTGGAAGTGAAACAATTCGTACCACTATACTCCAGTGTGACAAGAAACTTTGGAACTTTGTTACCCAGCTAACAATAAACCATTACAGCCAGGACAGGGGTCAATTCTGTCTAGCCTGAAAACTGTTGCTAAAAATGCAAACAACAGACATGTTGCTGTAATTTATATTGTCATATTATCTTATATTGATAAATGTAACTTCTGAAAATTGCGGGGCCTCCGCAACCACCTGCGGGTCCCACGCCGGTGACTCGACGGTCGCCCGTGCCTTCGTCTGAGCCGGCTGTGGCTGCGCCTCTGCCTAACGCAGCTACGGCTTCCTCCTCGCCTCCTCCACCAGCCCCTTTGCCTTCCTCCTCGCCACCTTTGCCTGATCTTCCGCCTGCCTCCTCACCCCCTGCGAGGTCCCCTCCTACTCCTGCCTCGCTGCCGCCGAGGGTCCCTCTGGCTCCAGCCTCAAGGTCACCTGCTGCCCCTGCGGCTTTCACCTCTCGCCTGCTGGGGTTCCTTCAGGCTCCCCTTTGTCCCCCATTCTTTCCCTTCCGGCCTCCTGTGTCTGCTCCTCGTTCCTCTGTCTCCTGTGTTCACTCCTGGTCCTTTTGTTCTTCCTGTTGGTGTTCCCCCAGTGTCTCCTTTTTTGGTGCCCCTATGCCTGTCTGCGTTCCCCATGGTCTGTCAGTGGTTGTCCTGCTTCTTGTCCCTGTGCCTGTTCTGTGTGTCCGTTTTGTTTCCGGTGCCCCGGGGTTGGGGGGGTTCTGTCATGACCTGCTCGTCCAATCCTCCCGTGTGCCACGCCCCCTCATTAACCTCGCATGCAACCCCGATTGTGACCAGCTGTTTCTTGTTAAATACCCAGGACTGAATGGGAATAAGTCCATGTTCAAGTCTGTTTCCCGAGTCCGGTCATTGACGTTGTTTCCTGTATGTACCTTGCCTTGTCGTTTCTACCTTAATAAACCCCGTTTCCTGGATCTCTGTCTGCCTGGCCCTGATTCCTCACTCCGTAATTCCCCCGCTCGCTGAAAGGATATGACCATTATGGGCAAATTTTCACCTCCTTTTCCTTTTTAAATATTACAATATTTCTTGGCAAAAGATCATATAGTGATATTTGAAATTTTTCCAACACAAGCCATACCAGCAAAGGTGCAGGAGTCTGACAGATGCTGCCGAGAGCCGCTTAGAGGCCCTCAGCACTGCTGTGTACGTGTGTACTGAGTCCCTACAGTAAGGCTGCCCCAGGTATATTTTCTTCTTAAGTTGACAATTTTTTTCTCAACTGAACAGCTTTGTATATCCAAATTAACTATTCAGATGATCTAAAGTTGGTGAATTTTAAACAATTTTTGAAAAAATATACGTGATAAATCTAAAATGCAATGATCCAAATAATATTTTCCGGTATAATACCAAGACTACATGGATACAAATTTCAATAAATACTGCTAAAACAGCTGATTACATAAAAATGATTATGTACTACAATAACAGTAGTGCCCAAATTCTTTTTTTTTTTTTTTTGTTTTGGTTCAGGCAGCAAAGGGTTAACTTTTTTCACTAATAACCCCTGAAAAGCCCTATCAAGATTTCATAGCAGATGGCATCGTGGCACAGCAGTAGGGAGCTGAACTTTTTATATTTATGTGAGGTACCTTTACAAATATGTTGCAAGGTTATTGCACCACTGCGCAAGATACTTTACCTGCTTCACATCGGTACAGACACCCAACTGCCTATATTTGTACTGGCAGATTAACAAGTTGACGCAACGATTTGTAAGCAGTCTTAGCTCCACATGCGCACACTTCCTGTCTTCGTATGGGTAATCTCTTCCTGTAGCCCAAAAAACTCACTTTTCAGACATACTGGCTTTTCGTACCATGTGTCTGAAATCCTGTCCGGCCCTTTGCATCCTGGGATAGTGTCTAAATAGCTATAGCTGGGAAAGTGGATTGTACAGATGGACCGTCTTTATTCTGCAGAAAATGAGGTGACCTCTGCTTTGTATATGCATCTTTAAAAATACACCCAGCGTATTCCGAGAAAAAACTTAACTGGCATGGAGTGTGTTACTTTCAGATGTCAGACAGTTCAGAGGGATGTGAAACTGAAGCCATATAGACACAAGTGCTGAGAAGATCATCTTTCTGGGCAAGTTAAATTCACAGCACAGGCCTAAACAGCCATAGGTCACCATCACGCTTGATTTCAGCTCACCGCCAAGTACGAGGATAATGATTGTAGTTTGTGACACAGGGCCATTATTAACCAAGTCTGCGCCATCTTTACACTCAAACTACTGAGGGGAAAAAAACAAAGACAGGTTAGTCTAAATTACTTCCTGACTGACCATAAAGGGAGAAAAGAGACAGAATTACACTTTCCTGGACATGGACAAAATATTTTCTTAAAATGCAAAAATGTAGCACATGGGGAATAAAATATGAAATTATCATATTATTATATATCATATTCTAAAATGAGCAAGGTTTCACACACAGCGTTTGGAGTCCGTCACAAAATAGATCAGGATGACGAGCACTTTATAAACCGGCTGTCGCCTTATAGGCAAATTAAAGGAGCAGTTCATTTGTCTGTGCTTCATAACAGTGAAGCAGCACAGCAAAAGAAAGAGCGGTTTGAGCCATCAAGCCCCCCATCCTGATCACAGGGACTAACTGACTGATGATTGGAAGTTTGGATCCTGACAGCTAAATTAGCAGCAGAAAGGTCCCTCAGTATAAGGAAATGAGGTGAAGCTTGGTGCTTGAGTGCAGGATCAGGCCATTAATCTAGCGTCCCTGAAGTATTTCTGGGTTTGAAGGCCCTGATTGAGGGCCTGACAACTATTCTGCTGAGGACAGGATTAGAACCGGCAACCTTCGGATCCCAGACGCAAAGGCATAACCCACTGAGCCACAGTGCCCCCTAATCAAAAATGCATAACAAAAATCCAATGTGTGAATTTATTTGACACAGAAGCACAGAAAGGCCCCGAAAAGGCTGTTTGTAGGAGTGCTTACCGAGTATGAGGTAGGGGGATCGGCAGAGATATGCAGAGGAACGGGTCGAAGGTGTTGCTTTGCTTCTGGCAATGTGGACAGGTGAGCGACGACCTGCACGTCAGAACGCGAGAATTCAGCGCCGGCGATCGCAAAAGCAGGCGTTCATTATCGAAAAGATTTATACACAGCATAAAACCAGAGACAGTGTTGCCGCCCTCCACCCACTCACAAAGCACCGCTGAGATTCATCTGAATCAGCGAAAAGCCGCTCGCTATTCCCATGCCAGGAAGCAGGGCTTCAGGACTTGGAGCTCATCAATTTAAGGTGTTCAGCACTGCGCAGCGGGTAGACATACCTATACTGGGCTTGGAAGAGCTCCTGCACGAAGGAGCCAGCGGACAGGGGCAGAGTGGGTCCTTCAAGGGACCTGTCATCCTCCACCAGGGGCAGCTGAGAGGTGGGGGGAGGGGGCAGGTTTTAAGCATTAATCCTCTGCTGGAGAACAGCCGACAGTACAGAGAGCACACAGTAACTGACAGGACACAGAGTACACAGTCAAAAAAGAACTCCCTGTTATCTCACCATGAGAATGAACACCAGAGAAAAAAAAAAGAAAAAAAAAATCAGCACAGGCTGAAGCTTTGTAGAAGGCAGAATGTTGGCAATCGAGGAGAAGAGGCAACAGTACACCTGAGGGTTCTCCTGTTCCAGACACACACAGATCTTTAGGCCCCAACCAAAATGTTATAGGGGAAAGCAGCAGCCATTAGACCCAAATTAGGAGACACGCCTTCAGACCTGCAACACCTGCAACCACACACATGTGCCCAGCTGTGACCTGGCAGTACGGACTGGGTCTGCCGGTCCTTTGCCTGGAGCTCCAGCAGGACCTGGAGCTGTACATCATCCTACTTCACTGTGGAAGCCAAAGCTCAAGGCACCTTCTGCCTCAATGCAGACCATTCCAGATTAAATTCTCTCCGTACTGATGGTAGAAACGTCGCTTCACACTCTGAGGAGAATAAGACGACTCGAGGCTAGCCACCGCCACCTGCACCGCTAACTGCGGTCAGTCCGGGGTAAGCACACCCGCTGTGGGATTCACAGGTTTCTCCCACCACTTGCTCAGCACTCAGGGCACCTGAACACATGCAGAGCATTCTCCTTTCCCAGCATAAATAAGCGGTTTCTGGAGGAGCACGATTCTCCTCTTAATAACCTGCGATATTTAAGGCTTGTCTAACATCACTAAAATAGACTGAACATTCCACTCTTAGTGCAGGCAGTTTTATATATCACGCTTTAGGGCAGCTTCTCGTCACAGGTCCAGCCAGGGCTGCCGTATCTCATTACCTATATGAGAGAGAGAGTCGCCGAGACAACCGAACCGGGAAGGTAGATTAAGAATGGTTACTTTAAGCTCAGACATCCAGTCCCAGTCCAGGTGTGCTCCTTTATCAACAACTCTCCTTTCTCGGTGAAGCATTTGTCACCTTAACTGTAATTGAGGCACTTGTTTCCCTAAATGCATTTAGCATGTCCTGCAGAAACAGGTAATTCGGCACAATGCATAAGGACCGCCTCACAGTATAAAAGGCATAGTCCTGCTCTTGAAAGCTACACGTCTCAGTTTCGGCCCATCCCGTGTCACTTTTAGCAGCAGGATGCAGACACAGGAGCCCAGTGCTCACCTTGATGGAGGATCTGTTGCTGGGGTGGACGAGGTGGTTGAGGTCCTCATGAACCCGGTCCAGAAGCCAGAGCAGGAACTCCTGGGCGTCATGCTGGGCGTTACCCCTGTACTGCAGCGCGTTCTTTGACACAACGTTCTGCAAGACAGTACAGGCCCTGTTCAGGACATTCTGAAATAACTGCACAATTTGACATCAGTAAAATGAAACAACTGCTAAGAAGAAATCATTACATAATTGAGTCAACTCCAAACAAATACATTAAATTCACTGGTCATCGAGCAGCACTGAGCAAGGCTGATAAGAATGATGATGAATGCTGATCATCGAGCAGCACAAAGCTGGGCTGATAAGAATGATGATGAATGCTGGTCATCGAGCAGCACTGAGCAGGGCTGATAAGAATAACGATGAATGCTGATCATCGAGCAGCACAGAGCAGGGCTGATAAGAATGACAATGAATGCTGCTCATCGAGCAGCACAGAGCAGGGCTGATAAGAATGATGATGAATGCTGATCATCGAGCAGCACTGAGCAGGGCTGATAAGAATGACGATGAATGCTGATCATCGAGCAGCACAAAGCTGGGCTGATAAGAATGACGATGAATGCTGATCATCGAGCAGCACAAAGCTGGGCTGATAAGAATGATGATTAATGCTGCTCATCGAGCAGCACAAAGCAGGGCTGATAAGAATGATGATGAATGCTGATCATCGAGCAGCACAGAGCAGGGCTGATAAGAATGATGATTAATGCTAGTCATCGAGCAGCACAGAGCAGGGCTAAGAATGATGATGAATGCTGGTCATCGAGCAGCACAGAGCAGGGCTGATAAGAATGATGATGAATGCTGGTCATTGAGCATCACAGAGCAGGGCTAAGAATGATGATGAATGCTGGTCATCGAGCAGCACAGAGCAGGGCTGATAAGAATGATGATGAATGCTGGTCATCGAGAAGCACAGAGCAGGGCTAAGAATGATGATGAATGCTGGTCATCAAGCAGCAAGAGCCTGGCTAATATTAGGCTAAGCATTTGCACATCTTGCACAAGGTTACTGCACTGCTAGTCACAATCATCATTTTTGGTGACCTAGCCAATTTATATATTCATATTCTCAGCAAACAGAAGCTACTTCAATGAGACAAATGACACAACTACAAGAGATACTTATTACAGATCAGTGTCTTATAAAACATAAGCCAAATTAACTGTTTAGACATTATGTGGTAGATTTTTCCAGATAAAGGTTCAGTGTGTAATGCCAGGCAAACGCTGCTGACTGTATTTCATTATGACAAATGTAACTAGTCTACCTGGTACATCCCAGACCCTAGATGCCACCTTGTTAAAGTGCACAGCAGCAATACAGAATCATCTCGACTTTGTCTCTCACGTTGTGACACTGATTGCCTTGTCTGTATGTGGCCTCATTTTAAACATGGAAATAACTAAATGTTACTCTGACTGTAAGTAAAAATCAAATAAAGGATAAAATGTAGAGCTGGGGGGGTAACCCCTTATGACTGTGGGTTAGACCTCCCCCCTTATGGCTGTTGGTTCACGCGGTGACAGTCCTGCGGTGGAGGGTCTCGCTCAGCCACTGCGCGGAGTAGCACACGTTCGGTGCCGCAGACCATCCCGCTTCAACAGAGTCGCCTAAGCCGTGCTCCCTGGCTGTCCGGGCGACACAATGGGGCTGAACAAAATGTTCGGAGACACACAGGTATGATGGGTTAAATTACAGCAGGCCCCGCGACGCTACTTTCATTACCCCGTGTGAAACCTCGGCAGAAAAGCCCCGTGAGGCCCGTAGCAGCTAAGTAAGGCGAAGGCCTGCCTTACTAAGATATTGTCGATACGATAAATCAAAGCCAAGGCAAAAAAGAAAAAAAAAAAAAGGTCACCTCCTTCGTAAATACTCGTGACAGTGCCGCCATTTGCGACGTAAATAAAGAGCAAACGGAAAGCGGACACAGAAGAAGACTGGCAGCTTTAACGGAGGTAAATCACTAGAGCATTACAGGCTCACAAACGCTCAGCATCCGGCATTTCACATTTATGCATATGTATTTATGAGTTCCTCTTCAGAAAAGGCCACGAAGGGAGGAACAGTATAATACAGAGTCACTCTACAAGATTCCCGACAGGCATGTAGACCGTAGGGGAAGCGTAAAGCCATATTCTAACATGCCTGCAGAAAAACCTGAAACTCAGGGCCCTGTAGAGATTGACTCGCCTTAGAGGTTTTCTGTTTTTTTTCTTCAATGCAATGGCGGATCGCGGAGCCTCTCAGTAGTTTCTGGAAGTTCGCAGCGCAATAAAGCTGTGGCAGAATGGACTATTAGTGAGACATTAGACATTAGATTGTATATTATCAGGACCTCAAGGTCAAATTAACATTTTCATTGAAGCATGTTAGTGCTGCCGTCTTAGTGCTATGACATCCAACACTGGGGAATTGGAGACAATGGCTTATAAAAGTGATTACATTTTTTTTTTTTTCTTTGCAGGGTGGTAGGACTGATACATTACTTAAATATAATATTGGAGCGTGTGATCTCAACTCCCTGGGTTTTGCTAATTTTTCCCCTGTTCCTTATTTTTTAATAAACCAAACATTAAGCTTCCCATTGCTGTGGTCTTTGCAAAAAAACAAGTGAGGTAATCATATTCAAACATTGCATTTTTATAATGTTTCATTACAGGGAGATTTCTCCTGGTGACTTGAGACAAGCCATTTTATCTCCCGCATGTCACTGGGAAAACCGATCTGGATTTTGAAACATTTCTTCCCTTCCTCTCCCTTTAAATATACCAATAAACATTAGGATACGATTACTCATTACCATATAAGTTAAAGAACATAAAAAAAAAGAATTCAAAGCAATAAACAACATCATTCTCTTTAAACCAGCTAAGATCGAAATATGTCAGTAAGACATAGCCATTATTAATATCAAATTTTACTTTGTAATTAACATATTGATGTAACTACATACACAAGTCGGTGTGCTACATAAATGTTGCAGATCAATATATTTATTGACAATTAATCACCAAAAATGACTGTTCCATCTCTGCATTAAAGGCATTGAAATTGGTTGCCAAGTACTTCCTGGAACTATTTTTTTTTTTTAATCTATATCAGGGCTCTTCAAATCTGGACCTCAATTCCAAATCCAGGCCTTGTTTTCAGTTCTCCCAGGTAGTCAGTTTAATAATTACTGATTCTAATTGGTCAGAGGCTTCACACCTGGTTCACAGGTAAAGGAAGGCTGGAAAATCAGGACCGTGATTTAAATAATAGGGGTCTATATGAATCTCTTGACGATTTTGAACTTTCATTGACGTGACTGTTTGCCCCAAATAGTCAGGTACTTAGTACTCAGAATGACGGGGGGGGGGGGGGGGAATTGGCAGAAAAAGCATTTTGCAGCACTTAAAATTAATTTAAGCAGTTACTGAAATAAATCCACACAGATAATGGATGAATGACTAAACATTAGTTGCGGCAAACTTGGCATTACTGACAGGGTCAAACCAGCAAAAATAAAGTGCAATCAAACCATGTGAAAGCAGACCAAAGGAAGCATTTCATTTATAATGTATGAATCATTAACTAATTTAATGTTATCTAATTTATAATTTATAAATTGTTAATTAATTTAATAGTTCAGCTGGCGTGAAAGGCATCAAACACAGTTCACCAGAAACAGATGATCCTGAACCAGATGTCAGAATTTCACTTTATTGTTGTAGTTTTTTGCCGTCATTATGACAACGTGGATTGATTTTCATTACCCAACATTCCATTATTGATTTTAGAAATAGGAATTTAGTTATTCATTCATCCATCCATCCATCCATCCATCCATCACCCAGCCAGCTTCTAACGGCTCGTCCAGGTCGGGGTCTCGGGCAGTTCAGGCATTTCTAACCTAATGAGTTACTGAGGAGGCCAGCAAGCAACTTTACCAGACCTGAGGTGCCTTTTGTACTTTGGATTGCTAAAAACTGCTACTTAAAATGGTGTGGCTTTAAGCAATTTAAATCGCACTTTCTAAGTGACCAAGGCAGAGATCCTGACCTCTGCCCTTCTCTGCGCTCCACTGCCTTCCAGAGAAAGACTGGAAAATCGGGTTTAGCAGTACGGCACAGTAGCTGTTGAAGGCATCTCTGATAACGTACCGGCTTACTGACTATCGGACATGGGGAGACCTAGATATCAGACACACCTGCCTGGCATTTCTTGACCATTTCATAACACAGATGTGAGCAAATACAACAACTGACCAAACTGGCAGCTGGGTAGCCTGTTCTACGTGGCCTTATTTGTTGTTCATTTACTAAGCTGTTCAACTGCACCAAGCACAGAAATATCTGCAATTTAACTGAGACTTGCTGCTTCATGGGAAGTATTCAGAGGGCCTCTCAAGCGTGAGCTTCAGCAAGTACTGCAGCCATTCCCAAAAAGTCAACAAAAGGACAAAAACAAGCTGTAGACGCAGACCCCTGCAGACAGACATGTCACGCCGTTGGGCACGGAACAGAGCAATCTAAAGCAAATGTGCAACAACTGCAGGGGTAACCGATTCTCGCCGGTCATCTGCCTGCACGTCCACTTCTGCCACGGTGGCGGAGGCACGCCAAGCCGATTCACAACGTCAGGTAACGGCAGCACCGGGGCCGAAAGCCGGAGCTGTTCACATCCCGCAAAATGCTGTAAAGGCTCCATTCCTAGAGGCTTGAATACTCGCAGGACACTGAGGACCTGCAAAAATGAATAAAATAAAGAAATCCAGCATCCTAAAGCTTCAAAACTGCACTACAGAACTCACAGATCAAAACAAAACTCACAGAACAGAACTCACAGATCAGAAACAAAGTATTTAATAAAACAACACAGGTTTTCTCTAAGTGGACTAATGTCCAAAAATCCACACATTTAGGGCAGTACAAACAACAAAACAGATAAATGTGTATGCTTCAGGTACTGGAGGTGTAGTGTAATGACACCGGATATTTCACTGTAGATAGCAACCCGAAATGCAAAAAAGCAAGCAAATTGAAACAATCTAAATGCATTCAGCATCTTAATTTAATATGTCCCTGAAGATATGTAAACCATTGAATAACACATCCATAAAACAACAACACACAACAACATGAGAGCAAAAATATGTGGCGAAGCCTGTCTGAGGTCCCTACAATGCCCACCTGCATATAAATCAATCCGAACATGACTGGATAAGAAAGGTTCTGACTCGCACAAACAGCGCTATGAATGTTTCAATGACCCTTGCCGGAAACTGCTCAAGTACTTAATGCCCTTGGATTTACTCAATGAAATGTTTGAAAAACTAACTTGAGGACCAAACCCAAGGCCCAAAGTTTAGACGCACGGATTTCACCCAATTTCACGTTTCAAATTCCCCCCTTGGTTCCATAAACGTCATCTCTCTCTCAAGAACACAAGTGGCAAACGGGAACATACCACAGAGCTGTCAGATCTGCAACTCTGCTGCAGATGCCCCGAATCACTACGAGGGACCTGCACCGACTGAAATAGCACACCAAGATCTCTTACAGCAAAAACAAATGGGCCCTTAATTTAACTTCCAGCACACATGATCAGTGTCAAGCATTTCCTCACCGGGGTGAAAAAAAGGATCCTTCAACTTGTCATTCATCACTAACCACTCTAACCTTAATTAATATGACTCAATAATACAATAACTTGAAAGACAAGTTTCTGACTCAGCTAACTTGAAGCAGGCTCTAACTGCTTGTCCCGCCCTGTCAGCCAAGACAGATCATTTCCAAATCGCCGGTTGTAAACCTACAAAATGCATTTACGCACAAGAAGCAGGCCCATAAAACTACAGGTGCAATGCAGGGTGAGATTCTCAATGGCTTCAAGAAAACTTACTGATCAACAAAGAAAAAAAAAAAATCCCTGCAGGAAATCAAGAAGGTGTAACAACAGAGGGAGACAAAGGGGCAATGCTTAGCCTGTTTGCTGGGCACACCTCCTTCCACTGTGTTTATGCAACCAATGCGTGCAGAGCAATGCTGACAAGCACAACAGGTCCATAGCACGGGCTGCTCGTATCCAAAAGCTGACGGTTAAAGTCAAAGGAAAGAGATCTTTGCTATTGTAACCTTGAGCAATGTAGGTAATCTTAAATCTCACAGTAACCATGAGGATATACAAGTGTGTGAACCGTCATCTGCAGACTAAGCACACCTGTTGGATATGGAAGAGAAGGAAACAGGTCATTCAACTCTTATAAATTCAAGTGAAAGTCACTTCTGAACACACAGACTGGGTGATGTCACTGAGCTGACACACTGAAAGCTTCCAGAATGGTTGGGGGTGGTGTGTGGATCAGAGGGTTAGCACAGTGGGTTTGTCAACAGGAGGTTACTGGTTCAAATCCCACAGTCAGCAGAGTGATTTCACAACAGCAAGATAAAGGCTGCAAGGTAAGGGAAAAGGGGCCTGAATCCACTGCACACAACGCCTGCTACTGACATCACAACCATAGCGGTATGATGGAACCTAACTTACAGGCGATTAAAGCCTTAATTCAGAAGCAAAATAACAAATGTAAGGGAGTGTTTGAAAATACTCAACAAGCATACATTAAAGGAAAACTGCATCTAAATATTAATTAGATGAGAACAACAATCCACCAATTTAGCCCAACACATATCCTTCCACGATGAAGGGCACAGACCTCCTAAAAACGGGAGCTGCCCGTACACCCCCTAACTCACAAGCTGTCAGCATGTCTATCAGCCCCAGCACAAACCTGTGCATTAAGCTCCTTAACACCGCCGGTTCGTTCCAGAGGAATAACTCGTCTATTTAGTAGCAATCGTTAACCATAAAACAATCACTACCGTCTACAAAGACCCCATAATATCATTCATAAGTACAACATATACAGCCCTGTCCCCTCACAGCCCAAAAACACGCAGTGCGATTAACTGGCTCTAGTTGATGTATGTGTGAAGTATGCCCGGATCCATAGAGGGAGCCCGTGATTTAGGGTATAAATGCAGGGAGGGGGAGGGGGGTAAATAAATAAATTGTTTTCTGTGCGTCTCAAGAATACCCAAAGCAAAGATTAATCTTATGTATGGTCAGCATGCAGACTCCAGCGTAAAAATACACACCACGCATCATCCAAGGCACATTTTCAGCATTTACTGCATTTTGCCTGAAAACTTAACTCGTTATACCAAAAGCACCGACTACTTGAGTCATGCATAGTCCTTTTCTAGCAAGCGCTGACCTTAAACTCCCGGCTGTGCTGAGGGGTGTACTCGAAGGTCCACAGGGCTCGGACCAGTCCGGACAGCTGCTCTGTGACCTCCCCGCCGTCCGGAGCATCCTTCTTCTGCCCATGTACGATCCCCTTGTCGTCCTTGTCCTCTAGCTCGTCCCGCGCCCCGACACCCCCTCCCCGGAACTGCTCTAGCGCCAGGTACTCTGCGAAGAGCTCCGTGTTGCTCAGGCACTGCAGGACGGCGTTCATAAAGCACGTGTTCCCGTGGTTCTTCAGTCCGGACAACCCGGGCACCCTGTCGCCGCCGATGCCGTCGCGATCGCCCTCGCCCGGGCTTACGGCTCCCTTACCCCCGCTCTTAAAAACCGTGAAACCGCCGTCGTCCTTCTCGTTCTCCACAACGTGCTCATCGGTGCCAAAGTGAGACAAGGTGGACAGGGTCTTCAGCACCCTGCTCATGAAACTGCCCACGGAGCGCACGGAGCCCCTTCGGAACAGCTTCTTTCCGAAGGACTTTTTCTCCTTAGTTGCCGCTTTAGACATCATCCTTGCTCTTGGAGGTTATACGCAGCAGCTATATATAAAATGCATATATATTATATATGTATATTCGACACGGACGGAGCGGTGCGCTGTGTCGGGCTCAGAGACGCCGCCGCATGGCGTGCAGCCGCAGTTAGGACGCCCTAGACCCCTGCCATTCTGCGGTCTGGCCGACACCAGTCCTGTCAGCATCGTCGCTTTCCAAGTCCCATGGTCTGCCGGCAGGCCATTTGCACCGTCGCTCCAGCCGGGAGAAGCGGCTGCCTTCCATGAATGCCGCCGTACCTTGGTTTAGTTTTTTTAGTATTACTATTATTTTTTTTTTTTGCGAGGTAGGAAGTAACTAGTCAGGCGTCACTGCAGGGTCGCGCAAAAGCAGCCGCGATGGCCGCTGGAAGGCGGGGATCTCTGTTCGGCGCGTACGGACGCCGCATAACACAGCACCGCGTTACTGTAAAACATTCCTATTTACCCGATCAGGAGTGGCAGCCTTGCCCACTTGCACCCCGAACTGCCGGAGTGGGTCATGGCGCTGAAAAAATAAACCCGTGCAAACGACTCCCCCCCGTACACGATCAAAAATTCGGGCAAAAAAAAAAAAAATGCAAAAAACGAGTCGAAGTAACGGGGCAATGCGCGTCCGTCACAGACGCAGCCATGAATGGCTCTGGAAATGCCAGTTTTACGAATCTGCCCCGGGCTCATGTATAATTAAGGTGCACGGCAGCTCCACCTCCCCGGTACCATTACACTGATTTAAAGGGTGTCGCAGGAATTTGAAAAGAAACGATTCCCCCCTCGATGGTTTATAAAGGCGAGTTAGCAGCGACTTTCCCCGCAGTACTTCGCAGCAGCGTCTGAGCCGGACCCCGGTGCAACGGCACCGCGCGCCCCTTCCCATCCTCATGTGACCGCGAGCGGAGCCCGCTCCGCCCCCTCGGGCATCCCGGCACTGCGGAGTGTGCGGGAGGGGGCACCCGACGTCACGCGGCCCGTCAGGGGGGCACTGTAGGTGGAAGGACGGCAGGTGATAAGTCGGCTATGCTGGAGCCTGTCGGCGGACTAAAGCTTTCTCTAGTTTCCTGACGAGAACTTTTGCACGGTATTTTGAAATGCTGTAGAGGGAAACTCCAAAGACCACCGCAATACAGGCCCTGTTAGTTATTATTGTTATTTTTATTGTGATTATTATTATTATTGTTGTTGAATGATCCCTACACTCTGACGTCATTGTGAATATGTTATTGTACAGAAAGACACGTGAAGCCACCAGGGATGTTACACGGGACCATGCGATCCGGATTTAATATGTCAGGTTAAGGCGGACGGCGCTGTTCCCAGGAAGAACAGCTGTTTTCATGCTCGCAGTACGAAAAGTACCTGAATATAGGCTTGTGTTAAATAATATGTGCTGTTATTCAGCTTTCATTTTCATAAAATGTATTGTCTGATTATTTAAGATAAATATAACTGAAGATAAATGACTGTATATTCAGATATTAATCTTCTTAAGCAACCATAATAATTCATACATTCTATTTTTACCTGCATGTCTATAGATTTATACATTTAATTCCATTTCACACATTTCTTTATTTCATTTTTTAGTCCTTCACAGTACTGTTTTAAAGATAAACTGTTATTTCTGATAGAATCAAAGTTACTTTAAATCATCCTGTTTAACATAGTATTATGTTATGTTTGATAGATTATGTTTGTGTTGCTATAAGAACACTGCTGATAGATGCTCAAAGAAATAATATTGTCATATCATCAAAGGTTTAAATGAGAAGTAATCTCAGTCCTGACACAAGAAAGCAGGTGATAAACCCACATTATCTGTATTTTTAGCCAGTCTTGCATGGTTATACACAATAAGTGCCGGTCCACTCAGTAAGCAACATTTCTAGCATGTCAATGTCACTTTCTCTCAGACAGGGGGCGCTGGTCGTCAAGCTTGCGTGGGTGTCAAGCTTTCGTGTCATGGGCTTCCACCAGCACTGATTACATGGTGGATAATAAGAGAATTCTGCAAGTCGGTAAAGTAGAATGAAGTGGTTAAAATGTGTCTAAACATGTTTCGTTTTGGTTCACACCACGGAGTGCTGCTCGGGTAGGTGCCTGTTTGTGACGAGCGCTGCAGGAAGGGGAGGGGCCGCTCTGCACAATCGCTGTGGGCATGAGGGCTGGGCGCCTGCTGATAATGGGTACGATGAAATCAGATGCGATGGGGGAACAACAGCTGCACCCAGCCGCTAATGATGATCCAGTCTAACGTGTTCATCGGCTTTTTAGCACCCCTCCCTGCAAACCATGCGGGGAGTCGGACAGATCAAAAAACGCACATTAGCATTGGTACTATAGGTAATAATAGACGCCGCATTCATGAAATGTTCATTTAAGCTCGGCGCCTAAAAAAGTCGCACAAAACACTGTCCTGTGCACCAAAGAAGCCTCAGGTTTCTGGGCTGAGACCGAGTTCCCCAGTATTATTACTGCATTACCCCAGCCACCAGTACCAAATGTAGGGTAAGATTATCTCAGTCACCAGTACGGACCTGTTCAAACCCGTAGGGAGTGTAAACCCGGTGTAGAGGGAGTGTAAACTTGGTGTAAATGGAGTGCAAACTCGGGGTAGAGGGAGTGTAAACTTGGTGTAGAGGTCGGTCAGGTTTGTCACTCCATATTGAGTGTAGACTCGGTGTAAAGGGAGCATAAACTCATTTTAGGGGGGAGTGTAAACTCGGTGTAGAGGCTGGTCAGGTTTCTCACTCTTGCTACATTTTTGTTAAAATTATTTCAGTAAATGAAGTAATGTCCCTCCATCCATCCATTTTCTATACCCACTTGTTCTATGGAGGGTCATTGGGGTCCCGAGCCTTTCCCGAAAGCAAAGGGCACAAAGCAGTAATTAACCCAGGATGGGGCACCCCCCCCATCACAGACTAGAACCAATACATGTATCCTGGGATACTGCTACAGATATTAATCTCCATGGACGCATATATTGCGAACCCAACCCAGACTGATCTAGTTATGCTCTGAAATCTTTGCACTCCTGTCACTTAGGGGCCCTCGGAAATGTCCTAACTCCCTAACCACCACCACCCCCCCTTTTACTGCACCCCCTTTCCGTCTCCAAAATGAGAGGGCACCTTGAAGGATAGTTCCTTGTCATTTGGTTGCAGGGGAAGGTATAATCAGTGCTGCAAGGGAGTTGTTCCCACCTTTGCTCTGTGCGCTGTGGTGTATCTGCCCCGTCAATGTGACCTCCGCTTCCATTCAGGCACCTGCATAGCTTTTAAAATACTTGTAAAACAATCAAACTTAGCATCCTTGAATGGAGAGATTAGCATCACAAAGACATCAGCCACCATTATATATACAGCTCTGCAAGCGTTTAATGCTCTTTTTCAACACGTGTGCACCTCTTCTTCAGCTTCCCTCTTTTTCTGTAGTGTCTGAAGTGATATTTACAGTTATCAGTAACTGCATTCATATGTCTTACTTCCATGTTTATGTGAAGAGTGGCAGGACCTAATTTCGGCGTGTACACAACCGGGAGCTGCCAGCACAGCAAAGCTCTGGAGCCTTATAATATGCTACCTCAGCGACCTAAAACGGGCCGTCGGCCTCTGTCTGCGGACTCATTCAGGAAGTCCCTGCAAGATGATTCGCTGCCCTTCTTATTGGTCCCTGCAAGCAGCTCGCCTCGAGAACACGGTGTTCGCTGGCTGTGTTACTCAGGGACAAACGCTGTCTGTCTTCTGCAGCATAATGTCTGCCTGAGGGCATATGGCGCACTGCCAATAGCAGACATTAGTGGCTAACTTAAAGGTACAGTATTTGATACAGGTCGAGTTCTGAATTTTAAAATGCAGATAAAATGAGGTACTAATAGGGGAGGAAAAAATGAATTCCTATGTTCCAGGTACATCCATCCATCTATCTTTCAGCCACTTATCCCTGTCAGGGCCATGGATGGGGCAGGTGGGGGGGCAAGTGTACCCTCCCCCAGGCAGCATAACGCGTACTGCGAGGGATGCAAGTCAGTGACAGTACATGCATTGACACTAGGGGTAGCTTAGGGATGCCAGTTTGCAGAAGTGCGTGTCTGGACTGAGGGGAACCCCATGTGACGAGGGAAGGTGGCACTGACGTTTCCGCACGCAGGGTGGAGGTGTGAGGCAGCAGTGCGACGCACTGAGCCACTGCTTAACGTGTCGACTGTTTGCACTATGAAAACACTGCACGGCACATGAGATCAATTCAGAAATTTGTGTTTTTCTTGCGTTTAATTCAGTTGTTTTGGAAAAAGTAGAAGAATTCCTTTACTGTTATTGTACAGGTGGCAAGTACAACATGATTCAAACTTTAAATATACCATGCTGTTCTACTCGGGGGCACACGGAGTTGTGAAAATACAGCTCAGGGTCACTAATCTAGCAGCGCTGGAGCATTTTTGTGGTCTAAAGGGCCCATTAGTGATGTTACAGTGTTTGTACTGTATGGGATTTGACCCCACAACCTTCTACTCACCCCCTGAGCCTCTCACACCACCTCACTGCACCCTCCCTGCTGTCTTCAGCCTTTTCCTTAAAGAATTCATAAATATTTGCACTTACAGGGTGTTTGCGTCACAAGCTTCTGAATCATAATCTGTGCAGATATGCCATGAAGTGATCTTCAGAAGTTTTTAATAAAAAGGAAAATAAGTTTAAGTTCCTTCAGCACAGTATAAGCTTTTAAATGAGCACGAAAGGTATAATTACCTGGAAAGGAATTTCATGAATGGATGACATTAATTGATGTAAATATAATGTATATTGTCAGTAATGCTCTCCTGGGTGGCATGATGCCTCTATAGGAAGCAATCCTGTCTGCATCTCCAACCTTAGGAGTTTGCTGGAACAGAAAAGAGCCTTCCCTAAACTGCTCTCACAAAGTTGGGAGCATAGAATTGTCCAAAATGTCTTGGTTTGCTGAAGCATTAAGAGTTCCCTTCACTAGAACTAAGGGGCCCAGCCCCTGATAAACAACCCCACAACATTATCCCTCCTCCACCAAACTTTAGTTAGCACAGTGCAGTCAGGCAGGTAATATTCTCCTGGCATCCACTAAACCCAGACTCATCCATCAGACAGAGAAGCATGATTTTCCATTGCTCCAGAGTCCAGTGGTGGCATACATTACACCACTCTACCCGACGCTTGGTGTTGCGCTCGGTGATGTGAGGCATGCATGCAGCTGCTCGGCCATGGAAGCCCATCCCATGAATCCTGGAGCACAGTTCTTGTGCTGAAGTTAATGACAGAGGAAGTTTGGAACTCTGCAGTTATTGAGTCAGCAGAGCGTCAACGACTTTTACACACTATGCGCCTCAGCACTCGGCGATCCCACTTTCTAACTTTACGTGGTCTGTCATTATGCGACTGAGTTTCCTAAATACTTCTTCTTTCAATAATACTACATACAGTTGACCGTGGAGTATCTAGCAGGGAAGACATTTCACAAATTGACTTGTTGCAATGGTGGCATCCAATGACAGTACTGCACTTGAATTCACTGAGGTCTTCAGTACGACCCATTCTTTCACAAATGTTTATTAACTTGACTGCATGGCTAGGTGCCTGATTTTATACACCCGTGGCAATGGGTCAGAATGAAAGACCTGAATTCAGTGACTAAGAGGCGTGTCCCAGTGCATTCATCTGTATACTATATTTGGCAGTAGATTGGGATGTTTGACGGTCTGTATGAATGTAGAGTGCAGGACATGAATTAAGATCATGTGAATTACCCCCGTGACTCTGGGTAGGACATGTGGTTACAGAAAATGGGTGGGTGGATGGACAAAAGGTATAATTACCTGGAAAGGAATTTCATGAATGTATGACAGTAATTGATGTAAATATAATGTATATTGTCAGTACTGTTCCCCTGGGTGATTTGATGCCTCAGTAGGAAGCAATCCTGTCTCCATCTTCAGCCTCAGGAGTTTGAATCCCATCCTTGCTTTGTGTGTGTAGGGTGATTATTTACTGGAAGATGAGACTGACATGGCTCCCCCTAGTGGAGTTCTAGTACATAGTGTGAATCCTCAGCATCATTTCAGTAACTCTGTCATAGATTAGGAGATCAGACAGACTGTGTGGATGCAGAGTGTGGGACGTCAAATAAGATCATGTGAATTATTTATTGTTAGTTGCAAAAAAAATATCATGAGTACTATAAATGTTCACCCTAGACCTATTACAAAAAACAATTAGCCAGCAGCCACTTTGAATCAATTCAGCTGTACTTTTATATGAAATGTTATTGGCGAACAGCTGTTAGTCACACTGCACCCCCCCATTTATACGATTCATATGAAATGACAGCATCATGTTATTTGCCAGAAATGGTTGATTAAAAAATTTCACAATTCAGCAATAACTCAATCATTATCTGCAATCACGGAGACTTTTGATAACTCCCCTAAAGCAGATAACGCTTTTACACATCCATCTGTAAGGTGATGAATCGTCATGGAGTTCTGCCTCATTCCTGAAAATCATTTTCATCTTGCTCGGGGGTGTCTGTGAGGAGGTGCCCATCATAAGGAGAACTACAGGAAACTCCCCTGTAAGGGAACAAAGGAAAGGAAACTGAAATAAACACCCAGAATCTTTTGGCTGCATGTCTCAGTTGCACAAATAGCACCAGACAAAGGCTTTGACACACCTATCATCCTTTACCTCCTCCTGGATGAGTAGGAACTATTAAGCGAAGAAGGAGAGGGTCTCAGCAGACAGCCTGCCAGAGACAGTCACTCACCCTAAAGCCAACAGAGATGGTTTAGGACAAGCTGGACCAGAGCATGAAGGAGAACCATTCAGCAATTCCCGGGTGAATCTGTCTGAATATGTGCAAGACTGCCATCAGAGAAAAGAGTGTCTCCTTTCAATCTAAAACATATGTCTCTCATGTTGTTTCATAGTTTTGATGTTTGCTATTATTCCAAATGTTAGAGAATAATCCAGTGGTCTGCTGTTTGGAAAGGACTTGCCTAAGACAAAATAAAATCCGGTAAACTTCACATAACCATAAAGCTGAAGATCCCCACCAGGTAGTCGCATTTGGTGCTGCACAAAGCAGTCATATTCCACCAAACCAGCAGAGGGCAGATGTATCGCAACAAACACAAATACAAGCAGTGTAGTGAAACAGCTTTAAAGTTATTAGCCAAGGCTTGGGCAGTATTACGGTAATAAGGCATACCATAGTATTTTGAAATCTTTACAACTAAATTAGCCGGGACCCCCCAGCTTGGTGAATGTTATTGCCAAGATTTAAAAATGCCAGAATAGTGCTGCTTTTTAAACTATAGAAAAGTTCGATATAATGTCTGGACAGTATAAAAATTAGATATGCAGGTACCTCCACCCCTCCTAATACAGCTGCTCACCATTGTTTACACTCTTACTTTCCACCAAATGTACATCAGGCATTATTTGTCATTGTCAAACATCTATTACTAAGGCCACTCCCACTGTGTTATAGAGCCATTCATCTCCACAGCTGGAGATGCAGTCAGAACCAGTGATGGCCGGAAGTTCGGATCATTTTACCGACTCGGACCTTTGAGTCTCGTTCAGCAAAATGAACGAATCTTTTTTCGAGTTATTTCGTTCATTCTAGCAAAATATAATTTAAATGTTACCTGTTACCTCCCTAACACATCTACTGCTTACACAAATGTTGATCACACTACAAACAAGACAAAACTAT
>JAODLC010000049.1:9540471-9563709 GCA_026781145.1 Hippopotamyrus pictus
CGCCCATAATGATGGTCAGACACCCAGCCGGAGTACTTTAACCGTAGGCCGCCCATAATGATGGTCAGACATCCAGCTGGAGTACTCTAACCGTAGGCCGCCCATAATGATGGTCAGACACCCAGCCGGAGTACTTTAACCGTAGGCCGCCCATAATGATGGTCAGACATCCAGCCGGAGTACTCTAACCATAGGCTGCCCATAATGATGGTCAGACATCCAGCTGGAGTACTCTAACCGTAGTCCGCCCATAATGATGGTCAGACATCCAGCCGGAGTACTCTAACCATAGGCTGCCCATAATGATGGTCAGACATCCAGCTGGAGTACTCTAACCGTAGTCCGCCCATAATGATGGTCAGACATCCAGCTGGAGTACTCTAACCGTAGTCCGCCCATAATGATGGCTTGGGCCAGGGCTTCTACCTGAGTGAGACCTTTAGACCAGCTGTGTGACTCCACGCCTGATAGAAAGAGACAGACTGTTTTTGGAAAGGATGATTACATGAAAATATTTTTACACACAGTACGTCAGGCTGCCCTTATATTCTGTTTATGATGGCACACACAGTCAGTATTCCCTTTCCGAACTTACGATGGCCTGTGTTACTCACTGTCGTCGTGGACACTTACCTGTCTGTTCCCCGTGCTGCTCTCTGTAGTATGATGACCTCCTCAGCCAGTTCAGCTGCATGCAGCTGGCCCCGTCCACATCCTCCCAGCTGGCGCTCTCTGAACTCCCTCCACTGTTGACTTCCATCAGCAACATTCAGCAGTATATTCATGACCTGGACACCAACTCCTTCGAGCTGGACCTGCAGTTCTCCAGCGAGGAGAAGAGGCTGCTGCTGGAGAAACAGACCAGCGGAAACCCTTGGTGCGCCATCTTAGTCCCCTCCTGTGCCTTTAGCGTTTCAAGAACATGTCCGCAGGGCTTTGGACCAGGTTGTCCTTCAGGGTGCATGATAAATATTCAGAATGTGAATTTAGCATTAATTTGCTTTAGTTTAATAGAATATCTCATAAATACAAATGGTTTGATCTGATTTTATCTTATCTGCCCTGTTAATTTTTTTTTAAATATGCCACAACTCCATGCATGTAGTATATACGTTTGTGTTCAGTAACACTTTACTTGCTTACATAATGTGTCCCCGTTACTTATTTACACAGTTGTGTGTTAAATATTTTTCCTTGTACTGTGCTTTATACTGCAAGACATCCAAATCCTTAGATACTTTGACATGAGTGTGTAATTGAAAAAACTATGGAATTAAATCTGTTTTGTATCATACATTCTAATATTTAGTTTTTTCTTTAAGGCACCAGTTTGTGGAAAACAATTTAATACTTAAGATGGGTCCAGTGGACAAGCGGAAGGTATGGGCTTGTCATTTTCTATCAGGTTTTTTTTTTTTTTTTAATACTGATATTCCTGGGTGTGTTTCATTGGTGCTTTGAGTCTGTGCTCCTGCAGAAAGCTGTTGTGCCATTTGAGAGCATCGCAGCTCCCTCTTCTGCACAGACTGTGTAATCACACTTTCAATGCATTCATTTAATAGATGCCTAGACATTCCTTTAGCATGTACTTTTCGATCCGTAGAAGAGGGGGGGAAAAAACATTAGATCAGCTTTTGTCCCCCCCATGAATGTGAATGTCTGCTTACACATTTTTTGTTCCTGGGTTGTAGGTGTTGTTTCGTAATTGCTTATGCCTAAAAAGTACAGAAAATGGCTGTTATTCCCCACAGTCTTGTCCATGTTTTCTGTGAATTTATTAAGATGAGCATCAGGGATATGGACTTTGAGGGACATTGCCCATTTTGCTGTACTTCTTCACCAGCCTCAGCTAGCCCCACAGACTTTTCATCCATGTGATTGTCCAGGAGTTCCCGAACCACTGTGACAGCTGATCCCAGTCACTTTCTCCTTCCTGCTGAGCTTCTGGGGGATTCCTTGCATCTGGAGCTAAAGTGAACTAGTGGACTTAATGCCTCTGTAGTTATGCTGCTTTTTAGATTAGTGGAAAGTTCTAGAAGGTTCTCAAATTCTAGAGGTTACTTCAAGTTTATTCAGCACTTAATCTGTCTGGAATATTATGGAAAATAGGTAAATATCAAAATATCACTGTCCTGGTCACGATAGCAGTGTTTGTGGGGAGTGATGGCATTTTCTATACATTTGAGGCATAAGCTATTAGGAAATAAAACATACTACCCAGGAACAAAAATAAAAATAACAATTAGTCACACAGTGTTCTAGAGTGTGCTAGTAAATCTTTCGCAGGGCCTGTTCGCGCGTCGGCGCCAACTGCTGCTGACAGAAGGGCCACACCTGTACTACGTGGACCCAGTGAACAAGATCCTAAAGGGGGAGATCCCCTGGTCCCCAGACCTGCGTCCTGAGGCCAAGAACTTCAAGACCTTCTTTGTTCACACAGTAAGACTCGAGCGCAGCCCCTAACTCTCCCTAATGACATACAAGCTGCCCTTAGGGCTCTGGTTACACTAGATAGATGGACTGAGGTTACTTGTAATGGAAAGTATACAAGTAAGAGTAAACCTTGTGTGAAGAAAAAAAAAATGATTATATGTGCCTTTGTTTAAATAGTAGACTTGTGGAGTTACTGGAATTCACTTCCCAAGTAAAGCTGACATTTGTAATGTTTTCCGTTTTTGCAGCCAAATCGGACATATTATCTAATGGACCCTAGTGGGAACGCTGATAAATGGTGCAAGAAAATCCAGGAAGTATGGGGGAAGATATACCACAAACGGCAAAATGCTGGCTTATAGCTGCACCTTAGCGCACCTTGCTTTCCTCAGTGCCTGTGGCCTGTCACAAAGAGAGCTCTCCCCAGAATCCCCGCTCAGACTTGACATTGCTTTCTTTTTGCACACTAAAGCTGGTATCTAAATAGTTTTTTTCTCTCTGAGGAAGGGAAAAACATGGAAGCGAATGGAATTCATGGTCGCGCTGTTCTCTGCTGCTGTAGACGCGTTGGACACGTCGTGTGCGGATAAGGGTCCAATTCCTGAAACCTCAGCTGTCCTGCCAGAGAGACAGAGTAAAATCAACCTGCCTTGGCATAATTAAGAGATGTCATCCACCCATGCAGCTGGACAGTGTACCGAGCAGTCCTGTGGGGAAGATATCAGCTGGATGAGGGTTAGGGGTTTTCTAGCGGAGCTGCAGACCCTCATTTCGCTGTCCTGAATCACCGTCACTTAATTGCGGGTATTTCAGAGTGCTTTTGTTTCCAGGTGTTTTATAGCTTCTAGCCCCACCCTTACACGTGTTCACCACACGTGCAGCGGTACGTAAGCTCAGCATCGCGGTCTCTGCCTAACTGTGTATTCTGACTACTGTGGGTTCCTTACTGTATTACTCGCTTAGTCTGCCTGCTGTTCACTGTGGTCACAGCAAACTCATTGCTGATTATCCAAAATGTCAATGGTTATGTTAAATGTATTCACTTTATCCTGGAGTTTTTTTTTTTTTTTGTCTTTTTGTCTTTTTAATTTAAATAAAACAGTATGGTAGTTTTAGAATTTACTTTTCTACAATATATAATCATGACCTTTTTGTTTGGAGAACCAGTTTCATCAGTTTCGTCCCTTTAGAAATGGAGCAGCCATAGGGAAATAATTGCATATAATTCATTTTTTTTTTCTTATTTATTTTTTCTGTTGTTAAAACACAAGAAGATATAATTAAACTCCTCAGGAGCACTGTTGCTTTTGTCTTGTACAGTCCATACTAGGTTAGTGGGGTCTCTGTATCTAACCTGGAACAAACTTCTTAATGCTTTAAGGATTTTTTTTCCCTAGAGCTCTGTGATTTGCTATCGTGGTCCTACAGCTGAATCAGTCTGTCACAAGAGTCGCGGGCAATCACGTGGGAGTCAAACCACAGACAAATTGCTGTATAGACATTTCAAATGAATGCTTACAGAAAGATTTTTTACGGTCGGCAACAGTCGGTTACGTTGAGTG
Organism: Hippopotamyrus pictus; assembly: GCA_026781145.1. Lineage (NCBI taxonomy): Eukaryota > Metazoa > Chordata > Actinopteri > Osteoglossiformes > Mormyridae > Hippopotamyrus > Hippopotamyrus pictus. The sequence goes on from JAODLC010000049.1 coordinate 9,544,467, forward strand.
TTTCATACTCTATGTGGGTTGTATCCGACCAGAACTGTGATTTGTTATTTAAATTCTTAATATATGAATCATCTTTGGATTGAAATCACGTTCAAGGGCCATGCTGTGTATGTACTGAGATGTAAAGCCTTTGAATGTGAATAATTATTGTAAACTGATATTTTGAAACTTTTCTTATTTTATTATATAAATTTTCTATTTGGTCTGTGATTTAATCCTATTTCTCATAATTTAATGAACTTGTTTGTTTCAAATGACTGCGACAAGTGAGATTATCGATGGATGGAGCTGCCCACGTACATAATGCTTAGTAATACCGTAATAAAACCATGTAGGGTTTTAGGCAACTGGCTGCCTTTCCTTCTGTCTTTTTTATCCCTTCGTGCCTATCTAACGGTATACATGAATAAACCCGGAGCACAGCGAAGGAAGGACTTGACCGTGGTTATAGACAGTTCTGTTTATACTTTTATATAGTTAAAACGCCATTTAAAGCATTTTATGTATGGCACCATTAAAAAGCACACGTTATTAGTATATGAAGAAATTATGCGTGGATTTTTCAAATATATATCATTTATGTGTGATTGAATGTCCAGCTTAACGTTTGGTCTTGTGTCTGAACACCGCCGAACCCCAGCAAAGGAGTGGCGTTTCTTGGGGGAGGTAACGAAAATAGGCTGTACAAGCGGCGGAACTCTTCCTGCCTGGCGAGCAGTTTCTGCAGCGCTCGGAGCAGAGGGGATGGCGGAGAGCAGGTCCGATCTGAGTGAGCACGGCTGTCAGACCTGTGCCGTCCGCTGCGGGGGAGACGCAAAGCACATTCCGGACGCCGGAGCCTCCAAGTGGGTCAGACTCAACGTCGGTGGCACGCATTTTCTGACCACGAGGCAAACCCTGTGCAGAGACCCGAAGTCTTTTTTATACCGATTGTGCCAGGCCGACCCCGACCTTGACTCCGATAAGGTATTGGATCTAAGGCTCGCACGTTCGGGTCCCGACCTATGGTAGAAATGACTGGTGCATGAATTCAAGTATAGACTTCCAATATCAAATGATAAAAATGCATTTTCAATATTTTGGAAATCACTGCACTATTTTAATGTAATGCGATTTCCTAATTTAATGCGAGAATGCATTGAAATGTTTATATTTTCAGCAACTGGTAAAACAACTAATATAAAACGTCTAAGAAAAGTCCTATTGCTGCTTTGGTGAAATCGTAATATCCCATTCCAATGACGTATACTTTTAATTTGTAACATTAACTGTGTATGATTTGATTCATGATTCTTTTATAAGACGTACTACACTTTATTGTGGCGAACGATCGATCTGTAAATTGTTTAGTTAAGTGTAGTTAAGGAAGTAAAGTTCGACCGATTTAAAATGAGACTCACTTTTCCATAATCGTGCAAACTAATGCAAGCTTACGCCTTACGCCAATAAAGCAAGGATACGCCGCATGTTGTTTTGTTTTTGTCCAAGTCGTGAAGGATCGAGTGCATCATCACGGCAGTTTTATGGGCTGATGTATTGTGCATTAATGCATTAGTGCATCTTCTGCAGTGTATTTCCTGTTTCGTCTTGGTGAGTGAATACTGCCTTTTCCATGTATACTAGATGGAATGTGTATTGATTGTGCGATCTTAAGTTTACACTTTAACATGGAATATTTAGTATATGCTACCCGTTAAACCATTTCCGGTTCTGTCTGAGGTTATACATGACTTATTTATATAATACAGTTTTTTTTCTGTATTTGCGTTGGTGCCGATTCAACCAAAGGTTTTCCAATTACAGCTTGCATTGTCTCTGCAGGTGAGTTAGTTCGCATGTATTGAGGGATTATGAGTAATCGTAGAATTGACCGGTATAACTAGCAGAGTGGAGTCTAATTCCTTCTGCAGAAGTAGAAGTTAACTAGAAGTTATTTCCCCAGAATTCAACAGAAAGCGCAAAAATATGGCTCTCCGGAAAACTTCGGAAATGTGAACGTCCATAAATGGCTTCCGTCTGACCAAAGCATTCCCTTTAATTATTTCTGAGATGTAATTTACTTTTTAATGATTGGTGCAGTACAGAAACAATGGAGTCGTTTCTCTACTGAATTCATATTTTTGTCTGGTATTGCGCAGCACATTGAATACTGTATTCCCATCAGGGAATTACACTGTGATTGTGTGTGTTTCTCAGTGTGTATACGCCCTGTTATGGACTGGCACCCATTAATAACAATTAATGACACCTCGTAACCTATGCTGCTTGGGATTGGCTTCTGTGTATGACAGCCTGACCTTGAAAGTAATGATGAAAATACTGGTTCAGTGTCAGATGGAACCAGCTGTCCTGTTCTGGGAAGGATCCCAGTTTTCTGTTATTCCAGCAGGCAAGCCACCTGCAATTCAGACTAGGTAATCCGTCTGAAGCTAAGCATGTTTGGGCCTAGCCAGCACTTCGATAGGAGATCAACTAGGAAAGCGGGTTGCTGTTGGAAGAGGTGTTAATGTGGCCAACAGGTTAGCCCATCCTGTGGTCTCTGTGTGTCCCCAAGCCCCAGCGCAAAATAGTGTGTAAAAATGGTGCCGTTCTTTGGATGAAATGTAAAATCGAGGTCCTGACTGTATGAGGTCATAAAAAAATCCCATGGCATCTTTCAAAAGAGTAGGGGTGGTAGCCCAATGTCCTGGTTAAAATTGCCCACTGTGGCCCTATTAAATCTGGCCTCCAAGAACCCCCACTGCTTTTAGACAGCGATATAAAAAAATCCTTTATCCCCTTATCTATTCAGGTACTCAACTTAAGAGAACAGGAGGGATAGCCCTTGTCCATCTTAATGACCTCTCTATTGAGCTATTTATTTACTGGATAATTTTACAATAATTTATTTTTTAATTCTCTTATTCTGGTAGAAGTTGTTTTCGTGTGTGGTCTGTGTTGCATGTTTTATGGGATGTATTCCTGCTGCACACAAATTGCCCTTTTGGGACAAAGAATAAAGTAAAGTGAATTCCTAATAATCCTCTACTTCTAACTGGTGAATTCCCTCCTGCCCCTTCACCACCTTAGCTACTGTGTGGTGAGTGTACTGGTGCAGAATGGCTGCTGTCACATCATCCAGGTGGGGGCCACACGGTGGTGGTTGAAGTGGCTCCCCTTTGATTCTGTAAAGTGCTTTAGGTGTTTGAAAAGTACTTATTCCTCAAGGGCGCATTTTTCCAGCAAAATGCTTTGGTGCAGTTGCTGAGATGTCCTTGTATTTCAATATTCTAACTGTTAATTGTCACATACACAATTATACTAAGTAGAGAGTACAATGTGCAGTGAAATGCATGGCTGTCTAGACGCACACTCTGGAAAATAGGGCCGTGTTTAATAGACACGACGGAGATAAGACATAACGTATTACAAACAGAAATGAAATAATAATCATGAAATGTCTAAGGTTTGCAGGATTGCCAGTAAGGAGATGTACCTCAAGGGTCATGTGGTTTAAGTAGGCTGTTGTTGAGAACATTGTTGTACGGGTCCTACACTTTATCTTCATTTAGGATCTGGATTGCCTGTGGACGAAGCTCTTCCACAGCTGCTCTCAGCTGGCCTTCAGTCAGCTGTCGCATTTGCCCGGCCTCAGCACAGAGGAGACGTCATTTCTGGGGTGGCCAGCATCCTTACTAGTCTATGCGGTTCTGGACCCGCATCGTCTAATGTAAATGTTCTGGAGGTTGAGAAGTGCAGGTCCGATTGTGCGTCTGGCTGACTGTACAACCCTCTTCCGAGCCTCGTGGTACCTGCTGTGGGCTGTTCCTGAGCCAGGCACTGATGCTTCCTGTCAGGATGCTCTCGACAGTGTCACTGAAGTTCTTCAGCATTGGGCAATGACAGCCTGAAGCTCTTGAGATGTCTGAGATGGCCCAGGCGTTGGTGAGCCTTCCTCACTAAGGAGTCAGTGTGCAGAGACCAAGTCAGGACTTTGGTAATGTGAACACCAAGGTACCTGAAGCTGCCTACCCTGTCCACAAAAGCAGCATCGATAATGACATGGTGGAAGTCCCTCTGCTGTTTCCTCCTGAAGCCACAATCACTTCCTTTGTCTTGCTTACACTGAGGAGGAGACTATTGTCCTAGCACCAAAGTGACAGCTTCTTAATATTGTGGATCAGGCCTACCACAGCTGCATCGTCTGCAAACTGGACAGTGACATTGGAGCCGAACGTGGCCCTGCAGTTGTAGGTGTACAGGGAGTACAGCAGGGCTCAGCACACAGCCCTGGGGGGGGCACCACACTGAGGGCGAGGCTCCAGGAGGTGTTGGGGTCTGTTCCTCAATCTGATGCTATCAACTGTCGCTACTACCCTTAATTTAATATGTAGTTCAGGCAATGAAGAGATAGGACAATGGAGATTAGAGGACAAACTCTTCTCGTACGATATATTTGCACAATATACTGAAGTTATGTGTGATTTAAAATGTGATGTATCTTACGTACTTGAATAAGGATGAAAACAGTGGATTTGTTTTTAACTGTAGACCTTAAAGTTTGTTTAACAAAATTCTGTTTGCAACAGTTTCTGATCTAGTGACCCTTCCCTGATACGCTGGGTTGAGGTCTGCAGAGGTTGTAGAAACGGAGCACATCAGCAGCATCCGAAGGCCTGCCCCTCTAGTTCACTGCCCCTCACTAAGACCTCATCCTTAATGTAATTCAAATTTCCCATTTACTGGTGTCCGTGTTATGCTCCTTAAGAAACACTATTGTAGTGTTCACCAAAACATGCCTCCTGGGATGGGGAGTAGTTGTTTTTCAAGGCTATGGGTGTAAAATCTCTTTTAAAAAGTAAAGCAGGCAGTGTCCGTGTATTTGCATGTGCTTTGTGAATAGGGAAGCCACACGCACCTCGCTGAGTTGGGGGGGGGGGGGGGGGAGGCTGCTTTTGCATTTTTCTTTCCAGCACAGCTGTTGCAGTATGATGAGGGCTCACATATGCCTGCTGGAGATGAAGCAGAAAACAGAGAAAAACTAATATTGATGAATATTTTTAATTTATTTTATTGATTTTTAGTTGGACGTGTTGGATGTAATAGCATTGTGGTATTGTATAGGCTGGGCAGAGAAATGGAGCCCTCCACAGTTACACACAAAGTTAGCGCAGTCAGCACATTCTGGGTTAGTAGATCCTGAAACGTCATCTGTTCTGACCCATCTACCTTTCGTCGTTATTACTCAAAATCCACATGAAATAAATGCAGCTTTATTTTCCATTTGTACAAGTACCTAGGAATTTTGTAGTTTTCATGTATCCCATCATGCTTTGCTTTATGACATACCCAGTACCCTGTACATGTTTGTAAGAGAGCAGGGTCAGCCCGTTCCTAGAGAATCTGTCAAGGTTACGGGCCTCACTCGAGGGCCCAGTGGCGATGTGACTATTCTGTCAACTTTTCGATTTAAACTGGCAACCTTCTGATCACAGGCATATCCCACTCATTTATGTTACAACCCATAATGCCAGTGCTCTGTTCAGCTTCCTCAAAACTTTCCAAGGGTCCTAGGCTGGGTGACCCACATTACATATTTATAGAAAATATTTTGATTGTTTTTTTATTTTTTGATTTGGCCCAATGGCTTTGTAAGGAATCGCTAAGCCCCCACATATATGCTCTTCCTCATTTATCTCTGCATACCTGCTTTGCGTTGTGTAGGATCTTCCCCTGCTTTTTCCCACGGGTTATATTTTCCGTATTTTGTACTCAGCAAATTGCTTCTGCGACCTTCTGCCGGTGATCTGATCTCTTCGTGGGGGTGAGCTGTGTTCCGGGGGCTGCCTGGGGGCGTAAGAGCTGCCCCTCAGATGGGACCTTTAGCGCCTCTTGATCTTAGGCTGAGTGTCCTTGTGTTTTGACTTGTAGAGCTGAGCAGAATGGGAACACATACAGTCACACACAAACAAGCACATCCCCCAAGCAAGAGAGCCTCTACTCCGTTTACCAGAGTACATGAAGTACACTGTTGTCATAGTGGAACCTCTATGTCCCATTGGGAATGGGATATTATTACCACCATTCAGCTGCTTCCATGCGACTGCTTTGCTGGAGCTGAGACCAGGTGGATACGATGTAACATATCTGATGATGGTAAAGAGCTGGTTTTTGTTCTTGTATTTCATCTCTGTATTTGTTTTTTTTTTTAATTCACTAAGAAATTGAAGTCTAGCTTCCACGATGTTTACACTGACATGGCTGCCTCCCATTGGGGACGCCGTATCCCTGATTCGGTCAGTGCCATGATTTCCAGGCATTCTTGCAGTTACTGAAGTTGGCTTCAGAGAGTGTGCCACACCGTTTGGTGTCAGTGAGTCTCTCATCTCGTTATTGCTGCAGTAACCTTAAGCGCTGACACCCGCCTCTTCTTGGCTGCTCGTAGGATGACACTGGCGCCTATCTCATAGACCGAGACCCTGCCTACTTCGGTCCACTGCTGAACTACCTGAGACACGGCAAACTGGTCCTCAACAAGGACCTCGCAGAGGAAGGTGTGGTCTCATACAGTGCCGTCTTTCTAAACTGGTCACGTGAAACTTCACGAAAGGTTCTACAGATTTTTAGGCCGTTAGTCTTCTACACAATGCGTTTAGCTTTCCATATCTGATTTTTTTTTATTGATATAATACAACTTATATTCAAACTCATGTCCATCTCTTAATGAAATACGCTGCTTCAGTCTTTTCATTTGCTTTGCTTTGCCTGTCTTTTTATCCAATGGCTTCTCTCTGTACCCAAGGTGCACTGGAGGAGGCTGAATTCTACAATATCACTGCATTAATAAAGCTCGTCAAAGACAGGATCAGGGAGAGGGACACCCGTAACTTGCAGGTAGGCTGACTCAATGCCAAGCGCTACATCACATGCATGTCTGATGTGCCGCTTCCTCATTCAGCGTTTTCAGCATTCTGGAAGAGCACGTATCAGACCACAGCCGACACTCGAACCCGGAGCCCTTGCATTTCCTCTGCTGTATCTTCCCGCCAGTTGCCAGACGGATACATGCACATTTCTGAGTCTGAGAGGCCATTTTCCATTTGAAACACACCTGTGGTATCCATCATGCAGGAGACAGGGATGCGTTTTTTTTCTTAGCTGCTGCAGAATATACTTCCCCGAAAGGTCCCACTGATATTCCGGAAAGAATGACAGTGATAAAAGCAAGGTTACCATTCTATCACACTGTAAGCTCTTATTTAGCACTAAGATTCATAGCCCATCATGACATTCTTAGGTGGCTTTTGAGAGCTACTAGACTTATTGTCATGTCACAATTTGCACAGAATAAAAAGTGAGTGAAATTCCTATATAGCAGCAACGCACAGAGTAACCTATATAAGAGAGTTTCTTCCATCTGAATGTCAGCTCCTTCTTTCACCGGAAAGACCCATTCTTGTACATGGCATTTGTTGGTACCATATTCTAAATTTGAAATTGTATTTCAAATTCTGTGTATGTATACTGCAGCACATTCATGTGACGCCTTCTTCTTCCCTTAGGGTTAAACCATCATGCCACACCCATCTAGGCCTGTCACCTCTGTCAGCTGTCAGATTAGCTGAGCTTCGCAATGCATTGCATCTCTATATTAAACCATTGCTGATCTGAACAATATCTTCTGTTGCTCAAGTTGACACTGACAGCAGACAAGGTTATTCAGTCCGGAATCTCCACAAAAATGTGCTAATCTGCATGTCTATTATTATTATTATCATTATCGTTATTATTATTATTACTACTACTGCTACATTACATTATATTTATATATCCAAAGTTACATACTTTTTGTTTATTTATTTCTTTATGTATTTTTTGAGTAAGCGGGGTTAGACAGTCCTTGGAGCAGTTTGGGGTTAAGGGCCTCGCTCAGGGGCCCGATGGTGACATCATTTTGCTGACCCTGGGATTCGAACCTGTGACCTTCTGATGGTGGAAACAGTGGCCATACCCTACTATTATTGTTTGGGGTTTGAAGAATTCTGCCCCTACTTACTGCAATCTAACACTGGTGATCTGAACTGAAGTACGAGGGCCTGTCTACTTTATGTATCGCCAACGTCAGGCCGTACTGCGGCCAAAAGCTGAGCTCCAGCACATGTGTCCAGGAACCCTGGACAGATGATGAGTTTCTGGTAGCGAGCAGCTCATAGTCGTGAGGGAGGCACAGCAATGAGGCACCAAGGATCAGGGACTAGGTGTTGGAGCAGAAAATGATGCAAAACAGAGTTGAGAGTTTCCCCTTAGAGACACCGATGTTTTTGTGGATAACTGGTGTTATAATACGCAGGTTCTGTTTGGTTTAACTGACCTTGATTTATGCCCACTAAGGTTCAGTTGTACTAAACTTGACTGAAGATGCATCATTGGCGTAGATCTGAAGTAGACTGGGTATATTTTCATCTTCGGCACCTGTGGTTTTGTCGTTGGTGGATGTTGTATATCTGAAGACTCACCTTGTCTTCCAGGTGTCCATGAAGCATGTGTATAGGGTTCTTCAGTGCCAAGAAGAGGAACTAACCCAGATGGTCTCCACTATGTCTGATGGTTGGAAGTTTGAGCAGGTATCAGTAGAAAAGCACACGCAAGATTCATGTCTAGTATCAATGACTCAGCTGTGCCTGTAGTACAAATCTGTTATAAATTGTATGGATTTTTTAATATGAATTTAAAGTTTTATGAATTTGAAGTGAACCATGCTGTAAATGCTTAGCATTTCTATTGAAATACTTTGTTTTAGAATGATACTCTACATATCGCAAGTATCAGGACATAAATTTGAGTTTTCATATTATGCGAAAGAGACCTTACACATGCACATTCACCTCTCTGGACCTGTAGCCAACAATCACTGTTCTCAGATGATATCAGGATCGTATTTATTTTTAGAATGAACAGTATTCATTTGGATTTTCTTTTTCATCGGATGGATTTTCATCTTTTTCATCAATGTGTGCAGTAGAGTAAGGTTATATGGGTCCTTAAGGGTATATGGATATGTAAGGCTATTGGGGTATGTATGGGTATATGGATTTGTAAGTGTATATGGATATATAAGGGTATATGCAGCCTTTATAAAGATTGTTCTGGCAAACCAGCAACAATATCTGTCCCTGTGGTGCCATTCTTTCTGTCCTTGAGAAAAATATTTTAACACAACACAAGCCCACAATACACTGTTTATTATAATTTCTCCAAGCAACATTGCAGTTACTCTTTGTTGTGAGGATTATATAATCATGCATTATATATTAGTGTATAGCTTCCATGTTTCAATTCAGCACTTGTCCAGTCGTCTTTTCATATGTAGGAAGTTTAAGAAAATATTTAGATTCCCGTTTCAACAATAATGTTGAAGTGCATTAGTTTCATTAGTGCAGGTTTATTGCGAGACCCAATAGTTTTGTAATAAAATTTCAGTTAGATGCAAAACATGGTAATAGGCATTTGTGTAACTAGTGAAGTGTCTGCCTTTGTTAGCCTTGCATGCTAAATTGATTGGCACCATAGTATAAAGTGTATTTCATCTGCTTCATTGAAATGCTTTGAAAAGCTGGCATTTTTCATGAAAACACGCTGGTACATCCAGCTGTAAAATGACTCCCTTTGAACCTCTTAATGGTTGTTGCAGCTTGTCAGTTTAGGCTCCTCATATGGCTACGGACGGGATCACCAGTCTGAGTTTCTGCTGATTGTATCCAGAGAGGTGAAGGCTGCGGAGGCTGGCTTTCCGGTGAGTCTGGCAAGGTGTGTCCCCTCCCACTCCCTCTGTCATGGCCCAGCTCCTCAGCCTCTCATTTTTCAGCCCTGCATCCCTTAGTCTCACATCCCTCAGCCCCACATCCCATCAGCCCTGCATCCCTTAGTCTCACATCCCTCAGCCCTGCATCCCATAGTCTCACATCCCTCAGCCCCACATCCCATCAGCCCTGCATCCCTTAGTCTCACATCCCTCAGCCCTGCATCCCTTAGTCTCACATCCCTCAGACCCGCATCCCTCAGACCTGCATGGCTCAGCTCTGCATCCTACAGATCCACATCCCACAGCTCCACATCCCTCAGCCCCACATTCCTCAGCTCCTCCTCCCTCAGCCCCGCATCCATCAGCCTCTCTGCCAGGCCCCTCTTTCCTTTCACAGAATTACATTTATCAAACTGATTTGTGCACCATACTTATAAAGACTGATAATTCCAATTCCCAGTTTGGCTATTTCACTTTTTAACTGGTGATAACTTTCGTAGAAAGAAACGTTATATACTGTTTGTGGCCACAGAATCTATGTAAGAATAATGATTAAGTCACAGTTTCTCTGTTTAGTAAAGTATTTTTGTTCAATTTAAGGTTAAGATTTAAGGTTTATTTTCTTGTCTTCCACTAATCCATCCATTTTTAAATAACCACTTGTCCAGTGTGGTTTTCAATGATTCTTAAAATTTCTCAAAATTACAAGACAAAAACACAATCAGCTGTCACCTCTTCGTTCTGACCAGGCATGTCTGAAGGAAAGAAATGACCGAGAACTAGAGGACCAGTTTCAGGTTCCCAGCTTAGAGTGGTGTGGTTGGGCATGAGTGAAGGATCCAGTGATGTGCAGAAGATAAACTGGACTGGTGTATAACAAGGACACAGTGGTGTGGCGTCTTATTAGGGGATGTAGTACAGGATGCATAGGAAACAGCATAGAAAACAGCATAGAAAACAGCACAGAAAACAGCATAGGAAACAGCATAGAAAACAGCATAGAAAACAGAACATCCTCAGCACTGACAGACCATGAATTCTGCCACCCCTTGCAGATTGCCTTAGTCTATGGAACAGAGTGAATGCGGGAGAGTAACTGTTGTCACTGTACTGCCTGCTTTGTCCGCTTTTCTCTGCTTTCATCCAGTCTGCCACTGGCAGTCCTGTGGCAGTAATGGAGTATTTGTTGGAATCTTACCATGCTTATTATGATCATGCTGTTGAATCTACATCGTGAATACAGTTCATCTCCTAGGATTAAATCGGTGTTTTGTTATTTCTGGATCAAAGATTAAAATAAGATCTTTAACGTCATAATCATATTGCAAGCATGAACTTATGAAGTGACTTTATAAAGCACGCCAGTGTCCAACACTGACATTCAGTTGCAAATCTAGTACTATAGTGCATAAGATTTTTTTCCTTTTAGTCATTTGCATAACATTTACATTTATTTATCTGATTCTTTTGGCCAAAGCGGTGTACAAGTCGGGTAAACAGCACATTTCAGTGAATGACCAGGTACAGGTGTAAGCGGCGTGGGAGCAGGAGCTACACGATAAACAAAGCTAGATGCTAATAAGACAAGTATTTAAATCGGCAGAAAACGCAGCACTGAGAGCATTCAGGTAACAAGAGTGGGGCAGGTACGTTTAGCATTGTGCGGCATCTAGTAACGTCAGCAGGAAGCACGGCATTCTGGGAACGTGGGCTGGTGGGTAGATCCAATATTTTCAGTTTTTTGCATATGGTCGTACATGAACCCATGCATTTTCGAATTTCACTGGTGAACATAAACACATGCGATACATCAGCGGCGTTTGTCCTGCCAGCCCGTTAAGAAATGCTCAAAAGAAACTAATAGCAGAGCCATAGCTGAATTTTCAGGGGATATAAAATTGACTTTATTAAGTTATTAAGTGGTTTAACAATGATGGGCTAGGACTGCACAACTGGAACTTAGCAAGGACAAATAGGTCTGAGGAAAATGTGCGTTGTCTGGAGGCCCGCTGAGCTGTAATTAACGGTCTCCCTCGGCAACCAGGCGGGGCGCCCCTGCAGCCATGCGTGTGTGAACAAGCCCGTCGATGCAGCCTGCTCTGGCCTGCTGCGCCTGCGGAGCTCTGCGCATGCGGAGAGCAGGCTCAGCCCGTACGCATGCGGAGAGCAGGCTCAGCCCGTACGCATGCGCTCGCTCGCACACCGTTCACAGGGTGTTCGTGATGTCAGAAGAAGCTTGAGGAAAGTAGCAAGAGGTGCCTTTCTCACGTTTGCTGAAGTGAATGTAGTGCAGGGAAGATCACTATTGAAAGCAAAATGTCACCTTGGCTGCGGTTGGTTAAGTATTTGCACAAATGCAAAATGACCCCTTCTGCTATAAACAATACATTTCTGATCTCTGAAAAGTCATACTGTGTCTGTCAATGTCTTTTCACAGGTGGTAAATACTGGTTCTTCTTATAACTATGGAAATGAAGAGCAGTCTGAGTTCTTGTGTGTGGTCTCCAAGGAACTGAATAACCAGTCATCTGTTACAAACAGTGAGCCAACTGGAAAGGCCAAGGTGAGATGTAGAAATCTAGTTTACTCCTAGAATTGATTACACTCAAGCATTATAGTGAAAACTTTTCTATCCAGTTTTACGTGTTCACTGCAAATCTATTAAACAACAGATGACAAACATAGAACTATAGACCTAGACTGCAAATACTCCTGTTACCTTCACAATGACTTTGTCATATGACACCGTTGCTGTCATTACTGTTAGGCAGCACATCAGGGAGTCCGATTCAGCAACTCTGGTAGTACACTATCATACTAAAGGTCTAAATAAATAACAGCTGCATATATAGATATTAAATACACATATTTCTTGAAATAATTCCTACAGATTACTGAAAAGCCTACTTGCTTTATATACAAGATATTTAGATGTACTTCAACCAAGCAGTATTTTTTGCATTACAAAACTATGCAAAACAAATGACATGTCAACTCACTCAAATTTTGTTTTTCAAAGGAAAATGCAGTAGGTACCTGCAGTAGGTGCCTGTCCCCAGCCTTTATCGTGCCAACGTCCAGTAATGCACAGTGTCATTTCTGTTTTTAAAGGAAGAGATTTTTCTCAAGCCACTTAAAATGTTTTCGCTGCCCAATGAAAAACATGTATCTCCGTGACAGGAGCATGAAAAATGCATTTTCTGAGAAACTGCTACCCTTACAACAACATAATGAGACATCCTTAGCGCCATCAGTAGAAACCTGTCTTTACACAGTTGTCAGCCAGCAGTTGAATGTTTTAAAGGGACGCGTGGAGTTTTGTCAGCAAAGCAAATAAACCAGTATCAATAAGATACAAACTAATAACCATCATGAATACAAACATAAATACTAAACATACTAAATACTAAAAAAAAAATACTAAAAGCTTCATAAAGCTTCTTTTTTTGGTCAATTAGATGTCAAACCCTATCAGTAGAGGGGAGAGTGGGGGCTGTTCCATCTATGGTAAAAGTCACAATTGTCATAAAGTAGACGTACAAGGTTTTCACCAGAGAGTGAAGACACAACAGCATAATCACTCCCATCAGCTGTCAGCTCTCATAGTCTCTGAATCCAGGGTCAGCCATTTGTGTTTTTGTCCTTCTGGTGCACATCTCCACTGGTTCCAGTGCTGTTCCTGTACAGCAGCAACAGACGTACAGTAAGTGTTTTATTGACTGGATGGAGAGATGTGCACTTTGAGAGCATAATGCAGGATGAATCCTTTCTTTAACTCTCATCTGCTGCAGGCTAATAGCAACTAGGAAATTGCTAGCAATTGTTGGGTGTCCACCCATAACCAATCAGCAGAATGTGTGGATAATATATGTATATGTGTCACTGTTTTCCTGTTACAGATTCTACAAGAACGTGGATCACGAATGTGAAGAGGCAGTATGCACGACCTCCGAATGTTCTGTTTATAAAAATACCAGCCTTATCGCCTTTGACAGCGAGCACTTAGTAAGGAAGAACCCCATGACCATTCCATTACATTGTGGGTTGAATACGAAAACATATTTGGTGACTTAATATTTATTCTTATATAGGTCAATTCTTTTCTATTTCAAAACTGGAAATATGTATGTCCTTCACAGTCAATAATGAACTCAGGGCGTCGAGTAATTGTATTTAATTCATAATTATAAGGTCAGGTCATCAAAATATATATTGTAATCGTTTTAGGCAAAACATATTTCTGAGAAGTATGGATTTTTGCAATTTGGATTTATGCAATTTATTAGGAGTAGAGCGAGCCATGGGGAAGGTTCTGGGTGTTGACACATTTTTAAAATGTGCGTTTTGCCTCATCCGTTGCAAGCTGAAAACCTCGAGATGCAGAGGGTGAAAAATGACGATCCTGTCATGCCAGCCACACCTCCTGTCGAAAGGGCTGAGACACAGGGCCTCGGGAGAGAGGACACTGGATCATTTTACACATTTTGCTGTCTCTAGTTTACTTGAAATTGGACAAAAAAAGAACGAAAAAGCTCTAAATATTTACAGTGGAATTGGAACATTTTGCATAAAGTAGGTAATGACATTAAATCCAGCATCGACACGTTAAGTTTGGGTTAGAATGCATTGCAGCATTCCCGTAATGTAGACTTCCCATAATGCAGCATTTTCGTAATGCAGACTTCCCCATAATGCAGCATTCCCATAATGCAGACTTCCCATAATGCAGCATTCCCGTGATGCAGATTGCCCACCTCTCCAGGAAGGAGCCCCTGGCTCGCCCCTCCCAGGGGGCAGATTTTACCCCCACAGCCCAGAATTTTGACGGTATTTTCTGGTAAAACTTGCGAGGGGGGTTTATAAGAAGGGGTATTTCCAAGCGGAAAACACCAGAGTGTAGCGTGTCACTATAAGCGCGCCCCAGGCCCCAGCCGGGCTGTCCCTCTCCCGATTCCCTGAAATGAGTTTGCCTAAGGTGGCATGTCTCTATATTGCTTTGGTGGTACGTCACTGATTTACAGACTTAAAAGCACACCGGGGATCTTATGTGCTACAATATTGTTTATATATGCAGTGTATATATACAGTGCTGTGCAAAAGTCTTTATCTGGACAGTGAGTGTGTGCAGTGGACCTTTCTGTATTGTGATGTTTCCCTTCATGTTTTCGATATTTGCATTCACATAAAAAATTACATGGGAGTTTTGCGAAAGCTGCCGATGACACACAAAAAGTTTAGTGACTCATAAATGCATGAAATACACGTAACTGTGCTGGTTTGGAGGACGCCAGGCGTGTTTGTAGCAGCTTCGCAGGTCTCGCAGTGATCTCACAATGATCTCGCAGTGATCTCGCAGTGATCTCGCAGTGATCTCGCAATGATCTCGCAGTGATCTCGCATTAGTCTCTCAGTCTCATTTTTCTTGTATCTTTTTGTGCCACTCGCCATGGGGGCCAAAAAATTTTACGTGGTTTTTCCAGAAGGTGGGGGCCCGTGTCTGTAACCCATGGGATGTGGGACAGTTAACTGTATTCACTCAGAAAAATGTTAAATATTAGAATAATTACTAATAACAATAATTCAGTAAAAAACAAAAACATATTTTTTTCCGTTCTCCGAAAAATTACTTAAAGATAAAGATACCTTGCTGGGTGGCTAGAAGAACACCGCTTCAGCTCCCAAACCTTCTCCTCAGGGGCACCTCAGCCATTCCATGTGCTTGTTAAATTTCATCAACAGCTCACCTAACTAACTTACAGAATTCAATGAGCATTGATTAGCCAAACATGGTATGCTAGCAGCTGAGGCAACAAATACATGAGCATATTTAATGGTTTTGGCCTGGGTTTGAAATGGCTAACACTTACACATAGAAATATAATTTTACAATAACATACATTGAGCATCATAAGCTAACCATTCCTTGCTGAGACTGCTGCCCCTGTGACCCGACCTCGGATAAGCGGAAGATAGTGGATGGATGGACGGATAAGCTAATCACTTTCTGCAGCAGACTAAATCTTTTGCACAGTACTATATATCATCAAATTACATGTGTGTATGTATGGGTTGTATAAAAAGTTTACTGGAAATTGACTGTTAGACTTGATGATGTGCTGACTTTCTTACCAACTTCTTTGAAAATAGGAAAATATATGTATATAATGTTTTTATTTAGTGTTACTGAACACAGAAAGATGTGTAATATATTTCCATTTAAGACACTGCAGTAAAGACACTGAGGATATAGAAAGGCGTCGAGACATTGCTGTGCATTTAGCTTTATTAAACAGTGGTTATTGAAGCCTTATTAAACTCTGGCTCAGTTTCCATACAAAGGACTTAGTATACAGTACTGAGTTAACGCACACTGTACATTTTTGTATCTCAGTCCTTGCATGAAGAAGTTGTAGTCTAATATGTGTTTAACTGACCATTTGTAATAGCATTTATTTTTGTTTTCATCGCTTTTAATAGCAACAACCTGAATCTCCATGATCAGGGATGTTAGATTATAGAGAGGTAAGCCCATCTCCCATGCATGGAGTCAGGGCTCTGTGTTGTGCTCTTTCAGTCTGCATAGGGGCTGTTTCTCAGTGCAGTAGCTTCTAGCTGCCATCGTTTACATTGGCCGCACTGTTTTAGTGCCTCCCGGTAATGTTTTTGCCTTGAGTTACCATCTTTTGAGTTTCTCCTATATCTATGTTTACAGATCTCTTTATATGCATTATTTTATAGCTTTTAACACAGCTAAAGGTGGTTAGGCTTGGACCTGTGGCCTTTCTGCAGGGACTTGTTATAATCATGCTGAGGTGTTGATCTGGCCTAAGCCTGAAGTTCCAGATCTCTTGTGACACATAGTAGAGACACGCCTTACCCCCCCCCCCAATTCTTAGTGACCTTGGGTTGATGAGGGTCACGGATTCCTTTGGCACCAGCAGCTGAAGGGTTTGTGACTCTGCCCCAGGCCTCATCCGGCATTGCAGTACATTGCTCTCTTTTCCGGTCCTTTCTGTACATCTCGATTCCCTTTGTTCCAAGTCAGCCTCTAATGTAGCAACGAATCATGGCAAATTCCAGAAGTTTCTTTGCTGACACTCAAGCTGCTCAGGTGTGTTACCTCTGTCAGGTGTGCCCACCGATTTGCTCAATCACAGACTAATAGCAACAGCATAAAATATTTTGCACATTATTGTCATTACTGTTAATATATTATCTAACATATATTACATTGCTTTACTTTTTATGTTGTTCTCATAGTCGTAGATAAAATGACTGTGGAAACATATTTGATGGTTATGGTACGAAAAGCAATCTAAGCTTAATAAATAAATTATCTCAAAGTTTACATGCAGACTCTTCGTCTCCGAGTCCTTTTTTTTTGCCCGGTGGAGATCTTATAAGTCCCCTTTTATGGCCACACCTTGAGACAAGTTCTGTCAGAGCACAACTGCAATGCTTAATAATACATTCCAGACAAGTTTAGACATGGATTAAAACAAATGGATAGAGGTCATTTTGGTTATTCAAGTTTTCTACCAATTGTTGACAGTACATATGAGCATCACTGCTGAAGCAAGTGATTAAAACCAATATCTGTTAGTGTAATATTTCTCTAAGCTCTGTAATTGCTGCAGTATTTCCACAATCAAGTGCTTCAACAACCACAATGAGCTACAGCAGTGTTGGACAGAGACAGAATCCTCTTACTCAGCTATGTGCCTGGTTTGTGTGATGGCGCCCCCTAGTGTGTGATGTCTTCCTTGAGCCTGAGGAGGCTCAGTTATAAAGCCGTTCTTTTTTCTTTTTTTTTTTACTGAGCCATGGCTTCAAATATCTGAGTGGTTGAGTGTCACAATGAGCTTCCTGTTTTATGATTATATGCATTATAATATACACTAGCAGTCAAAAGTTTTTGCACATCACAGGTTTTTGCCACTTTTCCATTTCATAAACTGCTGACTTGTTATTCTTGTTAAGCATGGGAAAGTTGAATGAACAACTATAAATTAAAATACAAGTTAAATAATGCAAGTTTCCTTTATAACATGGAAAGACCGTTCTTTAAATGCACTATTTAACTGCTTCATGCCATGAAACGGAGCAGTATTTATTGTCCCTGGTAGAAAAGGATGCCTCGAATTTTCTCTCCTGTTACAACTGCTAGAGGAGGTTGCTTTGATGAATCAAAGATATGACATTTTCTTGCGAACAAAGGTACTCAATTGGTGAACATACTGTAAATTTGTTAGCAAAGAATATTAAGTGTAAACACACACACACATGAACTATGGGCAATTTAAAGACAGCATGTAACTGAAAGTCTGTTGAGGAAATTTTTATAAAAAACATTTTACAATCATATTTTGAGAACAAAACAATTGCAAATGTCTATGTTTAAATCCCAAAATTATCCTTCTGCATGAATATGCAACAGAACAATGGCATAACCCACCATATAATATATACACAATTTCAAATATTTATAAGAAATATTACAGGTTCAGTATTACTGACAGTATGGCTCATTTAGCTGTTCTGATGCCTCAGTGGATGTGTCATTAGATACCCCATCTCAGCATCCATTCTCTATACCCACTACTAATGTGCAGGGTTGTGGGGTTATCACATATGTTGTTTTATTCTTGTAGGAAACTAAGCATATTTGGTTAATGCCCAACTTCTCAAACAGCTAGTTGTTCTAGAGATATTTGTAGAAGTTCTAAGGTGATTTGAATGTTGTATAAACAGTCGAGTCTTTAGTTCTTTATACCTTTTAGAGGAGAGGACTGGTGATCTCACCTCCAGAGTTGGGGCTTTGAACCCAGTTCCTACTCTATGTGTGTGGAATTGGCATCTCCTCCCCATCTCACATGGCTTCCCTGCAGGTGCCCTGCTCTCCTCCTACAGTCCAAACATCTGCACCCTATGACCCGTGGTGCCAAGGACGGGCTCCGGAGCCTCCGGGACCCTGTACTGGACAAGCGGCTAGAAGCTGGATGCATATTTTGTTTATATTAATAACACACAAATTATAGAAGTTCCTTGAACAAATTGAAAAAGAAGTTAAAAGTTCAATCGAATCCAAATGAGATGAAGCTGTTTTTTCACCTTGGGTTGGAATTGTGTCCACAATAATTATTACTGAAGGCTGCTACATAGGCATCCAAATGTAGTTTTCTTAGCTAAGAGTCTTCTGTGCATTCCTTCAATCCAGATCTCATATCGGTTCCTGATATTTTCCTTGATGGGTGATGGGTTTTTCTTCTAGGATATTTCTTGGAAGTTGAATGCCTAGTTTGCTTTGGCTTCATTTGGAGCTTGCAAATAAGCAGTTTGTGATATGAACTGTGAGATGTTTTATTATTCAGACTCATAGGGTGATCACCTAATCCATGTCAGGAGGGACGCTATGAGCTACAACAGGATTTGTAAACTACCATTTCATCCATTTCAATTAAA
>JAODLC010000049.1:9563809-9574390 GCA_026781145.1 Hippopotamyrus pictus
TCTTTCAATCTAGGAACTAACCAAACATTTTAGCCGAGCACAGAACCCTTTCAACTTTAAAGTAATTCGTAAAAGCTAAAGTAGCTCATAGCGTCCCTCCTGACATGGATTAGGTGGTCACCAAACTCAGCTCTTCCATTGTTTGAAGCTGACATCATAATCTGCTTTATTTCTGTGAACTGTATGTGGTGATGTCCGGGTGTAAAGAGGATGCTTTGATTGCTTGAAGAATGAATTGGCACTGATGAGGTTCAGATTACAGAAGCTGATTGGGTGATACTCAGCTCTGTTTCCGTTTCCCAGCACATATTCACCAATCGTATTTCACACCTTGTTTTCCATCCATGACTGACTACCAGAGCTTGTGGAACTGTCATAATGAAAGGGTGTCTACAGATATTAAATCAATATAAGTTTGTCATTCACAGTATTGAGTTACGTTCTTTCAATTCTCCTTTCTAATTACAGGGCATGTCCTGTTACCTTACTCCTGTCAGGCAGTAATTATAAAATGTGCACAGCACTGGTAAAATAAATGTTGGGTTAGGCAGCATCGTTCTACTTATTTGGCAAGTGTGTCTTTAGTTTATGTCCTATTGTGATTTTAATTTTTAAAATAGTGTTCAAATTCAAAAATAACTATTTCCTAATTTTAAAGGGGTGTACTTCATATAAAAAAAGGTTTACAATAATGTACAATATATGTGATCAATGAGTAAATAACGGTAAAATGTTAGAATAATAAACACTCATATTTCTATAACTAAAATAACTCTTGAAGTGGTACATGGCTCAAGGAGAATCATCCTCGCAGCCCCAGGATGGAGTATGTATGTTCCTCCAGACTTGTGTCTGGTGCTGCCTTTGATGGGCATATCCACGCTAGCCCACCTCCCCATCCTGCCTTTGGTCAGAATAAGCAGTTCTAGGATGGTTGGAATGGATGGGAAAACAATGTTTTATTTTTCGGCATATCTTATAGTCCACATTTGAAAGACGTTCCCTAATAAATGCAACGCGGTCCCTTTAAATATATAGCTGTTCTTAATTTTGCCTGCAAAAACGAAACATATATCGTAAATATGTGTCTTCAAACATTAAAATGGTTATTTTTTATTGTTCAATGTGTAACCTTAATATGTAACAATTGTAATAAGACTGATACACATTACATTATATTTTGTCAATATTCAATCAAATGAAGTATATATTTGTATTCTATTGACACATTAGGGAAAAATCGTTTATAGATGAAAGTCGAATAAAATGTCTTATAATAAAAACAGAATTTTGCTCAATATTACTGTCAGTTCTTCTCAGGCGATCACAGGTGACCAACCGGTCCTATTTAGCCTTGGAGAAATTCGGTGTTTTTTTTTTTTTTCCTCAGGAGGGAAACTTCGCAAGGTTCTGTCCCGAGTTCGGTACGGCTGCCGCCAATCAGAAAACCGTTTAGAGGGGGGGAAACATTCGACAATTTTAATTTTGCAGAAGGTAAGAAGCCCTTGGCGGCACGATAGATCTGCCGCAGAGACTCTCGCCGAAGTGAGTTTGCGCCCTTTTTGTTGCTGCTCTCGCGCTAGCTAGTCCGCCGGCCGCCGCCGCTCGCTCGCAAAATGACAATGATCGCGACTCCCTAGGGCACCGTTTCGCCGTTCTGCCTGCCCACCTCGGGCTATTAAATGTATGCGAACTAAGTCTTTGCGAAATATAAACGCTAAAGCCGAATTGGGCGAGAAATAAACGCCGGGGTGTGCGCTAGGTGTGCGCATTTCCACATGGTCATTTGCGACGACCCCCCTCCCCAGGGCGCGCCGATGTGAAACGGCCGGGATCCCTCCATTAGCCGGCTGAAGTGCCTCGCCGCGGCGAGCCGGCCTAGTGTGTCCCCGATGTGTCTCCTGGCCAGTATGGCATCTGCGTACCGTAGTATTACCACGATGACATCTTGTGAGTTGCGCTTTCCTTCTACAGCGCTTTAACCCTTGGGTGGTTGGCACTGTTTAACCACCATAAGGCTAACTGGAGACCGTAATGCAGTTACCAGTGCCCCAATTGTATTGCCTTTTTCTTTGTAGCCGTGTAAAAACACACCATTTTGCTTCGTCGACCTGATCGCCTAAACTTGTTTTTAAAGATCCGCGCTCTTCCGAGCTGATGAACTCCCATAAGACGTAAACAAATACGTAAAACGGTGTTCTCTACCCTTAACATTTTCTCCTTCATCAGCCATGTGATTATTGGTTTATTGTGAGGATTTAAGTTAATCTATTTCGTTTTGAAACTGTGATATCCCCCGAGGTGGTATACGCATGACAGAACACTGTTGCTAGGCACTCAAATACTGGCTGTCTTGACCTAAACTGCATTTCTTAATAATGTGCTGCTTTTTGACAACCTTACTTTTCAGAGGCCTTATGAAGCTGTAACCAGCGCTGGTTAAAAATGTAATGGCCTTTCTATAGTATGTGACGGCAGGGCTGTTCTTGGGACTTCT
Source organism: Hippopotamyrus pictus (assembly GCA_026781145.1). Lineage (NCBI taxonomy): Eukaryota > Metazoa > Chordata > Actinopteri > Osteoglossiformes > Mormyridae > Hippopotamyrus > Hippopotamyrus pictus. The sequence goes on from JAODLC010000049.1 coordinate 9,566,307, forward strand.
CATTTTTGATGGATCTGGGGTCTTGAACCTTTAAATTCAAAACCTTAATGCTGCAAACCTGTGTGCCATGCCCGTTTCTTTAACACTTAATTTTGTCTTGTGGTTCTTGTGAAATTTAATATGCAGGGATTACTCTGTGTACAAGGACTAGAGAAATGAGAAAATACTGAGCTGGAAAAAGCAGATCCTTGTTTTGTGTTTTGAACATTTGCTTTATGCTTCGAATATGTCAGGTGACGGCAACAAGGGCTGCATCACTGTAAATTCTAAGTAGATCATAGATCTACTGTTTTCAGGCAGTTTGAATCCAACGCTGGAACTGTCCATGAGCTCTGACGTGCTGCACAATCCGTGCTGCGGTGTACATCATATAAACTGCCGCACAAGACTTCATGTGGAGTTTGACGTCGTACAAGCTGCTCATTTTGGACTTTCTGCCGTCTAGCTACAAGTGGGTTTACTGAAGATTAATTCTGCAGAAAATGTTAGCGCTCGGTTACAGCAGACTTCCAGATGCGCTGGCAGGATGTGTGGTATCGTGCGATTTCTGTAGCGCCTTGGGAAGGACGAGGTGAGTGGAGTCATACTGGCCCACAGGCCCTGACCCCAGACACTAAATACATGCTTGGTGGGAGGTACTTGTATAAAAGCTTTCAGCACCTGGTGAGACCATAGCAAGTAACCTAGGTGACCAAAATTCGTATTTTTGAATGTACTCATTTTTTACACTCTCCCCCTTTTGTTGTCTGTTAGATTGAAGCTCCAGTTCAGATGGGGGTAATTTCCTTCCATTGGCCTTTATGCGTAAATCGGCAGTGGAGGGGGTAATCGTGGAAGGCCCCTAGAAATAGTTTCTGATCGTATGTAGAAAGACCTTGTTTGTGGTTACCTGATAAGTAAGCTTTGTTCTCCATATGCTTGCTTGTCCTTCATGTTGATGTGCTGTCTTCCCCTGACAGCTATCCCTCCTTGTTTTAATCTTTGGTTTAATTTTGGATCTTTAACATCTTAATATAACAGTAGTATATTATGTAACATACTAGTGCCGTGTGAAACTATAAAAGTTTGATATCTGAATAAAAACTAGTATGTCTTGACGCTTTAGATTGATAAGTGTAAACAAAATGATCGATCTGTGGGCCAGCTTCATTAATGAATTCAAGTCATGTTGTGGGCCATTTTAAAACACCCTTGAGGGAAAGTACTTTGAGGCTGACGGCATCCCTCTTCTTCCACCATGGAAAATGACTTGATCGTACAATGCACTTATCTAACATCACAGAAATTATGAGGATGTGTTCGGTGATATATTGTGCAACTCTATACGCACAGTTGGAATCCCCTGGTTTAAATAGCCCCATTAAGGTTTGTTCCACTTTAGTGCCTTCAGTTTTGTTGATTTGACTGCATTAGTAATTTTCCGTGAGAAATTTGCTGAAACAATTTTGTCAAATTGTGTATATATTTAAACTGCCACCTGTATCAACAGTCAAGTCGTATGCATTCATGGGATTGAATTTATGATATTTGTTTCAAACCACATAGGACAATAAATGTTTCCTGGTACTTTTTGGGGTCTAGAATATGGCCTCCTAATGGTCTTGTGGTTTTATTTTAATAAGGGTAGCTTTTCTGCAAGGGATAACATTAACAGGTATGAGGTACGGTCATCTTTTGCCTTTTTATGTTCTGTGTGTCATATGGGGAAAGCAAGAATAAGTTATCCAAGACTTCAGGGGATGCTGAAGCCATTTGGTCTGAGTAACTGCACACACCAGATGGGGTGTTCTTCTAGAGCAGATTACAAGCCTGATGACGGCTTAAGTGAAATAAGTGACTGCAGCCGTACCCGTCTTTTTGATATTTACACATGCTGTTCAGTTGTCAGTGTTATTCAAAAAATGTTATACTTCCGCGGCTCCACCTGGTTGTACCAGGTGGGTGATGTATAGCGGGACGCCACGATGTCTTAGCAAGCCCTGTGTTTAAAATGCTTTGTTCTGCACTTAAGACTTTGGGATGTGTTCACAAGCATACCCCTGGGGACTGGGGAACTGGAAAGCCAGCTCACACTGGGCTAATCTGGCCAGATGCTACCTGGCAGCATTTTGAGTAATTTCAAAAAGTTGGGAGTAAAAACACACTTCACGCTTTCCAACTGGCTGCTGCAGTTGCTCCCTCAGGCTGAGCTAGGATAAGAGGGTTCTAGCAGCTATTGTTCAGGACGCACGTTTTGGTAAGTTTTAATGTTGGTCCAAATTATTCGGGAAGGAATTTTAACTGCCGTGTTGTACGAGTAAATTTATGCACTTTTTAAAGATGCATCTAGAGGACCTGTCATTGCAAGGGCATCACTGTGTTTTCAGTAATGGGGAGGTAGGGGGCGCTGATCCGTTAAGTGTCTGAGTCATATCCATTCTCTCTCATTATCCTGTATGACCTCGTATACTGTACCTATGCATAGCCTACCTGTCAGCTGCAAGGCAGTTTGATAAAACATTAAACAAGCAACTTGGCCAAGTCCACATCTGAACCATGTTTACATTGTCAAATTCCGTTTGTGAACTACACGATGGGTGTTTATCACACAGTATTTCTTGTAAGAACATAATTAGAGCATTCTTGACGTTGCAATACAGGTTTTCAGTCTATTGTTTCAGTACTACCAGAGGTAACACTTGGTTTTACCCATCTACTCTAACTAAAGGATGGGCCTAACAGCTGCCACGTGACCTTATCAGATACCTCGAGCGTCAGTAGATACCTGACGGCTAAACAACCAATCACGGCAGCATAGAGTTTAGAGTGTCCCTCTAACTCAGGGCTGTCAGACTCCAGTCCTGGGGCCCCCCAGGACTGGAGTTGGGTGCTCCTGCTGTAGACCTCTTCATGTGTGCAGCTGAAATCATCGGTTAAAAGTATTCCCACCCTCAGGGGGTTAGATGAAAACCCAATCAATTCTTCTGACCAAATTTATTATTTTTTAAAAGTAAGACCCTGGAAAATATTGGGTGGAACAAACACCACTGATTTCAAAATTGGGTGATGTGTCTGATCTGCCCCCCCCCCCCCCCCATGAGTAACACCAAGGCTTCATTGTACCCCTAAAGTACTAATTAGCTTGCAACACCTCCATACAGTCCAATAAAATGTCAGTGTGTTTTTTTAAAGTAGGCTACAGGGCCAGTATACTGTAACTGGTTTATCTGAGCCGAGAGATCACTTCAGCGGCCAGTGGACATTTGCAGAGAAGCGGCAAAAATTGCATTTCTTTTCATGAGATCTGCTTTTACAGTGTATTAAGGATGCGTGCCTGCATGCTTGAACGAGCATTCTGGTTCTAACCGGTCTGTTCATTTCATAGCCCTCTAGTTTTAGCTTTTGCAGTAGTTTCCGTAAGTGGTTTTATTCTTTGGCCCAAAGTTAATCTGTACTCTGTGTATAGGGTGCTTCAGATTGACTGTGCCAGACTTGAGTGGATTGTACTAGTGTGATATGGCTTTTGAATAGGTGTAATGACTAATGGCTATTGGCACACTTATTTTCTGTTAAAACATCCTCCAGTGATTATTATTATTATTATTATTATTAATAAATATTATTATTACTACTACTAATAATAATAAATAATAATAACTTTATTGTTATTAATTTTATTATAAATATTGGTATCATTATTAATACTATTATTAATAATAATAATAATAATAAAAGTCCACTTCAACTTTGCTGTCTACTCTCTCCAGAATGTACTGATTCTTGGATTCTCCTGAAGAAATGCTTCCTGGGAAAATGCTAGGCTATACATTTCCATGATCACCATTGCAGCTTCATAGACACACCCTTCAAATGTAGCTTGGACTTTTAGGAAGCACTTTTACATTCCTCAGATCTTTAGTGACTCAGCAATTATAGGCTGTTAAGTCAAACTTCACATAACCGTAACTCTGTAGAACTATTAACAGTCTACACAAATGTAACTTTACATCTCAAGCGTCGGTCCTACAGCAAGCTAGAAGCAAGAAGTTGCTATTTTCGCATGCAGCTCGGTGAAACTTAATTACTTAAGGGAAAATTATTTTTTATTTAATCTTGTTTTATCAACATACTGCTTAAAGTGCTTGGTAAGCAACGGAATGAACATGATTCTGTGCAGTGAAGGTCAACGTTTGGAACTATTCACCGTTCCCATGACCCGGAATTTCGCCAGAAATTTCTCTGCCATTTTGACAATGGGACCCAACAGGAGTGTCGTCACTCTGTTTTTCCAATGCTCTGCTACATGTGATGCAGCGTAAGCACACTGTGCGACAGTAATAATCCTCGGTATGGAGCACTATGATCACTGAGCAGTACATAGTTGTGTGGAATAAACGAAGCATCGAAGCAAAGCATCGGCGAGTCATTCGGGTTGATAATTCGTTGCAGCCTTAATCAGTGGTTTGACTTATTACTGGTTTGTATAATAAAATTGGTTTGTTATTGCGGGGCTTGTGAATTATTGTGCACAGTTCTTCCAGGGACCCCAGGAGGTCACGTACTGCCTGTTGAAGACCCTTATCTTAGTAGAAGGGCTATCCGATGGGTGGGGGCGCTGCCAGCACAGATTAGTCGAATGACGTTTCGTTTTTTTTTCTGTGTAAAACCTAGATTGATCTGCGGGCCACATTAAGTAATGATTTATTAACATGTCATGGGCCGCTACTTTGACACCTCTGAGTGGTGAATGAGGTCAGGAAATGCCTCATGCTACACTGTGGGGGGGAAATGGCTGATCATCTAGTGCAGCCCTCTCTTTCTTTTTTAGTAGGCAGCCCTCTCCATTTCAGTAGTTGTCTTTACTTTGGGGCTGCTAGCTTTCAATATTGATAAAGTTTTAGATATCAGCCACTATTGACATGCCAAACTAATGTAGATATGTGTATATATTTTTTTAACTAGTATTGCCTGATCCCAGTGTGTTAATCGATTTGTGCATCTCAAAGCTCCCATTATTTTAACTTGCCTGTCTGGTTAGTTGCCAAGAGCATAGTAGCTCAGAGATGATCTAGTAGCCCTTCCTTTGTGAATATTAATGAGTCTCACCCTGCTGTCCTAGTTCTTGGAAACTCTCTTGCCATCGTTGCTACTTTGTGCGTCTACCTGCAGCGTGTAAATATGAGTGTCTCACCCAGGCGTAGAAGCATCTGCTTTAGTGGAGGAAATGTTACCAAGGGAAACCCTGAATCCCATCACCATGTATCTGTAGCTGCCAACCGTACAGTAACAGTGGTGAGAGAGAGATCTAACTGTAATATTTTACTGTTATTTAAGACAGACTGAATAACCCAAAAGGTAAAGTTTATAAATAATATCCATATGCGTTCACCTTGAATTTGGCCCTATTTGCTAGCATGGCATTAAAATTCAGCGTAACAGTCAAACCAGCAGTACTTGTTTAATCTTTGTAGTAAAATTGCTATATTGGTGAAAATGCCGGTATATTGTGAAGCTTGTTTCACTGGCCAGTTTTAATTACAAAAATCAGTTGACTTCCTTTACCATAGTACATCTTATTGTAATAAGCTCAACATACCCTGGATATCTGTATCTTCTTGCTTTAATGCTTCTGATATGGAGCTTGAGGTGGCATTAACTTGGGTATCAAACCTGCGTTTAATGGTTATGGGTTTGACTGCATAGATCTTATGCATAGATCTTATGCATAGATCTTTATTTTGTGTAACTGATTGTGAATATGGAGTTCTGCTCCATTGTTTAATGATTTTAATGCAGTTTCATTTATATTGTCACTCCTTCCTTCTAGGAATCGACAAGTCATGTCTGGTATAGCTCTTAGCCGCCTTGCACAGGAGCGAAAGGCCTGGCGAAAAGATCACCCATTTGTGAGTTTGGATGTTTGTCTACTAAAGTTTTTAACCTTGAACGTGTTCTTGAACATCTCTTCACGTGAAATGTCTGTATATTTTTGCTCTAAATTCAGGGCTTTGTGGCTGTGCCGACAAAAAATCCAGATGGGACAATGAATCTTATGAACTGGGAGTGTGCCATTCCTGGAAAGAAAGGGGTGAGGCTGATTACCCTCTTATATGATGCTGTATTTTGGGCTGAAGGGAAGCGTAGAAGGTCTCTGTGCTCTTGGACCTCCTGAGATGATGAATGCCGTCTCCAGGCCCCAGGCAGTTTTCCATATCTATGCATTACTACTGCCCAGCTTTCGCACTGGCATGAGGGAGCCGGCCGTACCCAAGCCGTACCGCAAAGAGACTAGTCACAGCACAGTTCCGGCTCCCTGCGGTTTTCCACTGGCATGAGGGAGCCGGCCGTACCCAAGCCGTACCGCAAAGAGACTAGTCACAGCACAGTTCTGGCTCCCTGCGGTTTTCAACTGCAGAAGGGTCGGCCCAGTAAAGGTGCTGTCGTTTTTAGAGAACAACGGTGACAAAACTGAAGACGAGCTTATTTAGTGTTCACGCGGTGTACATCATGCTTTACTGTGTGCTAGTTTTCCAGCACATCGCCATGCTACGCTGTAGTATTTTACGAGTAGGAAGTTGGAATTTTTCAGGATATCAGGAATGCACTAATACATCGCGACGTGCAGTACTACTAATAATTAATATATAGAATATACACATTTTCCTTCAGATAATCCATGCACAGAATACTGGTATCTTCTTGCATTTTAACCAATTATATGGTGATGCAGCCAGCTGGCATTGGTCTCGTTTTCGCCCTGCTGGTAAGTAGGGCCGTGTCAGGTCGAGCACAGCTTGGGTACGGCTCAAACTCCTCACAGGGGAAGACTGACCGTTGGCAGTGTGGCTCACTTCTTGGTGGCAGCGGGAAGGTGCCGTCGAGACTTCCTGTTTAGCCACGTGATTTATGCACCTGTTTAGGCTTGGGTGTGATGAGGTGAGTGATCTCTTCTCTTGGTCTCCGATCTCCCCTCCAGACCCCCTGGGAAGGAGGCTTGTTTAAACTCCGAATGCTCTTCAAGGACGACTATCCTTCCTCCCCACCCAAATGTAAGTGAAACTTTTGTTTTGTCGCTAATAAATTTGCAGCCTCTGGCTGATCCTAAATCTCGTTGTTACTTTACAGGTAAATTCGAGCCCCCGCTCTTCCACCCAAATGTATATCCATCCGGAACAGTCTGCTTATCCATCTTAGAGGAGGATAAAGACTGGAGGCCCGCAATCACCATCAAGCAGGTACCCAGTGGACGGCCCTCCGCGTCACGCAACGAATGGCGCCGTTTTGTTCACTCGCTCACTTGAATCTTTGACTGATATTCTGCCTGCGTCTGTCTCCGATCCCCTTTTGTCTCTCCGGCTGCTGTATTGCCCTAGTCGCCTAATTAATCGGGCGTCTCTGCAGAGGCGCGATACGCACTGTAGAGGGCAGTATGCTCACTGGTTTGTTTATGAAATGTTGACGACTCGTTCTACACTCCATCCCATCCTATAGATCTTGTTAGGAATCCAGGAGCTTCTGAATGAGCCGAACATTCAGGATCCCGCTCAGGCTGAGGCCTATACGATTTACTGGTAAGTGTGAACTGAGAAGCCATGTCTGGTGCGTTAAAAAGACGCTTCTGTCATGGAATTGCTTGTAATCAGTACAGTATCTGCTGAATGTCCCTGGCTTTCTAATGCCTCTCTCCCCTCTATTTTAGCCAAAACAGAGTAGAATATGAGAAGAGGGTTCGAGCGCAAGCCAAAAAATTTTCGCCGTAGGCCTGAAGACTGACTTAAAGGAGTTGATTTGACCAGGATCTTTTTTTTTTTTTTTTTCCCTTTTTGTCAAAAAAAAAAACTAAGAAAATGCCCCAGACTTCTCCAGCAGGACTGATTTAAACCTTAAATGCATTTTGTGCCATTTACTGTCTTTACCTGCTTGCCCTACAAGCTCCTCCTTTGACGTTTTGTTGGCTCTGGCTGTTTTTCTGCTGGCTGAGCTACGATATTGTCACACAAGCTCAGAACTATTCAGATTGTCTATATGGGAGTTTGTGGGGGGGGCGCACTCATCATTTTCGGTCTCTAGGTGTGACTAACCTGGCACAGTGCTATGGCTCCACA
>JAODLC010000049.1:9602342-9618133 GCA_026781145.1 Hippopotamyrus pictus
GTCCTGTGATGGGTGGCGTGTCCTGTGATGGGTGGCGTGTCCTGTGATGGGTGGCGTGTCCTGTGATGGGTGGCGTGTCCTGTGATGGGTGGCGTGTCCTGTGATGGGTGGCGTGCCCGTGTGAGCGCACCCTGTGATGAGTGGTGTGCCCCATCCTGCACTATTCCCTGCCTTGTGCCCGTAGCCTCTGGACCCCCTGTTCCCCTGAATAGGAGAGGCAGTTACTGAAAATTGCCTGTTCCAAAGAGTCCACTATGTGCTGGACAGTGTGTGGTATGAGTTGTAGACACTGAGAAACATACACAATGACAACTGCCTGTTTTGTGGATGTGTTTCATCTTGTAATCGTATTGTATCTGGCAATGCAAATTGAAATTTATACAATTATATCATTAAAAATTTTTAAATGAAATAAAAAACTGGGGTTCTGAGGTTTCATTGCAATTTTAAGCGAATTCTTTCAGCAAACTTACCAAAGAGCGTCTCTGGTCAAGCTACTTTCTACCTGTAGCTTCTGCCTGTATTCTGTGACATGATTGGATGCTTCCGGCCCTGTACCGCTCCCCCCTGTCGCAGGTAGCCAATGAACATGTCGACGCTGCTGGAACTCAAGAGCAGCGTGATGCGGCAGGTGCAGCGGAGCCAATCGCTGCGGGGGAGGAGAGAGCCAGCCGCCCAGGCCAGCAGCCCCCTGGCCGCGCCTGTCCCAGACCTCCCAGTACAGGGGTGAGTTTGTGCCAGTGCTCTGAGCTGTTCTATCCGCAGCACACTGACGCTCTGCTCAAGACCAGGCTGTATTTGCTGTATTTACTGGGGTGTGAATGAAGCAAACTTAACTACAAGAATGAAAAAACTTCCAAACTAGTTCTCATGCCAACATTCCGCGTTATAATAAAATTCATACTTCTCTCTCACGGTCATGCACAACCCAAACGTCAGGGAAAAAAATAACTTCAATTCAATTATCCTTTTTATTTTATTCTTTCTGCTCTTGCTGCACACAATGTTCAGTTTATTGGAGTAAATTTGGAAATAAATTATTATTGTACTATTGGTTGGTTACATTCTCCGATTTTAAAAGGATTCAGGAACAATACCAGGCAAGTGTTCTGCGGAGAAAGGACAGTGAATTACATTTTACGCTTCATTACTTTTAGGAACTTGGCACGGACAGTATTATTTAAATAGTTATATCTTGTGTGGACAGCCGTGGAATGCTGAATGACCCGGGGTCACATATTCATAGATATGGGAATGCATTTTATCATGTTTATTGGGGTGGCTAATTATTTACATGGGCTGTCGTTTAAGTTATTCACAGAAGGACAGAAAAATTCTTTCTATATGCCATGTAAAATGGCTTCTTTTGTATTACTGCTATAGTACTTAAAACATAGTCGTTTATTCTATGAGTTTTCAGAATAATCATTAATAATGTCTCATAGTCTTGTAATAAACTATATACGGCAAACTAGTCTGCAGATTTTGATACCCTAACTGAGGGAAACAGGTCCAGAATGAGTGCAGATGCTGGCAGATAAAGTACAGCTCTGGAAAACATCAGAAGAGCTCTCTGTTAGTTTAATCCTGGTTCTGCTGGCAGAAGGCTGCGCTGAGCAGCAGGTTGCATCCACGTTCAAAGTTTCTAAGACGGCAGAACACAAGAACAAAGCGAAGCAGGAGACTCTGGGAAGAACCAGAAACCGGCCAGGTGGAGGGAAGAAGCGACTTTTGCAATGCCAGCGATGAACGTCAACCGACCGTCCTCACGAATCAGAGGGTGACCTCAAAAAGAGTGGGAAGCATTAAGTGCAGGTGTGAAGTGCACTGACAGGAGAGTTTGTATCAGGCTCCTAGAAGCTGGATCCATAAAGCAAGGAAGAAGCCCTTCATCAATGAGTAGCAGGGAAGAACCAGGCTGCAAATCATGTGGTATCATGTTGTTTTTCTCAGTAACATCTATGGCCAATAAAATTCTTTTTGTCACTGTTCTTTATTTCTTTATGTTAGTTTAGTTATCAAAGATGGAAAGGTCATTATTATATCAGCAATCATTTTTTGAGCTTTTTAGAAGTCTGTCCATCCATCCATCCATTCCATCCACTTTGGAACTAAAGTAATATGCTACGCAGTCTGTACCAACATTAATAAGAGCAAATGCAATCTTCTGGCCTGAAATTCTCTCTTCCAAAGGGGTCAGTGCGACATTGACATCATCACATTGAGCTGAACCCCGAGATTCACAGCAGTACGTGAAGCGAAGCGAAGCCAAGCGGTTAGAAACTGCTGCTACCCTGATGCTGAAATGTGAACGAGATTCACATGCTGTCAGATTCCACTGCATGAGAAGCTCTGCTTACACCTGCTGGCCTTAGTGCTCTGATAGTGAAAGACAGTCCTTTGTTCTGGACTCATCGTGGTAGATTTTAGCTTTATTTTGGCCGCTCAGCATTTGTGTACAAAGGGATGCACTGTGAATTTCACACGAGGACCCTTCTCCCCTGACGTAAATGTTCCCAGAGCAGACATGTTTGTCTCCTCGTAATGGCAAAAATAAACAGAATTATACACTCATTATGAAGATAAGTACCTATGCTGGTGCTTTGTTTTGTTTGCAAACCCTGAGCACTGTAGCTACAGAAGGGTAAGTATATGAGAGGCAGCTGGGTCAAATTTTCTTTGTGTGACAGCAGTCAATTCATGCATACTTTGCATAAACAAAGCCAGTAAGCCATTGAGACTGTAGAATGCCTTAATTAACGGTGGGCATTTTGAAAGTCATTTTGTTTTTGGTAATATTCTGTGGATATTATAGATTCACCAAGACCCCAGATGAAGACTTACACTGTTATGTAACAAAATGAGTGCTATGCTATTGTCTTTGCTATGAACTGGACATCCCCCTACTGCCCCCCCTAAGGTGCCTATGCTGCCTGGGATGGGCACCCTGCAACCCTGACCAAGAAAAGAGGTTGGAAGATGGATGGATGGATGGATGGATGGATGGATGGATGGATGGATGGACGGATGAACAATTTTACCCTATAATCTTTTTCATTGCTATGGATTAGATTGAAGAAGTACAATTGTTTCATTAATTTCCCAAAACTACTCAATACCAGAGTACATTGAGCCTGCAGCCTACCCCAGAATGCACTAGAATTTAGCAGTTCCAGGCTTTCCGGCTGTTTTTAGGAAAGCCATAAAAATGCAGGGAGGACATGTTATATGTACAAATACACTGGAGGAAGGAATCATACCATAACCTGAAAATGCTTACTGAGCCATTGTGGTACCACTGAGCCCTGAAGTACTGTTCACTGGGCCATTGTGGTACCACTGGGCCCTGATGTATTGTTCACTGGGCCATTACGATACCACTGAGCTATTGTGGTACCACTGGGCCCTGAAGTACTGTTCACTGGGCCATTACGGTACCACTGGGCCACTGTGGTACCACTGGGCCCTGATGTATTGTTCACTGGGCCATTACGTTACCCTTAGGAAAACACCATCTTTAGAAATAGCAAAGATTAGTTGATTATTCAAGTCAAAATTCATATATTTAAATATATACTGCAAATAGCAAAGAAAAGAAAAATAGTTTATTTTAGAATTTTATTTTTTTTATTTATTATGTTTGATATTTTGTTTTCACAACAACTGAAGCAAAAAGTAATCTCCAAGGTTTCTATAGCAACCTTAGAATGTTCATGTTTTTGGTTATATATATTTTCTTAAATTGAAACAATTTAAATTTAATGGCAACACAGTGTTTGTCTAAATGAAGCATCAGCTTAAATTGAGCACAATTTGTTCTCTGCACATACCTATTGGATTTTACTCTGGTTCACAGTATTAAATTTGCACATTAAAACAATTGCTTACATATTGTTGAAGAGCAAATTTCATGGCATTTTCAAAAGTTATCAAATACAATATAGATGTTAAAAATATTATAATTTACCTAGAATAATAAGCCACCTTTGCTAAGGCCTCTGTGCTCGATGGATGAGCTCATGTGACCAGGTTCTCTGATGTCACATTTGCTGGATCAGAAAACATGGTGCAGACGTGAATATCTCAGCCTTGTCTTTTCCTGCGCCCAGTGCTGCTGTGAAGCTGACAGGAAGCTCGCAGAAGTTGGTTGTGATCTTCATTAGCAGCAAGGAACACTAATGTCTCTGGTGGCATGTTGTACGTAAATAAGGCAGCCAGGACAGCTTCCAGGTCCACGACACGGCATCGTGGAAGATCTTCTAAGCCGGGGGATATGGAGCAGACAGTCCAGCGCATTAACACAGCCTGTCATTGCGGCACAGAGTTTGAGTCCACAACAAATCCTCAAAGGAAGTTGGAGTCATTGCTCTTTCCCTGGATGCATCAAGATATTTTTGTTTTTCTACGAATTTTATACACTAGGACCCTTTGTCATGACCTATCACAAAATTACAATATTAATGTCATTAGATTTTTTTTTTTTTTTAAATGAGCAAAAAGAAATGATTTCATATTAACTTTTGTTTCAGATTTCATTAAAAGTATTACATTATCAGAGAAAAGGGTAGATTTGAAGCAGTGTGAGCTTCCTTGGGTATACGTATTTAGTTCTCTTTCATGCTATATAAGATGGCTCGTCTGACTCACCGTTGAGAATTCCGAGGGTTTACAGAGTATAAGCTGAATGTGTATACTTGTGACAGTATGTGTGCACATTTGTTTTGACTTGACAGGCTTGCCAGCTGAAATGAGTCCAAGTTAAAAAATAAATAAAATTAGAATGGCAATAAGAGGCAGAGAGTGGGGGAACTGTTTCCTAGCAACACAGAAAGGGGTTACTGCTCAAGCTGTGTGTGATCTTTGTTTGCAGGCATGCGTGTGCAGGAGAGCGGATGGCGGTGCATGTGTGCATGGTCAGGTCCGCGCATGTGATGGGCTGCGCATGTTTTTGGTGAAGTGTGCAGCCGTAAGGCATGCAGTCATTCTTAACAAACACTGAAGCGTGTCTCCCTCTTTAACAGTGCAGTTGTTAAGTGCTGCAGCTATACCTTTGCACAAAGTTTTTTTTTTTTTTTGTTTTTTTTCCTTAATGCATTATGCATATGAGAACATGCATGAAATTTCCCATAATGATTGGTTATTCTTTAAACTAAATAAGGTCTCTAGTACAAATTCCAATAAAGCATTTTTTTCTTTTCTGTTAAGTTCGTATATCCAGTCCTCAGTGGCAAATATTAAATAAATCATGAAAGTCGTTTAAAATTCTATTTTAAAAACCTCATGCAGTGGGGAATAGCTGAGACTGGCATTTACGGAATGTAATGCTCCCAAATTCCCAGACCAAGAGAATAAATATTATGAGCTTAGTAGCTTACATGTTAAATCGCAATACATCATTTTTTCTGAGCCTCTGTTGTGGAGTTTTCTCAGTCATCTCTGCTATATCGTTCATCTTCCCAGGTCCCTGCATAGCTTTCTGTGGTTGACTTCTAACTGTCAGTATTCCTTCATTGCATCTAACCTGTAGTGCATGAGCTTGGATGATCTCCCAGCAAATTCTACAGGAAATGAGAGTTTGGAAAGAAGTCGAATTTCCACACTTAGTGCATCACCTGGGCCTCATTGGCTTATTACTCAAACCATACGCTGAAGGGGTGCATTGCGTCTAATGAATAGCATTAATTAATATCCTGTTTTAACAGACTTTTTTGTTCTCTTTAAATCAGCTTCAAAGATATGTAAATCTTCTTTTGAACAAATGCAAATCTTCTTTTGAATCTACAAATATAAATATGAATATTTCAGCAACGTTGAATGAACGTGTGGATGGCTGTTGCAGGGTGTGGACGCTTCCCTGAGACCCTCAGGAAATTGACGTGGCGCGTGACATGAGCCGAAGGGGCGATCAGATCGCCCCTGGCTTCAGCCTTAATGTCCAGCCTGTTTCCAGCACTCAGCCATGCCTCAGGGAAATCTCTGAAGGTCTGCGATGCCCTGGCAAATCCATCACCATGGCGACCAGGGGAATCGAGCAGTCTGAGAGAAATCATTGTGAGACCCCCTCAGATTAAGCATCTCCCCATTTTGTTTCACCTGGGCTTACGTATCTGCGGAATGTGCTGGAGTCACACTGCATGGTAAGGGACATTTAGCTGGTTTTAATACGACCTGTTCAGCAATAGGCTTTTGTCAGCGTTCAGGCATGGAATACATATTGTGTTCATCAGTTACCGAGGTGACGCAGTTAAACTAGGCTTCCAGCTTTATGTTACTCTTCTGTTTTGAAACAATGTGAGCATCAACCTTCCTCTAGGCTACTTCCAGTAAAAAAAACAGTCATTTGGTGACAATAGCTAAATTAAATATCATTGTTTATTGCTTCCAAAAGCCCAGTGTTTACTTTCAGGTGGCACATGTCCCTGAATCACAGTGCTTATAAATCACAGACGCATGTATTTTACTGAAATGACTGCCTAATTGAGTTGTCTAACTGTGCACCTTTATGTTCTCTCTGCATTCCTTTAAAATAGACATACACCAATCAGCCATAACATTAAAAACATTGACAGGTGAAGTGAATAACATTGATTATCTCATTACAATGGCTCCTGTCATGGGTACCATTATATATCAGGCAAGTCAACAGTCAGATTGAAGTTGTTGTGTTGGATCTGAGCGACTTAATGGCTGGATGACTGGGTCAGAGCATCTCCAAAACGACAGGTTCTGTGGGGTGTTCCTGGTATGCAGTGGTCAGTACCTACCAAAAGTAGTCCAGGATGCATTATGAGAAGAAGGACATGCAGACCACACAAAGAGGACATGCAGACCCCACACACAGAGGACATGCAGACCCCACACACAGAGGACATGCAGACCCCACACACAGGGAACGCAGCATGCACGCGGCATGTCGTGTATATGTAGGTCAGATCGCTTAACCAAACAACACTGCTCTGATCACTTTGAATATCATTTATTTGCAGTTTCAGTCCTTAGCAGAATGTCTATGTGTCTGTGACAGAACAATAACCAAATGTGCTCTCAATTGCTATTATTACTTGGTAACAGAAAGAGGTTTTACACATTGATCTGGAGAAATGATAACTTTTCGTTAAAATAAATGTAACGGCCAATTATCTCTATTATTTCAAATACATCACGTTCCCTATCATGATATTTAAGAGGTTTAAAACAAATGAAGCTTTGGGATGGAGACTTTAAGTCCACTCTGCACAACTAATCAAACCTGACTAAACAACTTTAATTCAGAAGTAAAAATATCCCATTGCTTCATAATGGGGTATGCAGCAAGAATCTCCCAGTGGAACCAGTGCTAAAACTGGGTGTGTGAGTGGATAATAATCTAAATTACAGCGCTTATGGGTTTAAATGATGGCACCCACGCAATCTGTGGCTCCCTAATCACTTTCCTCATTGACGCAAATTTGTGAGACTCATCCGTTTCCAACATGTCAGTCTAGACTTCCACAAATAAAGGCTATGGCTCATTTTTCATAAAAACAGATGACCTCGACCAGGTGCAATCCTTTCAGTGAACTGATACTGTAATACTTGTACTGACACCTCTTTGCAACACAGCATGCAATCCTAGTCCATGACGTTTTAAACTGGCATGTCATATACTGTATATACTATTGTATTCATGGGTTTAATGTCATATAGAAATGTCTGGGAAAATCTGATTGGTTCAATGAATGGTGTCACATGACACATGGTTGTCAGAGTAGATCAAGGGAGAATAGAGGGCTTGGGACAGCAAATACACCACACCTTTATAAGAGGAGAGCCAGGCTCAAAACGAGAGGGCTAGGGTCACTGGAGAAACATGCACAGAACAGGAAAAAATAATGGCAGACAATGAGGGACAGAAAGAACAAATCAGTATGAGCATGTCATGTGACTATATTACCTAAGATAGTCCACACCCACTTCCGGTGATTTGAGGTTACCATTGATTTAAAAGGTTTCCAAATTTCCATATTAACTTGAAAATGTCATCGGTGATCTCCCTCAAAGCTTCCATCTATATGTTGTTCAATACTGCAAGTGTGCGTCTTTGTTTTTCGCGAGAATGTTGGTGAAAAAACTACCCGCTTTTTATTTTGTTTCAGGGTTGCTGAAGGCAATGGAGAATTTTTTGAGCGCATGAAGAACATTATCCAGAAGCAAGACAACATGCAGCGTGCCTGTCAGGCCTGGGTAATCCAAGACCTCCATAGATGACCTGAAAATTAGATACACAGCACGATCGTGTGCCTGTGAACACGACATATGCTAGTCTGGCTGTACGGCAACTACAGGGATCTCACAGTGACAAGAAGAGGATGTTAATGTCTGCATAGATCTTTCTCAGTGACTGTCCCGTGTCTTCTGACATTTCAGTAATGGAATAGTATTTTATTTTAGTATGTCACATGTGGTAGTGATTTATTTGTTTACAATGTTTTTTACAATATCTGTTTTCTCTCATGGGTTAAACGGGCTAAGTTAGGAGTTGGGTTGATGTGCTTCTGAAAAGTGAGGTCAGTAAGGTACACGAGTATAAGTGCCTGATGGTAGCTCAGCGCAAAGGTTCTCATCTATTACAGGGCAAAGGGGAGAGTGGAAGTCCTCCCCCTGTAGAGACTGTGCAGCCAGCCTGCGTTCCGGATCGAGCAAACAGGAGGGAGGTGAGCACAGTAGGAGGAAATGGGGGCTTTATTCAGGCCAAACAAAACCGGGGAATACAAAACAAAACAATGCTTTGTCATCATTTGAGTTAGGAAGTAAAAAACAAAATATTTGATCAGATGGTAATTTTGTGTTATAATGTCAAACATGCATGCGAGCATACATTGACGTGTGCAGACATGTATGTGTGTGGATGTACATGCATGTAGATTTTCAGGTATGTCTGTGTGTCTGTTGCCTGAGGTTCCACCTTTGTTTTGCAGCTGGACCTTTTATATGAAGAAGTTGCGTACACTGTTGTGAACAGGGTCGGTATGCCCTCTCCAGACCATGTTACCAACGAAGAAGAGATTTTCAGCTATCTGCAGCGGGTACACCTCGTAGCTTTGTCCCCTTCTTTCCTACCACAGTGAGACCTTTCATTATAGCTTAAACATAGGAACCTAGATACAAAGCATCCTGTTCTCTGCAAAGTCCCAATAAAATATTAAGAATTCCCTAATCACAACACACATCGAGTGTTCATTGCAAACAGTTTTAGCCTGCAAGCTTGATCATCCGCTTCAACAAAGTGGAGATGAGAGGAAGGGAGCTGGCCTCACTGAGGCAGGTGTGATTAGAGGCACTGCTCTAGGAGTAAATGATAGATAACAAAGTGGCAATGAGAGGAAGAGAGCTGGCCTAACTGAGGCAGGTGTGATTACATTTACATTTACATTTACAGCATTTGGCAGACGCCCTTAGCCAGAGCAACTTACATAAGTGCTTTAAGACTCTACAATGAACCTTTCCCGATACTAGCTCAATAAAACCAAGGCTATGAATACCATCGATCTAATACTCTCTGATTAGAGGCACTACTCTAGGAGTAAATGATAGATAATAAAGTGGCAACGAGAGGAAGGGAGCTGGCCTCACTCTGAGGCAGGTGTGATTAGAGGCACTACTCTAGGAGTAAATTATATATAAAAAAGTGGTGATGAGAGGAAGAGAGCTGGCCTCAATCTGAGGCAGGTGTAATTAGAGGCACTGCTCTAGGAGTAAATGATAGATAAAGTGGCAATAAGAGGAAAAGAGCTGGCCTCACTATGAGGCAGGTGTGATTAGAGGCACTACTCTAAGAGTAAATTATAGATCAAAAAGTGGCGATGAGGGGAAGAGAGCTGGCCTCACTGAGGCAGGTGTGATTAGAAGCACTGCTCTAGGAGTAAATGATAGATAACAAAGTGGCGATGAGAGGAAGGGAGCTGACCTCACTCTGAGGCAGGTGTGATTAGAGGCACTGCTCTAGGAGTAAATTATAGATTAAATCCAGGGCCGGGAAGCCTTTGAAGTTCAGGTTGTGTTTATCGGTGGCGTTTAGCCACATTCTACTTCCATGGCTGAGAACAACATCTCCGCCATATGGCCGATGAGTAGCAGCCAGCAGACGCAGCTTTGCCAGCTGTTAACAGCTCCCTTTCTGACGAGCGCGTCAAGGCCGTCGCTGACTTTCTGCTCGTCTTCCAGGCATTTGACATGGGAGCAGAGGAGCACGATATAATTCTACACAGGGTCAGAGAAGCCAAGGTAAGACTTTGGTCCTATCACATTTCCTCTCCCTCATTTGTTTTGTTATAACCAAGTTCAACAAGAAATAAATACACAGATTCTCAGCAAGCACAACGGTGCCGACCTGTAGATTTAGAAGTGATTATTTGCAGTTTAATTTAATGGGGCTGTTTTAAGCTAAACACATTCTGGCATCAGTTAAAATGTTCATTCATTCAGAAGGACAATAAAAGCAGCTCTTATTTTGGGCAAACAGTTATCGATAACATCGGATTAGTCTTTATCCACACTAGGAGAGAAGTCTTTGCAAGGCGGGTTTTTCACAGCTCCTTGTCTTTTATGTAGTGACAAGGAACCTCTCTGTGTTCCAAATGTCAGTATGAAAGAAAACACACTCCCCTCCAACAGCTGCTCTGAAAAGCTTCTCAATACTCGGAAATATTGTGCCATTTAAATGTTCCACACAATGTTGTTAACCTTCACAAGCACAGCAAGTCTGATTTCACTTTGGCTGCACACAAAAGCACTTGCACTGCTTCACTCGCTAAAAAGCGTTTGCTGGGTTGCGACGTGGCCCTTATTCACGAGTGCACACACTGCGCCTGCTCCGTGGTTTAGAGGCGTCAATTTGATTACAGTCAAGGTTCAGGTCTGTTCTGCCTATTTCTCTCCACAGAGGGCAAATTTCGCCTTACGGGTGTCTGTCATGAAAGGAAAAAACCTGCTTGCTAAAGATGCTAACGGTGAGATATTTTCAGCCACCACCTTAATTTCAGTTGAAACAAAAGTAATTAATGTTCAATGCATGGATACTTTATCAGAATGTGGAAATGTAAGTATGATGATGCACTTAGGGTTCCCCATATCCTTTGTTGTTAATGATATAATAAGGCCAGGACAGGCCTGGACTGAATCACGGTGACCTCACTCATCACTCTGAGCTATTTCTGTGCTGCCATGTTGCTGACAGATGACTGACATTTCAATTTGTCTGGTTTAATAAGCACAACACGTCCTCTATGGGACTTGTTGTTAATGAATATTTAGTATGAGCATATGAATAAACTTTGACGTGTTCTTTTTACTCAACTGAACACTCAGAATATGAAATTAAGGGGAAGCACTGGACTAAAATCTCTGAAGGAATGAAAGAAGCGAACAGGCCCTCCATGGCGGGGACTATAACTATGAGACAAGTGTGATCACAGTGTTGTTCTATAATTTGTTTGTCTCTTATTTAGATGGGAACTGGGCGTAATAGATGGTTAAATCTTTAAATGGCAGGTTACAGTGACCCCTACTGCATGCTGGGGATTCTGTTGGGCCAAAGCCCCAGGGAAGCTGAGGAGAGGAAGGAGAGGAAATTCAGCTTCCGTAAGAAGAAGGAGAAGGTGGAGAAGCGGCCCAGTGTCCGGGAAGTGCTGGCAGCCCGGAGCATCCAGGTCACGGAGGTCAAACCAGAAACCCTCAACCCTGTTTGGAATGAACATTTTGTCTTGTAAGTGCCATTCTTGGCGTTTTATGTGTTACACCTCTGCTAGCTGAAGCCACTTCATGTTCCCCAAATGCGCTCAGTCTTACACTTTCTGCTATTTTAAATAGTTGTCTTATTAGCCGCATGACAGCCGTTTGTGGCTCAGCCTAGCCATACAGTACCTACGCCTAGTCGACTCTCTGACAGCCGTTTGTTTGTAATGTGCTATTTACCTCACTAGTACGTCACTTTGGATAAGAGAGTCCGCTAAGTCAATAAATGTAAATGTCAAATGTCAAGCTCATAGATATTAAATCCACGAAGCCATAAGTCACTCAATTATCCAAATCAGTTTTATTGAGATTGTACAGTAAACTGTTGCAGTGCAAAATGTTAACTGAGATATTTTCTTTGCTAATGTAACAGATTTTAAGGGTTAAATTGTTAGTCTTGTGGTTGGTCCTGCATTTCAGATACACATTATTACACTGAATGATTTTATGCAGCGATCAAAAACTGATCCCCGTCTGGTGGTTTTTGGCGGCTTTCAGTTGAATCCTTCTGACATCCGGCCTTAATGCTTTGTCTTTTTTACAGTGAAATTGATGACATTTACAGTGACATGCTGCATCTTGATATATGGTGAGGTGACACTTATGTATATTTTGACACATTTTCGCCTAAGCTTTTAAAGTAACTTTTTTTCTCAATATATCTCTTTTATCCATATCAGATGGGCTTAGTGCTCGTTTAGTGCGACTATTAATAAATTCTCATGACTAATGTGCCCTTTACACAAACAAGGTGTTTATTTTTTTCACAAAGTAATTTCATTTAATTTAAGTTTGACAATAAAGTCAGGAATGGACCTAATGCATCAGGGCGTGTTCCAGAGCCCTCTGACAGGGGCTACCTTTCGCAGGGACCATGATGATGATGTATCTGTGGCTGAGGCCTGCAAAAAGCTCAATGAAGTCAGCGGACTGAAGGGCATGGGAAGGTATTCATGAGCCATTCTAAAGACAGCGTGCCACAGGCTCAAACACGACTATGCGGGTCGGGAAAAACCACCAGAATCCGACTTCTGTAGCAGTAGCATTTGTCAGACTGTTTTTCTCTTGTTCTATTGAGGCAAAGCGAGTGCATCGATTTCTGAAGTGCTCGATTTTCTTGCTCGTGAGAGATATTTCAAACAGATCGCCAAGTCCGTCCGAGCCAACGGCGCCGCGGGGTCTGCATCGGAGGAAAACGCAGACGACTTCCTGGGATGCCTGAACATCCCCATCAGCGTGAGCAGTCATTAAAGCGCATTCCGGAGTTACTAGCTGAGACGGGTCACAGCCGCCTTACTCTGTCTCCTTCTGATCCAGGACATTCCGGTGGAGGGCTTTGATAAGTGGTTTAAGCTGGAGCCGCGGTCCAGCTCTTCCAAAGTGCAGGGAGAGTGTCATTTGGTCCTGAAGCTCTTCAACAGCCAGGTACCCACGACTCTCAGCGGCCTAAATGTGGCCGTACGTAACTCTTCTGCAGGTCATCGCTCGCTTTTTGTGCGAAGCAGGACCAACGAGTTGCTTTGTGGCTTTACTTTTCAACAGAGAGATACGACTTTGAGTACGATGGAGTCTAACCTGGCTATCCACGAGAAGATCTTGAGCCAAATTTTGGAATATGAACACACTAAAGTTCAGGTAAACTACGTTATTACCGGTCCGTGATTAAAGAACAAAATTAATGAAAGCCTACTTGGTTCATGTATATTTTTCTCTACAGACGGAACCCTATAAATGGACAGGGCAAGTATGTAAAACAGCATGGACCGTGCTCTCCCACCATGCCATGCACACCGGCCTGACACGCCTGCAGAAGGCCATCATGTATGTTCTATCTGTAAATAAATAAATGAATGTTTCAATAATTGATTACATATGCCATTTTGTTTTAAAATAATAACCATATTATTGTATGTGATTGCTTAAATAATTTGAATTACATTTCACAATATAACGTTCAACTTTTAACATTGATGTATTTCCGAATCAGCTATTTATTCCATAATGCCACTTTTCATAATAATGGTGTGTGTATGTGTGTGTATATATATATATATATATATATATCCATCCATCCATCCATCCATCCATTTTCCAACCCGCTTATCCTAACGGGATATATATATATATATTTATTATTATTTCTTTATTTCCTTTCATTTCATTTTGAATAATATGGTTCTTCCATACATACCAGCTACATTGCTGGGGATCTTTAGGGCCAAAATGAGTCAATGCCTTCTGGACATTTATGTCCTGCTGGCTGACGACCATTCCCTGCTCATGTTCCTGTGGTCCGCAGACGATGGCTTTGCTACAGCAGGCACCACCGCTCTCAGAGCATGTCTTACGCCTCCCTCCTGGAGCTCCTGAAGGACATCGAGAAGGCGTGGGATGCCCCGGTCTTAGAGAGGCAACTGGTCAGCGATTCCGTGAAACCTCCCTTCTGGTTCTACGTGTCTGTGTCCAGAGGCAGAATTACCCTTAGTCTCTTGAGGAAGATAATTCAGACACAGACATAATTAGCACTAATGGCTGTCATGCCCACTAAGACTCACTTAAACCAGCGATTCTTGAGTTAAGACATGGGACTCAATCCACACATTTCTTCCATTGTCTGCAGAGGTCAAACAAAATATTTTTGCTAGTAATATTGGCCATAATTATATGGTTTTTTATGCAATTTATAGTTTAAAATTTCTCAATCTGAATCTCACTGTCTTATCATGAAGCTCACTCTCATCACAGTTAAGGGAATCAGTACTGAATATATAATTTTGAGAAAGTGAAAATGAGACAATGTAACATATAAAATGATTCAAACACCTGATTTTAATCTACCTACCATCGTTCACTATGTGTTATTATGACATACATACATATATATTATATTATTTCTTAAAGTTAAAAAGGCAATATATCAAATTGAAGAGTATGTTTTAGGAACTACTGATGTAGAAACAAGCTGTTCAGTGAAAACTGAATTATCTTCTTCAGTAACTGACTTAGTAAATGAGACTGAGAGCCCAGCAAGCAGAAATGCCATTTCAGTGTATTAAATGTGACATGGAAACGCACATTCACCACAAACACTGAGGTGTTGCTTCTGGGATTCTTGCAGGAGAGGAGCCTATCAGAGAGTTTCCGGCTGCACACAGATTATTGTCTGTCCCTGCTGAAGCGTCTGCGGAAGCTTTTCCCCGTCTCCAGCTCTGCGGCCGTGTCTCACTGCGGCCTCATGCTGAGGTAAACTGAAGCCACGACCTTTGTTAGTGTGACAATATAGCAGCAGGACTAAATAACAAAACGTCTGTGACTGGGTGGGAATGTCGATTTCACAGCAGAAATATTATGCGATTCCAATGCATTCACTTGCGGAATTAATCGTTGGAACAGATGTCTGTTATTAATGCATCAGTCCAATGCATTTGAGATCAGAATTGTTCCTCACATTCAATCGGGTGTGAGACAGGGATATTATGTCTTGGTGCTTCTTAGTTAACTTTGTGTCGTCAAAATAGATAGATTTATTTAATTTTTAAAAGAAATGTTATTAGCTAACATATTTTATCAGCGTTACTCAGTATTCTGTTCCTTGCAGAAGCTGCTTATAAGAGCAGAGTTAAATCTAATATCCCTGCTGTGCAGGAAGCAGAATGGACGAGAACCTGCAGTTTTCTGATCTGCATACGTTTCTCATGAAAGGTAGTTTGGTAATGCTGACCTGCAGTATATTAAGGATGCAAAATAACATGTTAGATTTATACGATGTTTGTTAGAGTTCAGGGGGGTGGTGTGGAGGTTAGCACTCACACCTCTGGGAGCTGGGTTCAAGTCCCTGCCGTGGCTCCATGTTAGTGGAGTTTCTCCCCGTGTCTTCATGGGGTTTCTTCTGGGTACTCCTGTCCCCCCACACAGTCAAAAAGCATACCAATTTGCTCATAGGTATGTGTGTGTGTGTCTGTGTGTGTGTGTGTGTGTGTGTGTGTGTGTGTGTGTGTGTGTGTGTGTGTGTGTGTGTG
>JAODLC010000049.1:9641516-9658153 GCA_026781145.1 Hippopotamyrus pictus
CCACGCCCCCCACCAGCGGAACGCGCTCGCTCCCTAGAAGTATTTGACATCCTGTATGTAGCCTTTCCTTTGGGAGGCTGTGGTTTCGAATTTTGCGATTATTATTCTGTAACATGGGGGCTTGTTCGAGAACTGAAGACTACGTTTGCGTTTTCGTCATTTTTATATGTTTTTAATACATTGTTACTTGTACTGACAGGGGCGTAGAGGAGACACAACTTGACCATTTAAGTACAAAGGTCTGTTGACTGGGGAGATGAATGAAACCAAACCTATACGTGTCATTATTTGTACTGATAATCAGTGATGTAATTGCATTCTCAAGGTCTTCTGGGTAACTGTGAAAGATACAGATAACAGGACTAACTTTTGAATGGCAAATAGCTTAGTTGCACTTATATATGCTGGGTGGTGCGTTTGATTCCTGACTCTATGCTCTCTGTACAGTACATGTTCTGTTTTTGTTTCGATTTCCTTTGGACATTCTCCTTTCCTCCCACTGCCAGAGTCATGCAGTCTAGGCGTATAAGTGTTTCTGTCGCCCTTTGTGTGTGTATGCCTTGGAATGGGCATCTCCTGTCTGGTGCCTTGTGTTTCCAGGGACAGACTGCAAGCTCTGCATGGCAATCCTCTGGCTCTAGAAAACCAGTGAAAATATGTATCCTCTTCTATAAATCACAACATAGCTAATGAATCATTTAACATGAAATGTGTTGTGGTTGCTTAAGTTATGCAAATTTGTACCTCAATGCATAACTGTTCAAAGATTAGGAATACAGGCTGCATACCATAGAAGCTGAATTACAAATCCCTTACAGTGTCCGGTTCATGCTTTGCTTGGAGTTGACAATGCAATTTCAGCCCACTTTATAAAGAAAAAAGTCTAAAGCTAACATATTAACTTTTCTACATATTTTAACTCATCTGATTACATTTTTATGTTCCTTAGCAAATCCCAAACAACTTACTTGGCTTTCCTGGTTATAGAACTAGATATGTCACGTGAACTACATAAAGTTAATGAGTGGTACAGTAGGTGTGTGTGTGTGCGCGTGTGTGTGCGTTCGTGCGTGTATTGCATTTGCATGTTTCCCCTGTATTGTGAAGGTTTCAAACTTGCAATCTTCTGGTACTACAACAACAGTTACTTCAGTTTCAGTACTGACATTGTAACATTGTATAGATACTACCTGCATTTTATCAAGCAAATGTAATTACTATTCAGTTCAATGTTACAAGGGAAAGATTCTCAAAGATCTTGCCCTGTTATGCTCCTCATCCATGAACTAGGACATATTTTTCATGTGTTATCATTTGTCCTTTTAAATCTTGTGCTGCACAAAACATTAATTTATAGTTTATAAATATATAATTTAATATAGAGATTTTAACTCATTCTCTAATTGCATAACAAGGTCATAGACAGTACAAACATAATGGTAAAGAACAGCACTCAAGCAAATTATCAGTACTATAATATGTTATAAAACCAGGAATCTGCTAGTTGATGATAGATATTATAAAATACCGTGTAAGAATCATGTATTTCCTCACTGACTTGTGTGCTTAGTCCTCCGTGGGAATCACAGAAGCACATGTCTACAGCTGTGGGTAGTGACCCTCCGCAGGGTGTCTGGGCTCTCCCTTAGAGAGGGTGTGGAGCTCGGTCATTTGGGAGAGACTCAGAGTAGAGCCGCTGCTCCTCCGCATTAAGAGGAGTCAGATGAGGTGGCTCGGGCATCTGGTCAGGATGCCTCCTGGACGCCTCCCTGGTGAGGTGTTCCAGGCATGTCCCACTGGGAGGAGGCCCCGGGGAAGACCCAGGACACACTGGAAAGACTATGTCTCCCGGCTGGCCTGGGAACGCCTCGGAATTCCCCCAGAGGAGCTGGACGAAGTGGTTGGTGAGAGGGAAGCCTGGGTTTCCCTGCTTAGACTGCTGCCCCCGCGACCCAACCCAGAAAAGCGGTAGATGATGGATGGATAGATAGTGAGTTCCAGAGCTGTGGAGCAGAGCGACTGAAGGCTCTGTACCCCATGGTAGTAAGACGAATAGAAGAAGATGATATGAGGGTGTGGGAGGGGGTAGCGATGTGAAGGAGATCATGCAGGTGCAGAGGTGCCAGGTTGTGAATGACCTTGAGCGTTAAGAGAAGGGTTCTGAATTCAATACGAAACTTGACCGGGAGCCAGTGAAGCTGCAGCAAGGTGGGTGTGATGCTGTGGAGGGATGGTGTCCTGGTGATTATCCAAGCAGCCGAGTTCTGAACGAGTTGTAATTTGTGAAGGGTTTTTGGGGAAGACCTAGGAGGAGGGAATTACAATAATCTAATCAAGAGGTAACAAAACTATTAACAAGAATAGCAGCAGCCTGGGGGGGTGAGGGAGGGGCGAAGGTGGTTGATATTATGGAGATGGAAATATGCAGACCGGGTGATATTAACATGGGACTAAAGGGAGAGGGTACTATCGAAGATGACACCCAGACTCTTAACCTGTGGAGAAGGGGAAACGGAGCAGTTATCAATGTCAAGCGGAAAACTTTTGATTTTGGATAATGTTTTAGTGCCAATGAGGAGTACCTCAGTTTTATCACTGTTTAGTTTAAGAAAATTTGAAGAGAACTAAGATTTTATTTCAGCCATACGATCGGTAAGGCAGGAGGGAGGAAGATTGGAAGTGGGCTTATAAGTGAGGTAGCATTGGGTGTCATAACAATGAAAATTAATATTGTATTGACGGAAGATATTGCCAAACGGAAGAAGATAAATAATGAAAAGGTGGGGTCCCAGGACAGAGCCCTGGGGTACTCCTGAGGTAACAGATAAAAACTGGGATGTAAAAGACTTAAGATGTATGAACTGAGTACAGCGTGACAGATATGATCAATTCACATGCCAAATTTCATCAAAAGCAAAAATAGTGACTCAAAGGCCATTTTTTGATTTGGAATGACACTAAAAGTTTTATATTAGTACCTGTATATACCCCTATGTATGTGTGTGTGTTTATATATATATATATATATATATATATATATATAAACCCACCTTTATCTCCCAATGTCTGGCACAAACAACCAAAACAAATTCCTTTTATGTGTGAACGTACTTGGCAATAAACTCTATTCTGATTCTGAGCACGATTCTATTCTAACACTCAGTAACCGAGCCTCAGGACCCTAACAGCATATGGAGTTACAGCTGCGTCAGGCGCGAGCTGTTTGTGTGCCTAATAAACTCAGCACTCAGTGTAGATCTCAGTGTAGCTGAGTACCAGCAGAATATAGCAACCATATCTAGACCTAGATTAAATGTCAGACTCTACACTTGGGGCTCCTTGTATATGACTTAATCACCATTACCCCACTAAAATCAAACTTTTAATGAAGTCAGTGTGCAATGCTTTCTATTAAATGTCCTCTCCCTTGGTAGCAAAGCCATGCTTATTAGCAATATGATGCTACGCGTTTGCGGTGATCGACCTCCGTCTGTCGACAGAACCTTTATTCTGACACTACGTCTTTATTTTTGCTTTGCTGCTTCACCGGAAGCCTTCACTGCAGCTCGGGGCAGAGAGTGCAGCCATCTTCACAACAACAACATAGCGGAGCTGTAAATAAACATCCCTCATCTGAAGCACAGGTATTATTGTGTATTATTATGTAGTTTGTATGTTGCAGTGACAGAGACTGACCGGTAACTGGGCTGTACATTTAGAAATACCTCCACCCTTCGGAGCGGACACTGTCTGCCTCAGAGGGTTACGACACTGTGCCCGTGATCAGAAGGTCGAGGGTCCAAACCCTACGGCAGACAGGGTGATGTCATCTCCGGGCCCTTGAACAAAGCCTTGACCTGCCATCTGCTCTCAGGACTGGCCGGCTCAGCTTTAAATACAGCTACTGTTACGTGCTGTAAGTTTCGAGAGGATGCCCACAGGTTCTCCAGACTTCCTGCCCTTGTCACCATTCACCGGTTGCTCCCTTCGGCTCCGCCCTCTCGGACCTGGCCACGCCCCTCCCGTCTCCGGTGCTGCTTCCTGTTTCCTGTTTGCGCAAAGAAAAGGCCACAGCTCAGATCCTCGGGAGCTCATTGATTTTGGTTTATTGGTTTGCTTATTGGTTTGGATTATTTGTGTATGACACTACATAATGATTACATGTGGAGGGAGTTAAGGTCCAAAACATGACAGTGTCTCCTGTAAATCTTTTTTTTTTTTGATAATTTTTTAACTTCTCTTGCCCATAGATAACATTTCAAGAAAAGAATGAAATTAAATCTCAGTAGTGGTGTTTCTTTAATTATTATTGCACTAATTTACCTCCAGTAATGATGTCGAAGATATCACAATTAACAGAATGTAACAGTCACTGAAATATCACAAATAACAGAATGTAACAGTCACTGAGATATCACAAATAACAGAATGTAACAGTCACTGCGATATCACAAATAACAATGTAACAGTCACTGAGATATCACAAATAACAACAATGTAACAGTCACTGAGATATCACAAATAACACACTGTAACAGTCACTGCGATATCACAAATAACACAATGTAACAGTCACTGAGATATCACAAATAACACAATGTAACAGTCACTGAGATATCACAAATAACAACAATGTAACAGTCACTGAATAAAATAGCTCAGAATAAAATAGCTCCTCTAGTCATAACTAGCAGACACTCCCCAAGGTTTGGTTACCACACACATGCGTGTAGACTACGGCTCCCCCTGCCCGCCTACTAACGGTGGGGGAGGGGTTTGTGAGTCCCAGGGATCCTAGATGCTATATTTCTGCTGGCATTTGCCACCGGTCTGGTCTCCCATGGCAGACAAGTCCTAGGTGAGCAGCCAGACTAAGGGATATTCAAACAAGGGACCAGAAACCCATCGCAGAACAGGGGTACCGGGCTGAGTGTGGGTTGGACCTCTACCCATGACAGACCTGACCTCTACCCAGTCAGATACAGCCTAAATGAGCCACATGGAACTGGTCTCCTGCAGACCCACCACCTGCATGAGGAGCCATAAAGGTCTGGTGCAGAGTGGGGTCAGGCGGCAGTCAGAAGCAGAGGCCTTGGCGGGTCAATCCTTAGCTACTGAATCTGGCTTTAGGGACATGAAGTTTAACCTATCTGGTAGGAACCCTCTGGGGACTCCATAGTTCTGCTGGGGGGTCTTCAATACTCACATGGATAACGACAGTGAAACCTGGAAGGGTGTGACTGGGAGGAACGACCTGGCCAACCTCATCCCGAGCAGTGCTGTTATTGCGCTTCTGTGCTAGCCACAGTCTGTCCGTAACGAACACCGCGTTCGAGCATAAGGGTGTTCATAAGTGCACCTGCCACCGCAGCACCTAAGGCCGCGGCTCCATGATCCGTTTTGTAATAATATCATCAGATCTGCCTCCACATGTTTCGGACACTCGGCTGAAGAGAGGAGCTGAGGTGTCAACGGTGAACCACCATTTCGAAGATGTTCTGCTAACATGACATTGCACCACCTCCATGAAACATAGCAGTCAAGCCATAAAGGATGCTGGCAGATTATATGGGGTATTGTTTTCTAAATTTCACGTTTGGGTGAAACTGGATCTGACTTTTATTGTGAAAAACTAGAAATCCGTTTTTCCCCAGGTTAAGAAGAATGCGGCTCTTGGTTGTGGGTCAAAAATAAGGTGGAGATTTGAAAAGCAGCACATTTGGTTTCCAGTAACTACAGAGTAGGAGCCAGTGATGAGCTCAGATTGGTGTGGCGGCTCTGTTGTTGTCCAGAGAGCTATCAGGAAGGACTGACAAGGCCAGCAGGGACACCCCAGAGGAATGGAGGCGTGAAGTCCGTACATCAACAACATGGCGAGACACCCCTGCGAAAGTGTCCACAGGCCAGTGCAGTAAATACTGCTGAATCATCACTGCGGGGGCTCCACTGTCATTAAGCGACTCTGTCGTAGCTTTCTTTCTTTTCTTTGTCTTCCCTTTATCCTGTTTTTGAATTACTCTGTTTTAATTACACCCCCGTGCAAAGCGCCTGGGGGAACTCCAGTGTTGTGAAAGGCGCTATATAAAAAGTAAGTTGAATCGAAGTCCTAATGCACAGAGATACCGCAGAACGAGGTTTAGGCAGGTTAAGATGTGGCTGCTAGATGTGCACAAAGCAAAGGGTCATATTGTTAGCGATGTAGAGGAAGCACCGTGATCAATTCTGATGATGTTACAGCACCCTAAACTATCCTGGAGAAAATGCTGACAGGATGCGACCTTATAAACAAAACCTGTCGGATGAGAAAGACAATTACATATGAAACGCTTCTCTCTCAACCTGCTCTTTTTAAAATTTGGCCACAACATGGACGAGTGTCATCATATCAAACTCTCCTGATGAAAAACAGCATCTTACCACATATTTCAGTTCAGTGGTAATAAATTAGTGTGATAAATCCATCAGAAGAAGAAGGAGTTGATTTTGCATCGGCTTCTTTCCAGCCAAGATCCCGTCGTGTGATTTACAAAACAAAAATGTATACATTTATAACTGGTTACATTCGTTTAAAAACCTTATATAAAACAAATGTTTTGTACATGCACTTGGTAATTAGAAATCCTTTACCATTTTCACTCACAAAATATTGACTGTATTGAATTCAGTATTGAAATATTGAATTTAACGTCTGGCAGCATCATTTCAATTAAAGAATATATCATAACAAATACTGTAGCTCTTTCAGAGACCCTCAGCACATGGATCACAAAAAGCGTGTCTTAGCAAGCAAGCTTGGAAAGTTTGATGAAGTTTAATGAGTCAATAAATGCATCTCCTGACTTAATTTGTTTCCAAGCACGTTCAACTACATGTGTGGATGTTTTCTCATGATCTTTGACAATGGAATTGTTGTGTAAGTATTTCAGGATCATTCTTGCTCTCCCCTATGTAGTCATTTTTTCCCAAACATCAAATATTTATGCTGGTATTACAGGAGCCACCGAGGGAATGGAAGTTGGTGGTTCTTTGGCCTAAGAAGACATCAAAAGGCGTGAACAGACATACACTCTCATCCAGCTTTTTTTTCTTTCATTTGCGCAACTCTTAAAGTCGTTAATTCCCTTGACAATGCAGGTCTCTAAGAGCAGGCCATCGAAATGCATGAAACCACATGGAGTACTTTATCTGAGCTTTAAGCGAGATCGCCTTCCACGTCACTGTCAGATGCCTTGTTTCTCCTGCTTTCTACTGTCCCTCAAATTACTGGCACTAACAATGCACAGGGCACTCCAGGGGCTGTGCTGTGCCACGTTATCACCGTGTTTTACCCTCGAGGAGGTCCGCCAGGCGCCCGGGGGCCCACATGAAGTGTCTGCTACTATTTCCTTTGATGTCGCCGATGATTAGGGTGTCCATAACCACTAGCAGCGAAAAAGGAAGAATGTTGGCAGTCGCCATGGTTACGGTCTCCTAGTTCACTTGGAGGTCAGCAAGTGTTTCCAGTCTTCCGAGTCTCATGAGAAACTGCGAGCTGGTATCAAACCTAGAATTTACTATAATTACCACAGTAAAATGAATATAGCCAAGCTTTGATAATCACTCATTCTGTCCCTAGATGGACCTCACCCCAAAGTCCGTACTGTATTCCATTTTTGGTAGAATGTCTTGTCCTACTTAGCTGAAAAAAATGTGGGTTACAGTCCTTGATTCATCAAGACATAAAAGGCGATACTGAAAAGGAAGTCCATTAAATCTTCCATTGTGTGTATTAGCAATGAATCAATGTCGCAGTTCAGGCTTTGCATAGCCACTATCGAATGACTGCGGAGAGCCAAGCAAATCTCATTCATTCAAGCGGGCAGCGTGCCAGTCTCTGTGTGTGAAGGGCACACTGGAACACAGGGTAGTGAGCGAGGACCTTTTAGAAAGCCATAAAAAGAAGCGTCCGGTCCTCGAGTCACACGTATCACGTATAGACAACCATCTAACTTACATCATACTGCAAACATGCATAACTTGCAAGGAGATATGGGCTCTCTCGCCCATCTCTGAAGCCTCAGCATGTTCGCTCTCCTCTGGGAGTACTCTGGTGTCTTTTTTCCACACTTTATGCTCCATTCAGTTTTGCTCCCCAGGGTATACAATACCCTCCACAAATGGTTTTAATTTCTGCAGAACCGTCGTGCTACATTGGTCTCTGTCATTCTTTTTTTGTACTTGCTTCCAGAATCTTCCAGAGCGGGAAAGAGATTCAAAAGTATTGGTTTAAGTAGGCTTCGTTAAGCGCTATGGCTACTGCACATATTTGTGCTGTCCCTTTTATTTTCTACTTTTCTCTTTGCCCCTCCTCCCGCTCCACTTTTGCTCCTACCGGTGGGTTGTGCTCATTGGTCAGTGGACCCATCACTCTAAACTGCTTCAGAGCCCCTCCTCTGTTAGTAGAGTCTGCCCCAACTGCAGAATGGTGCAGCAAATGTAAAGATGCCCAGACCCAAAATGGCAGCAGGGGTTTAGAACGAGAGATATTTCAAGCTGCGCTACAGTGGAGAGTCTTGCACATTGACTCTGCCCTCCTCCCCTCCTCTACCTTCTTCTCCTCTCTCCTTTCCTCTCTTCTCCTCCCTCCTCTCTCCTCCCCTCTCCTCTCTCCCCTCCCTTCCTCTTCTCTACTCTCCTCTCTACTCTGCCCTCCTCTAACTTCTTCTCCTCTCTCATTTCCCCTCCTCTCCCCTCTCTGCCCCCCTCTCTTCTCTACTCTCCTCTCCACTGTGCCTTCCTCTAACTTCTTCTCCTCTCTCATTTCCCCTCCTCTCCCCTCTCTTCTCTACTCTCCTCTCCACTCTGCCCTCCTCTAACTTCTTCTCCTCTCTCCTTTCCCCTCCTCTCCCCTCTCCTCTCTGCTCCCCTCTCCTGTCCCCTCCCCTCCTTTACCCGGTATTGACCCATTCCTTTTACCTCTTAACCTAAATAGGCTGTGCACAATATGCAGATATTTAAATGATACAAATTATAAGAGTTAAAATCACAACCAGCATCAGGCTGTTCAGAGGATTGCAAGCACACCTCTGCTCAGTTGGAACCTCCCTGACTTGTCCTAGGTATAACATATGTCTGATAAGAGGTATCGCAATTTGCCTGTTATTCCAAATCAAGTAGGCCAAAGCCTCCCTGTCCATGAATACTGTCCAAACCAGCTCCCTAAAGGACTGAGCAAACTGCTGGGGCTGAGATGAGGAAATCCTAGCTCGTACTTCTGCAACAGTGGCAGTGAGAATAGAGGCATCACACACGAGGCCTCCAGGTAACCACCGGTAACCACTGGCTGTCAATCATCTCTATTCTCTTCATGATTGACAACGCTGCTAGCAAATACTATGAAAACAAGTAAGCGTGAGTTCCTGGGCTCCAAGCAGACAGCATTAATGCATTTGCACTCCCCCTATAGTGTCTGCTTAGACAAATGTACAAAATAAGAACATAAGCTCAGAGTTCCAGCATTCATTCAATAGAAATGAACAGCATGATTTTAAATCATGTTCCGTCAATTCCCACTTGCGTGTGAAGACATGAACACACCCCAGTGAGAATTAATATGACAATTGGACCTGTATAATTTATTACACTTAATTCCTGACGCATTTTAATCAGCTAGTCATTTTTAGTTTTTTTCCTGTTTTTAATTAGAGAGTCTGAGCTGTTCTGACTGACAGGAATTATATGACAGACATGAACGCTTCACGGCGTGAAAGGGGATAGGCCGTCTGGCAGCACTTTTGGCTACGCTGATGGATTGTAACGCTAGAATGTCAAGTGACAAGGAAAAAACATGAACTTATCAATTCCCTTTTGGACACACATCAATACATTTTGGTATGAATGTTTGCAGTGTACAGGAAGACATGTTTATGAATCATGGCAGTAAAATGAACAAGTAAAAAATACATGCAGAAAGCCAGCGATTTTCAGCCGGGATTTTATGTGAATCTGTGTTTGTGTTGTGTGAGATACACACGTCACCTCTCATAGAATTTAATTAGGCTCAGAGAAGAAGAGCAGAGGTCTCCTGTAAGATGAACTTTGGCCTAAGTGTCACAAAGCCTGTTTATGTGTCCCTTTGCTGGCTCTTGCCCTGGTGCCTGACCTCCCCAGAGACACACTCCTAAAGCTCCCTTTACTAATACTGAGTCTTCATTTTTCGTGTGATTTTATATTCCAATCCATCGTCTATCAGCACTGACATCACTTGCCCAGTGATGTCATCTTACCCGGTAGAGGAATATACTATTCCCCTCGGGTCGGGGGTCTTCTCCCTTTCTCAGATGGCACTCTGTATCCTTTGCGTACATCATAAGACAAAAGGTTGAGTATTTAATTCCAGAAACCTCTTAAATAATTTTTTTCCGATTTATTGCTTCTGTTTGATGGAAGCGCACTTACTGACATCGACATCTAACGTCTTTCCAAAGCTAAGACTAATACTGTAAATATATATTCCGTTTTTCACTGCTAGTGTAACTGTGCAGCCTGGTTAGAATTCCCAGTGTACTAAAATTTGTAATTTGTTTATGAAACAAACACCATGACACTGATATATATGGACATGGTCTGAGGCATTGCTAATCTTGGGAGTACTTTAGTGTATAATGTTTGCCCTCTTTAAAAGCAATGATAGTGATCTAGCAAGTCAGTAACACTTAGACACGTTACTATTAACGTAAAGAGCAGAGTTTAGGTAGCTATTCATGATTCATACAGCATCAGCTGTTCGTGAACCTGGCAGATGTAGCATCTCATACAGGAAAGCCTCCTGCTGCAGTGAAGCGCTGGAGAAGAGCTCAGGGCCGAGGGGGCTGGGATGGAGGGGGGCCTGCAGCCCACAGTACATAGTGCTATGAATAAAGCTGGACACACTCAGGGAAAGCAGCGTCAATAATGACACGTTTTTCCACCCTTCTACTGATTACCTGCACTTGAGACCTTCTTGTGCTCAGCTCTTTACATGGTAGAGGATGGCAAGGAATAGCAGGGAATGGCAGTGCATTGCAGGGGATGGCAGGGAATGGTAGAGAATGGCAGGGAATGGCGGGGAATGGCAGTGCATTGCAGGGGATGGCAGGGAATAATATGGGAATGGTAGAGAATGGCAGGGAATGGTAGAGAATGGCAGGGAATGGCGGGGAATGGTAGAGAATGGCAGGGAATGGCGGGGAATGGCAGTGCATTGCAGGGGATGGCAGGGAATAATATGGCAATGGTAGAGAATGGCAGGGAATGGTGGGGAATAGCGGGGAATAGTGGGGAATGGCAGGGAATGGCGGGGAATGGTAGAGAATGGCAGGGAATGGCGGGGAATGGTAGAGAATGGCGGGGAATGGTAGGGAATGGCAAGGAATGGCAGGGAATGGTGGGGAATGGCAGGGAATGGTAGAGAATGGCAGTATTGGTAATGATATTCCTCAGACAACAGTCATTTAGTACTATAAATAAAACAAAATTTAAAAAAAACTGACAGTCTTGTACTTAAAGGGAAATTTTGCTATTACATAAAGATCATTGACAAAGGGGTAAAAGTTATCTTTAAAATATGTATTTTATTTCTCTATTCCTTTGTTCTTAACTTCTCATTCAGTGCAATGTTGCTTTGAACCTAGGGCATCCATCCAACTATCATGAGCCATTTGGCTATATTTTATTCTTACAGAGAAAACCTGTTCTAATTTATGTAATGATATTAACGTTTCTCTGTTTAAAAAACAAAAAAACTTTAAAAATAGAGGAACATATGGAGGAACGATCCAATTTTCATCCTAATGCTCACCCCTCCTTCAGTCACATCAGCAAAATCATGGGCTGTTCTCGTCTTTCAGACACCAGACAAGCTGCCGCATTTTGGTTTGTCTTCAGAAGTGTCTCATTATGTCTCATGTAATCCCTTTGAAACTGAGAACTTGCTGTAAGCATACTTTACATAATTATCTGCTGAGTTGCAACACTGTATTATTTATGCTTTGCATGGCTTCTCTTTCAGCATGAACGCCCATGCACATGTGCATCCATCAAGCCATCTCCCAGACTCGCATGCACGCATGCGGAGCAGGGCTCAGGGGCCCAGGGACACCCTCAGGCAGAGTGCAGGGTGACTCTGGACAGATGCTAGACCCCACCATCTATTTGAATTGATAAAATACAGGAAGAAGATAAAAGGATTTCTGATTATAGGTATAAGAAACACGACTTATTTCAGACACTTCATGCAGTCATGAGCAGTGTGTGGATGTTGGCAGACAACATCAGAAATCGATCGTGGTGTTTTCTCTAAAAACAGACTGGATGCTCCCATATACAAAGAGACTTAAAGGTAAACTTGTGAAACAGCAGACCTGTCACCCACTCAAAACATGTGCATCATAAAGCGAAAAATATGACAAAAGAGACCCCAAGCTGTCGAGCAGCTGAAATCCTATATTGGGCAAGAATGGAACAACATTTCACATTAAAACTCCAGTAGCTGGTCTCCTCAGTACCCAAATGTTTGCTGCTAAAAGAAGAGGTGGTGTAACACAGTGATAAACACGCCCCTCTTCCAAGTCTTTTTAAACGTGTTGCTTGGCATGAAATTCAAATTAAGGATATAATTGTCATACATTTGATATGTTGTCTTTGTTTTACGTTTTGGCAGAAATGTAAAGCGCATTGAGACAATGTAATGTTTTCAATATAATATGGGTTTATATGATTTGTAAACCATTGCATTCTGTTGTTATTTACATTTCATGCAGCGCCCTAACCTTTTTAAAACAGGGTTGTAATGTTGACTGTTGTAAAGAATGGTGCATGTCAAGGTCTGAGATTTATTAGGTAGTGAGCTAATATTTAGTCCTCACCGTTGACGTGTTGGATGCAGAAGAAATGGGCAGGAATAAAGATCTGAGTGACTTTGATAAGGGCCAGATAATTATGGCCAGGGGACTGGGTCAGAGCATCTCTGAAGGCTTCTGGGAAGGTCACGGTCAGGCAGAGGTCAGAAGGTGAGGAACGCCATTAACACGGTCGGGGTGTTGGGCGGCCAGGACTCGTCAATGCGAGATGTCTAACACGTCGAGGGGTGAACTGCAGCTAAAGTCGCATTAGTGCATGTCTGAAAGTGTCTGAAAGGTTACAGGGGAAGTACTCTGAGTACCGCTGAGAGTACACAAGGCGGACGCACCTCTTCGCTGCTGAAAGGAAGGCAGGTTAAGTAGAAAACAGAGGTGGGGTCTCTATTTTTAAAAATGTGGCAGCAGTAAGTGTGTTACAACTATAGATGGCTGCACTTCTAAACGCCCAGGGAAAGTCCATGTACTGCGGGAGACGCCACATGACATTCAAAGCTAGGATTCGAAACGCAAAACGCAGATTCCAGCATGGTCTCCGAACAGCAGGCCGCTGCATGTGTGAGGGTTGGTGGCAATATGCTAACATTTCTACATGAGATTTGTGGATTTGGAAAATGATGCAGTCAGATGGCCTAACACGTACTTTGGAAGAAGCAGCGGGAATGCAGACTACTACTGTGTAATATTCACTACTACTGTGTAATATTCACTACTACTGTGTAATATTCAGCGCCCGTACTGTCCCGTCTGTTGTGAGCTGTATTCATGTACTTAGTGGGAATTTGTAGTTACTTCAAGAGGGTCTTTCTGACAGCAGTGTGTGCTGTCTCCACTCTGGTTTTTAAGTTTGATGTATAAGATATTAAGGTGAATTTGTGTCTGAAAGGTCTCTGGGATTTTTGGGCTGATATTTGCAGATGATATTGTTCCTTCAGCCTCGTGGTTTATCGATTAATCTACGTCTCTCTCATCACCTCCAGCACCACTGTGGCCAAAATGAAGCTTCTCTACAAGGCTTCTAGGCAGCCTTGACCTTGTTAGGAGATTTGAAGGGAACTGAAAAGAGCAGCTGTTCCTTTGGATCAAAAGAAGACAGTTAGGGTGTTTTGGGCATCTAGTATGGATGCTACCTGATCAGCTTTCATGGGAAATGTTCCAGGCAGTTCTTACTGGCCGGCAGAGGTGGACATTTCAGGTCCAGAAAGTAAAAATCCAAACCAGGATTTTGTTTCAACCATCCAGTTTAGTACTGTGTGACCATGACTCTTTATGCTCAACTGGTTGGTTGAAACAAAATCCTGGTCTGGATTTTTACTTTCTGGACCTGAAATGTCCACCTCTGCTGGCCGGAGACCCCAGGAAAAACCCAGGACGTGGTGGAGGAGCTACATCTCGAAGGTGGCTTAGGAACATCTGGGGATTCCCTTGAAGGAGCTGAAGTCCGCAGCTTCTGAGAGCGAGGTCTGCTTTGACCTACTTGGCATGCTGCCACCACGACCCTCACCAGGAAAAGCATTTTGGTGATGGATGCATACTGGAATGCAAACATGCCGCTCTATCTGCAATCAGTACATTGGCATCAGACACCCATGGGATAAGCCTTTAGCTTGAATCATGGATTGCTTTTTTGATCTTCCTCCTTACCACTTGAGCCTGGGGCACATCCCAAAAAAAGGGAACCCTCATGAACACTGGGAGAATACAGGGGCAGGATTTGAGCCCTGAACCATGGAGATGTGAGGCATATGGGTGATGGCCATTTTCCGTTTCTGCTTATCTAATATAGCACTGCGATAAGCTGAGACCTTACACTAGGAAGCACACAAGGCTGTACTGACCTTACTGCATTAGAGCCAGTCACTCAGTTTGTCCTATTCAG
Source organism: Hippopotamyrus pictus (assembly GCA_026781145.1). NCBI lineage: Eukaryota > Metazoa > Chordata > Actinopteri > Osteoglossiformes > Mormyridae > Hippopotamyrus > Hippopotamyrus pictus. Next base: position 9,656,271 of record JAODLC010000049.1, read on the forward strand.
GGTCACAGGGGGGTCTGGCACTTACTGTATCACAGCAGCAAGGAAGGGTGGGGAACAGCCCAGGACAAGGCACCACCTCATCACAGGGCAGACACACACTATTCGCTCACAGGAGCAGACGCACACTATTCACTCACAGGAGCAGACGCACACTATTCGCTCACAGGAGCCCACCTATTAGCAACCTGGGAACTCCAGTTACCCTCAGCATGTTTTTTGGGCTGTGGGGGAGAAACCAAAGTACCCAGAGGAAACCCCACGATGACATGGGCAGAACATGCAAACTCCACAACCAAGGCGGAGACTCAAACCCGGGTCCCAGAGGTGTGAGGCAACAGTGCAAACCACTGCACTACTGTGCCACCCAACCACCCCTTACTGCACTAGGTAGTGAATGTAAGTTTGCTGGGATAATACATTTTTGAATTGGAGAACATTTTCTTATTAAATTTTAACAAATGAATGAGTCAGAAACTGGTGTAAATCCACACCTCCTGTTTACACACAGAGTTCAATAAGAATATGAGGTAAACATGATTACACAGAACCATGAACTTCTTTGTTTGCCAACCAGTCTGACAAGTTTGTCTTAAAACTTCCATTCAGAATTTTAAGTTAGGTACTGTTTGCAAACAGAGTTTAGCACCAGCTATGAATATCTATCTATAGAATAAATTTGATGGTTACCAATCAGAGTCCGGACTGAAACACACACACACACACACACACACCTTTATATACCCTACTACCTCAAGAACTTTTTGCACAACCCATTGCACTGTTGCACTTTACACTTAGCCTGTCTTACCTATTATCATCTCTTCTATTTCCTCTCGTGTCGCACTGCTTTTGCAGTGTTTGCACTTTCTGCACACTTGCACTGTATGCAGTCCCGTGTTGATGTAGTGTTATATGTAGCACCATGACCCTGGAGGAACGTCATCTCGTTTCACTGTGTACTGTATCACAGAAAATCGCTGAAATGACAATAAAAACCACTTGACTTGACCTGACATACAGTACACTGTGGAGCTGCGGTGCAGCAGGAAAAGGGAAAGAGGCAGTCAAGTGAAGCAGAGCGCCAAAAAACCAGTGTGTTTATTCTTAGCGTGCCTAACACAGCCCAGAACAACCCGCGTCCCCGCTTGGGCATGCGTAAATCAACAAACCCTGCACGCATGAGCCAAGGTAAGAAAAAGTGAATTCTGAATACTAAAAGGTAGGAGCCCCTACACACGCCCCCCCAGAATTCACAAACACAGACAAGTCCAACTTGCAGGGTGGCCGGGCCACCCTACCAGAACGAGTCACAATAGGCTGGGAGGCTGGGCGCCCAGCCGTCACCGGAGCAGTCCCCTGCGCACGCACAGCAGCAGGGGTGGGGGCTGCTGGGGCGTCCACGTCCAAATGGGCAGGTTTCAGACGGTCCACCGACACCCGGTCCGGCTTGCCCCTAATGTCCAGCGTGAAAAACTTGTCCCCAGATTGTAGGACCCGGAAGGGCCCATCATAAGGCGGCTGCAGCGGGCCCCGGTGAGCATCATGGCGGACAAAGACATATGCGGCCCCGGCCAAACCCTCCAGAACATGTGTCTGGGGCACCCCATGTTGAGTCGTGGGTACTGGAACGAAAGCCCCAGCCAAGTCCCGTAGAGCGGAGCGCTGGTGATCAGCGCACCAAGGGGCTGTGGTGGTGGGCAGGAAATCCCCTGGCACACGCAGAGTCAGCCGACGAGGACTGCAGGTCTGACTTGAGAGCGGTCCGGAGGCCAACAACACCCAAGGAAGCCTGTCCACCCAGCTGCTGTCCCTGAGGCTGGCCCGAAGAGCGGCTTTCAGGGAGCGGTGAAAACGCTCGCACAACCCATTGGCCTGCGGATGGT
>JAODLC010000049.1:9671540-9696936 GCA_026781145.1 Hippopotamyrus pictus
AGTTTAGTTTATTTTTAGCTCAAAGAGGGCTTGTGTTAAACTAGCATGGTTATTTTGCCATTGATATTTGCTGACTGGTATGCTTGGCCCCCCCCATGCCACCCTATTTAAAATGTCCTAGAGTCGGCCCTGTCTCGTCCTCTCTGGGACAGGCTCCAGTTTACCCCAGTGACGCTCTACTAGATAAGTACTTGGAATCCGACTGGATGATATCACTGGGAAATCATTTTTATCATTATAAATCAATGTACTCTCCCGCTTGGATAACTTGGAAGTTAACCCGATTTCTGTAAAAAATTAAAAAATCTAGGTTTCTGAGGATGGAAATGATTTATTTCTTCTATTAGCATGTTTCTGGCTATTTGTTTGTTTCTTATATTTTGTTTTCCAATCAGTCCATCGTCGTCCTTCTCTTCTGTTTCTCAGCCAGATTTACAGGAAAGCACGAGGGCGGAGCCTTCTCTCATTCATACTATCAGACTCGCTGAGAGCCTGCGAGGAGGCTGACCCAGAACTACCCCCATCGGAAATGCCCCAGTTACCCCGAAACAAAGACAGCGGCTCCAGGCCGCCTCCTGTGTGTATCCACGCGATTCCAGTTTAGCGATCCAATGCAGTTATGAATTGAAAAAGCACAGCATATCCTAACATTTCCAGGAATGACATTAACGGGCTCGTAAAGGAAGTAACCCGTTACAACAAGCACTGCATTTGAAAAAAGCATGACCGATATTCATCTTTTTACCAGATACATATATACCAGGTACAGCCATTCCCCCTACTGAATTGAGAGAACTCACTGCAGTGTGTGGGATTAACACTTAATACTAAATATTGGCGAAATGAAGATTGGTTAGTACATCAGGTAACTAAAACCTCAGTGGCTTTTTCCAGTGTGTTCTATATGGGACCAAAGAAGACATGCATCTAGACCAGGGGTGGCCAATCTTATCCGCAAAGGGCCGTTGTATATGCGGGTTTTTGGGATAACCTGTAGGTCAGCTGTTCAAACCCAGGTGTGAGGACTCCTCAGCCAATCAGTCCTCTAATTAGTAATCTAATTAGGGAGTTGCAGCAAAAACCCACATACACGCCGGCCCTTTGCGGATAAGATTGGCCACCCCTGATCTAGACTCTTCTGTGTTTTGGCACTAATGCGGTGGAATGAACTTCCCCAGATTTCCGAGCAGCTGAGTCATTGGGTGCTTTCAAACGACGACTGAAAACCTTCCTCTTTCAGAAGTACTTTGATTAGCACTTCCAGGATTATACTCTTTTTTTAATTGTATTACTTTCCGATGCTATGGCTATGAGTGTCTGCCAAGTGCCATAAATGAATTAAATGTAGTAGTTTGATAATCATTCTATGCAGCTATGGTGGGAACAGCTAGAACATACGATGGCCTCTATTTGAGTCACAACAAGGATGCGGAGCACTCAGTTAAAACATGTTCATGCTTTCACAACAAAAGTTCCAGAGACTTCTACAGTATAAGACCCTAACCCTAAACCAGTCGGCCCAGCCACAGATCCTGGTCTTCGGCCTGATAGCTCCTGAGACCCAGTACCCAGAGGAAACCCCACAATGACACGGGGAGAACATGCAAACTCCACTCACATGGAGCCACGGCACAGAGGTGAATACTGCTTCCAAAGGTGTGAGGCAACAGTGCCAACCCAACCCAATCCAACCCAAACCAAACCACAACTCATTAGAGCAAAAAGACAACATCATAGCAGACGTCACCCTTAATCTCCCAAACCAGACACCCCTCTAACCCCTTCCCTGCGAATCCAAATCAGGAGTGACGACTCACCCTTGCCAGAGACCATCACTCACTCTAAATTACCTAGAATTTTTGCCAAGTACATGAGCACTTATTAAATTCATAAAGGGCCCACAGTGTTCAGTAGCACCTTGGGGTTTCCATATTCCTGTTATGCTTCTTATAGTGTGTGGTGACGCACTTCCAAGTGCACAAAGCACATATTCATACAACTTAGGTCAGGTCACAGCCGTGTCATCCCAGTAAGGTGCATCCCTCCAGTAATCTTTCAACCATTCATGCACATCATGGTCAGGAAGGCGACCCCCAGCAGACAGCGAGGTGGCCCCCAGCAGACAGTAATGGTTGAATAACAATTTAGATATCAGTGTTGACATGCCACAGCACAACAATGAAATGTGTCCTCTGCATTTAATCCATATGTGACAAAGCAGGGGGCAGCTAATTCAGCGCCCGGGGAGCAGTGCTTGGGGGCGGTACCTTGCTCAGGGTACCTTAGCGGTACCCTGCTGGTCAGGGACTCGCACCAGCAATCTTTCAATTACAAATGCACTTCCCTAACCATTAAGCCACCACTGCCCACATATTCCTTATCGTAAGGAATATGTGAGGTCATTCTTCCCTATCAAACCTCTCCATTCCATCATTCCCCATGTGTACCTGAAGCCAGCCAGAAGAGCCACAGAGGACCCGCATGAGGAACTCAGCCCTACAACAGCTCATACTACAGCCTACTGTTTGGTGCACAGAGACACACCACACAGACACACAGACACACATCTTCTCATTGTCTCATTGACATTACCCCTGGGAAACACCACAGTTGCACAGCTGCTGTTGCCCAGAGGCCGGTGCCTATTCCCACAGCCACCTGAGACTTCTCCCTATGGGGAACAAACCAGAGCAGGAGAGACTCCACCACAATCGAGCAGATTGGTTCCAGACCCCACATCCACCTGGACATACCCTTTTACTGCGGAGCTAAAAATGGCTTTTTGTCTCGTACATTACTGCCAGCAGTGAGACAACATTACACGCTTCCAACACCAGTGTCCATCGCGAAAGTCTGATCCACCTGGGCTCATCCCATTCATTCATCGGCTCTAGGTTTTCTGAGGATGGACATTACGGCACGGCACCTGAACTGCACCGCACCTGAACTGCACGGCACCTGAACTGCACGGCACCTGAACTGCACGGCACCTGAACTGCACCACATCTGAACTGCACCACACCTGAACTGCACGGCACCTGAACTGCACGGCACCTGACCTGCACCGCAAACACCACCCCCAGTGCTATGTGCATAGTATCCAAAATCAATGCTAGCTTATTAAGATAAGTTTATATTATTAATGTTTGTGGTGTATAACCTTAATTTTATTCTATATAAACACTAGACTTCTTTTATAACCAAGAAATCATCTAAATAAGTTGACATGCTTAATATAGACCCCTAAGAACTTGAGATGAGTACGTTTGTAATTATAAACAAAATGCACTTCTTGTAATTAAACCTTGTTTTTTAGTGTGGTATAAAATAGCAATCCTTTTCACAGAACAATTACGACCAAGCACAATCCACGCACTACTAGTCACCTGGTTAACTCTTGTCTGAGAAGATAAGGTACGTTTCTCTCAAGATTTAATGAGGAATCATGTTTTTAATGCCAAATGCAAACCTAAAACTCAAAACCTAATACTTCCCCACATGTAGAAAACCATTGAAATTGTGAAAAGCAAAACTTAACGTACTTATTCTCTCGGTTACTCAAAACGCATTAATCGTGTGAGCCGGCCGCCGAATTGATTGTATAATTTGTGTTTGTTTGTTTTTTTGTCTGGCTGCAGAAAGTCCCTATCATCCACCGCCGCCCCATGCTGTGCGAGGGAGCCCAGGCAGCCAGCCAATGCGGCTACCGGAGAGGCTGTGGGGGGAGGGCGGCATGTGCTCAGCCAGCGCCGCTCCGCCTGGGCGAGAAGCGAAACTTCTGTTATGGGACGGCGGGCGGATCACCATTTCTCATCGGTACAGGCAACAGGGAGGGATCTCTGCCGTTTGGCCCACATCGTGGACATCGAGAGTAATGGAGATGCAGTCAATAATGTCCGAGGATCCTTAATGCTTCTAAGCATCTCTGGGAGACTCGTTTTTTTCAGGTGAGTTTCCCAGCACTTTAACACACCGCTTCCCACTGACAGGTTCTGCGCCTTGAACTGAACCGGTCTAAGGATCTTCAGGCTGAGTTTTTTTGTGGATGTGTGTTCTGAAGACATAGTAAGCTGTCACATTCGTTATGCATGCTACTTCTGAATGCGCTACCCCACATGCTGAAACATACTGAGAGACTTATAAACGTGATCTCGGATCTATGCCTAAACATCGTAAAGTTCACCTGATGGATTGCGTAGCTTAACAGGTTGCATTTGCCAATATGGGCTTTGATCCTGGAAAAGATCGTTTTAAATATCCTGGTTAATCTGTCTACAGTCTTAAAATTTAAATGATTTACGTTTTTGAAGATCATGTATTTGTTAACCGTGTATTCTGAACCAGGGACGTCTGGGTCTCAGATACATATATTTGGAAGTTTTTTATTTTTCGCAGTAGGTAACATAACTCCTAAACACCTCGACATACCAACAAGGTATAAGAAAACGTTTTAAATAGATTGACACTAAAGCATAGAATCAACAAATTTTAAAAATGCCCGAAAGCAATTCCGCATAATATGTTAGGTAATTGTTATTCTAGGAAAAAAAATAAACGTACATTGTTTTGCAATGAGTCTGTAGTCGTTTCTTATGAAATATTATTTCACTGTATATCAGTTACATAAATAACAATATTACTTCTCCACAATGACCTTTTGATGAACCTAATGTTACGAATGATCTTGACAGTGTACTATACGTACCGTCATTGTTTGTTAGAACAAATTATCTATTTCCCCTTTTCGTCAATTCTTTTTTTTTAGCTTGTTTTATTTTATTGGAACGACTGAACTGCTTTTAAATGCATGATGCGCTATCATATATAAACTTTTATCCTTTGAGAAAGCAAGCTACAACATAAAGGCTATTTCAGCAACATGTTCTTGCTTAAAGGTTCAAAATTCAGGATAGATGCCCTCACAAAGGTACAACAGCAGCAGCATCCTACTTGGCCACGCGCGATGTTCAGGTTTATCGCGTCCTACTCTGTGAAGCTATTTCAAGAGGGCAGGTTGATCGCGAAAAAACAGCGTAACGTGATCATTTCGTCAGCATGGTTCTTATCTTCTGGGAGCCAAAGGAAGCCTGATCTCCACTGCAGGGACAGGCATGTAGACATCTGGCTGTCCAATGGCATTTTTTGGCGACACAAAGGAGGGTAATTTATATGTTTTGGTGAAGGAGTACAAATCTGTGGAACCTTACATGAAGCTACAGTGTGCGTTTAGCGTAAAGTAAGCGTACTTGTACTTAGAATCATATCAGAGTGTCCATGGCCGTCTCTCAAATGACTGTCCTTAAAAACATATTCAGGGTCTGGATGTTTTACTATAATCAGTTTTCTTCATATTTATTGACAATCAGAGCCGGGCGTATATCCAAACAGTGTAACCTGATAGTGTTAGTGAAATATGGATTTGAAACCTTAAAAATGAATAATAACAGAAGAATGATCACTATTTAATTGAATGTTTTGAAAATAAAGGTTTGACTTTAGTTTTAAAACGGCGTGCAGCAGACTACTTCGTGTAAGATGAAACACCCTTCTAGATAACCTGTTTAAAAACAAAATAACGTGATAAAAATGCTAATAATACAGACCTGTTATTTGAGTTGAATTACAATGTGTGTACGCAGCTTCTTATTGTTTCAACATGACACATTAACGAATATCGGCAATGTGGTGATGTTTAATTTGATTTACTGGGTGTAACGGCATAATGACGTATGGGTGTGTATGGGTATTTAAAATAGCAGGAGAGTTTGTAAAATGAGGTATGCAAACAAAGCACTGCAGACCTGACTTTTAAATAGCAGTACTCTGATTTACACTGTTTGTATCACTGTTTCTGCATTGAACATTGAGTGGTTGCTTGAAATGAAATACTGTACAATCAGAATAGTAGTTTTCCTTCAGCTGAAAAGTTTGCAGATAAAGAGGATGTATACACATTTAAATTCTTTGTAATATAATAAATGTTTAACATTACATATGTGTATAATTTAAGTAACTCTTTTAAAACATTACTCATTTGGCTTTAAATGTCTGTTTGTTTTCAAGTAATAATTATTCTAAGACAGGTACTCTTTCCTGAAATCTGCCTTATCCTGAGACCCTATGTCCTCATATAAGGACATTGTTTTTTGTTTAAAACTATTAATTGTTCAAAAAAATAATGTTTGTTTTTTATGATTATGAGGTCCTACTAATCCCAAATAGCTAAAGGAAATAAAACATGCACACCAAACAAAAGCCGGGGACTCAGGAGGTTATGCTGTAAATCCACCATATCTAGGTATGCTTTGATACCTGGACTTCTAACACGCAAGGCTAATGTCAGAAAAAGATTCATGTTCATTGAACTTGCAGGGCGGCACTCCTGTATCACCAGGGACACACCTCTTCGTTCAGATTTTTTTTTTAGCCATAAATCTGCTGTTGCTCATTGAATGGATGGAATACCATGCTTACAAAGTTTCATTGTTTCAGATATTTCAAAAGGTTAAGAAGTAAGCAAGCAGCACTACTGAACTTTGAACACCCAGCAGAATGACAATGGTTCTGTAATGCAAGGAAGTCTTGCTGCCGTGATATAGTATCAGATATCTACTACCTTTGTAGTATGAAATGAAATCCACCATTTTTCACCGGTACATTGGCCTGTACGTTGTTTTCGCTCGATTAAACAGTACGTGGAACGTCGACTGTAAAGTTTAGGTTATAGTGCATTCTACCAATGACTACAACATATCGGGGTTTTGTATTTTTAAATATAATAACCATTCCCAGGAATGTGGAATGTCTGTTTTGTCACAGTCTCATTAGAATGAAAAGTTGCAGTACAGTCTACTGAACAAGTGACATGATTGATGAGGAGAAAATTGCAGACAGTCGCCAGGCTGTAGCCTTTGCAGGCTGGGGTTGTCCTCCTGCTCGTAGCGTTGAATGGGTTCTGCCCAGGTCACGGTTGTGCACAGCAAGAGATAAGAGACCCGGGACCAGGTAGGGAGGGTGTGGTGCTAAACCAAAGGAGTGACTAGGCCTCACGGCCCACAGAGCCTTTCACCTTTCACAATATCAGCCTTTTACAAATGCAGTGAGAAAACTGATCACCTGGAAACGCAGTTCTCAGCTGAATGACCTTCTGGCGACTGGGTGCATTACGTCATTGTGCGTGAAAGCAAGGCATGTAAGGGTACTTTCAGAGACTTCTGTTATAGCTAGATTTTCCACATTTTGTTTCATGGGTCTTTGCAACAGCAAGACGTCTGTAATTGAAGTGTAAATTGCATTTTGTTCAAATGAACTTAGCGAATAACTTTCTTCAGGCGTTGTAAAGTTAGCTTTGATTTCAGCCATGTATTTGATCTCAAATAAATATTAGTTATTATGCTTGAGTAATTTGCGGGGTTTAGACACTCAAAGCCCAAAAAGATATCAACTATAAATATCCTTACTTTTGTCAGAATTTCATGTGTGGCTTTCATATGTATGTTTTGCATATACAACACTAAAGATGCACAATATATTAGAAAACACAGTGGTAGTACCCAGTATTCATTAAAAATCATGGTATCGGTGTCAGTCTTATGTATTAGCCTTGCCTGATCTTAAACTTTAGATCAGGGGTGCCCAACTCCAGTCCTGGGGACCTGCAGCCCTGTGTAGCTTAGTTCTTTCCCTGTTCCACCATAAATGATTCAGCTCAAGAGCTGTGTGGTAATTAGCACAAGGAGTTGAATCAGGTGTGTTAAATGAGGGGAATCCCAAAAATGTGCAGGGCTCTGGCCCCCCAGGACTGGAGTTGGGAATCCCTGCTTTAGATAATGTTCAAAGATAATAACATCAGAGCTAATGATCCGTCTACCCATTTTCAGTAACTGCTTATTGTATTTTGGATCAGAGGGGGTCCAAAGCCCAACTTGGAGGCTATGGGCACAAGGCAAGGAACAACCATCAGAGGGCAGACTCACACGTGCACACTCACACGTGCACACCTACAGGCAATTTGTTAACCTCAGAATGTTTTTGGACTATGGGGAATCAGAGTATGCAGAGAAAACCCCACGATGACACAGGAACATGCAAACGACACACACATGGAGTCTTGGCAGAGACTCGAACCCGGCTCCCAGAGGTGTTACAGTGTTTGCCTCGATGTCACCCCCTCCAGAGCTAACAATGTAGCTACTAATATAATGGAGGTGACTGCATTGGACGATCATCCTTTTTCCGTGAAGGATGAAGTGGGATTTCTCAGCTCATTCACCGCTTAAAAGTAGGACTTATACTTTCAATTTGAAGCATTAAGGGACGTGTCAGGGTCAGCACCCATCTGACCCCACCCTCTGTGATCTTTCCCTATTTGGCCAGCAGGTATTCCTGGTCCTTCTGCCTTTCCCTCTCTGTTGTATTGTCCATCTCTGTCCTACATGTTCAGTCCCCATTTGCCCAGCAGGTGTTGCTGGCCATCCCGTTCCCTCCTCTGTCTTAGTCATAAGTCCCTAATGTGTTTTCCTGGCTCCCTGGACCGCTACATAGCTCAGAGGGGTTGAGTGTGCAGCTCAGACATTGTTAACTGTATGGTTGTGGGTTTGAGGCCTCAAGCCAGACCCATCTGTTATTAGTATTAATTGGGTGTCTGTTGACCCCGTGTGTTATGTTCTGTTTTGGTTTCCTGGTCTTACGTTTGCCCTGCGTGTGTCTGGTCATTTCTGGTCCTGTTTGTATTTTGGTTCAATGTTAATTATTCTTAGTGTAGTAATTCCCAGTGTGTGACTAGTGCTTCTTCGTTTCAGTGTAGAGCTCCTAGTCTTGTGTTCATTAGCGTAAGTTGCCCCACCTGTTGCCTGTTTTCCATGTGCCCTTGCTATTGGTTAATTGTCTCATGTGCCACATCTGCCCCCTCGTTAGCCCGGTTGCCTGCCTGTGTCCTTTTCCTCAGTTGATCATTGTGCTTTGTTCTTTGTGTGTTGGTTGATCTGTTCCCTTGCCTGTTCTTGCTCCTGGTGTTGCCTTGTTTTCTGGTAAGTTCTGTTTCCCTGGTTGTGTTGTCATTAGTGTCTTAGGTTCCACTGTTATTTTTCCCTGTTTCTTTTGACCCCTCACGGTCCGTTTATGTTGTGCCTTCCTCGTTGTGTTCCATTTTTGTTAATAAACTCCTTTAGTCTCAGAGCTGCATCCACTCCTTTTCCCAGCTTTGTCATGCCAGGCCGTGACAGCATGCTACCGGGTTCCTAAGTGGGGGGATCGATTGCACAGCCAAAACATATGGGAAAATAGCCTTCCAGATTGGTTCAAAATGGGACATTATTGTGACATATGGGATGGGCGACAACTATATTTAAAAGACGTTTCAAAGTTGCAGCCGGTCTACAGCATGGTTTTAATTCATTTTTAAATATAGCCAGCAGATCAATCTTTTCTATTATACAGAATTAAAAGAATAACAATGTAACTGTAACGACATTCCGCCAATCATTGCCGGTGAGTTTCACAACCGGCAAATCCCGCTTGAAAGTGGATCAGAGCCAATTATTGGTATCCATGATACTGCAGTCAATCTGGTGTGTTCTCCTGCAGACAGTGAGGCATGTTCCACTGCAGACAGACAGGAGTGTTCCACTGCAGACGATCAAGTGTGTTCCCCTGCAGATGATCAGGCACATTCCCCTGTAGACGGTCAGGCGTGTTCCCCTTCAGACGGTCAGGCGTGTTCCCCTTCAGACGGTCAGGCGTGTTCCCCTTCAGACGGTCAGGCGGGTTCCCCTGCAGACGATCAAGCACGTTCCCCTGCAGACGGTCAGGTGCATTCCCCAGCAAACAGTCAGGCGGGTTCCCTTGCAGTCAGTCTGGTGCATTCCCCTGCAGACAGTCAGGCAGGTTCCCCTGCAGACGGTCAGGCGCGTTCCCCTGCAGACGATCAGGCGCGTTCCCCTGCAGACGATCAGGCGCGTTCCCCTGCAGACGATCAGGCGCGTTCCCCTGCAGACGATCAAGCGCGTTCCCCTGCAGACGATCAAGCACGTTCCACTACAAACGGTCTGGCGCGTTCCCCTGCAGACAGTCAGGTGGGTTCCCCTGCAGTCAGTCAGGCGCATTCTGCTCTTTTGTTATTTTCCTGTGTTAAACCTGCATATGAAATATCTGTATCTTAAGGCATTAAATGCTTAGGAACTTTACTTTGAAAACTCCACCAATAATGAGATTTCGGAACTCGTTGCTGTTTCCGATGGCCTTTATGCAGTCTCCTTATTGAATGATTTATGAGTGCCCTGCATTGGTACCTTAGTCTGTGCCTGAGTGCTAGGTAATATAGTTTCTAGCATCCTCAGCTGAGTAGCTCAGACAGTCTTCTGCAGTGATTGATATGCAGTACTGGACATCATTCTGTTTTTCAAATATGACAAAGCCATATAATAAGCCAACATGTGATTAAAAGACATAACAAATATTTATTGCTATTAATAATTTCAAAGATGCATATATCTGTCCTAAAGCACACGAATAGAATCATTTCTTTCTTTATGGTTTCTTTTGACTTACATTCGACACAAACTTAGTGATACAAGGTCTCAGACGTAATTCAGCCATCAGCAGGTCATCTTAAAATAGGTCCTTATTCATTGAATCGCTCTTAAAATCAGTTCTCGTCCTTGCCTTGACTCCCCCAAAAATGTATTTTGGTAGAGTCTGTCAAACTGGATCCATGGTGAATGCTGTGCAGGTCTGTTCATTATAACATTAATCTGTTTAAGTCTATTTATAATTAGTAAAGTCCCACCATAAAATACGGCCGTGGGCCACTTTCCCGTCTGCTGGGGGCCATCTTCCTATCTGCCGGGGATCATCTTCTCCTCTGCCGGGGACCGTCTTACCATCTGCTGAGGTCTGCCTTCCTGTCTGCTGGGGGCCGTCTCACTCTCTGCCGGGGGCCATCTTATTATCTACCAATGGCCATCTTCCCGTCTGCCGGGGGCCGTCTTCCCATCTACCAGCGGCCATCTTCCCATCTACCAGCGGCCATCTTCCCATCTACCAGCGGCCATCTTCCCATCTACCAGCACACCCTGCAGTGTGCTTACAGTCCAGACGGTATGCTGTGGTGATCATTGCAAACTACATGTGTGACGTTCTTCTCCTTCTGCAGCTGGATCAGGCGCCTGGACCCGCAGCCTGAGGGGCGGCCGCTATGTGGAGCTGCGTGTTTGCCAACGGCACAGATGGCGCAGCGGATTTCCAGCTCTGCCAGCGGTTGGGCCTCTCCTTGTCTGTCTTTTCCTTCACCTACCTTTTCGTTTTCTTCCCGGTGGGATTCTGCTACAACGCGCTGGTGGTGGCCGTGAACCTCTCCAACAAGGCCTCGATGACCATGCCCGACGTCTACTTCGTCAACATGGCCATGGCCAGCCTGGTCCTGGGCCTGGTGGGGTCCCTGGAGCTCCTGGGGCCCGAGTTCTCCCGCTGGCCCCTGTGGCGCTACAGCGACGAGGTTTACGTCACGCTGCTCATCCTCTTCAACGTCTCGTCCCTGGTGATCATGTACTCCGCCACTCTGCTCAGCCTGGACTGTTACATCGAGCACGCCCTGCCGCGCACCTACATGTCCAGCGTCTACAACACCAAGCACGTGTGTGGCTTCCTCTGGGGCGGCGCCGTCCTCACCAGCTTCTCCTCCCTGCTTTTTTACGTCTGCAGCCACGTCTCCGCTAAGATCGTCGAGTGCTCGAAAATGCAGAACAAGGAGGTGGCCGACACCATAATGCTGCTGATCGGCTACGTGGTTCCGGCCACCGCCTCCTCCTATGCTCTTGTCCTCATCCTTCGCATCCGTAAACAGCCCACACATCTGGATCGGGATCTGGGGAGGCTGGACCCCTCTGTATACCGGTTGCTCCTCGCCGCCGTGTCGATGCAGTTTATCCTGTGGACGCCCTACTACATAATCTTGCTGGTCCACACTATCTCCAGGGTGCAGGGGACCGATGTCGCACGGCCAGTGGTAGCTTTCAACTTCCTCAGAGGTCTGTCTTTGCTGCTGGCTTTCTCCAGCAGCTTTGCCACGCCGTTACTCTACAGGCAGATGAGCAGGACCTTTTCACTCAAGCTTCAGAGGCTCCTCAGGAGGCTGCAGTGTGGAGAGCACACATGTACCCACGAACCCCCGGGGCTGCAGCAGGTGGTCTTGTGAGCGACAAGCACGCCCCGTGTCACCCCTCCCTGTTACCATGGCGATTCTACTCCGGCATGCACGGTGAAAACATGGACCTGAGGCTGTTACATTTTATTAAAGGAGCCCCCCACCCCCCTCCTCCACGCCCCTCCCGGGTTTTAATGAGGGGTGCTGCTTGCTGTTTGGGAACACTGGCTCTTCTTATGAAGTTAACATTAATTTAATTAACAACTATTATATTTTTTATTTTTTATTTTTATTTCTTTGTTTTTGTCTTGAGATGTTAGTCCAATATTAAACAACAGAGTTCTCTCTGTGGTCCTCAAAGCCACTGGCAAGAAAAATAAATACAATTTTTGCACACTGATTTTTCAAGTACACAATGTATATTACATTATGCATATTACTGTAAAACTAACGCAGCAGTTTCCAATTGAGGGCATTACATAAAACATGATCGAATTGTGATTGTGTTATTAAATTATTATAGTGTTGTGTTGAGCGGGAATGCCGTAGATTCCCGGCGGTTGAGCACTGTGCGTGTCTTTTATTGTTGGCATTGACTGGAGCCTGGGGGTCACAGTTGTCATAATATTATTTGTTTGTGTTCCCTATATACCTATATATACTGGAGAATGCGAGTGTGTGGTGTGTTTGTTTAGAGCGAGCCCTGAACGGCCTCACTATTCACAGCCGGGAAGGCGGGTCTGCTAGATACAGGCCTGTCTGCGGTCTCTCCAGCTAAGAGATTCACAGCCGCATCAGTAAAATGGGACTTCCCAGTATCACGATGCAAACCCTGCAGAAAGTGTTCAGTCTCTGTATCCGGCTCAGAATGATATGCGGTGCGAGTGTGAAGCCTGGAAGTCGCACAGCAGACTGACACCGGGCTCCAGGTGCTGAGGAAGTGCCCTCCTTTGGATACTAAGGGAATCGATCACCTGCCATAGCTGAATGTATAAAAACCCACGTAAAACATCAGACATGTATAAACACACATTTCTTTAATCGTTTGAATTTTATTGAGAGCTTGCAGGAAGGGTCTCGTTAATCACTGTTTCAAGTAAGATCAAAGTCCGTTTGATTACAGCCCCACACATATGCTGACATTAGGTTTCAGATATTACAGCCTTACGCTTTGACATTTGAGCATGTCTGTGCAGGGGAGCATCCAGCGGCGGAGTGAAAAGGAACGGAATTATGAACGGGATTCCAGTGCGTTGGTGTCAACTTTAGCCGGGATACACGTGAAAGATCGGGAAGATTAACTGTACGGTAGCAGTAAGCGTTAATTACAACAAGAGCCTGATTTTAAACTATTTTAATATTGCTTAAATGTTATATTTAATTTAATACAGGTATATTGACATTTTCAAAGGTTATTTTAATATGTAAACAGTTTTATGTATGAACTTATGTATGTCTGTGCTTAAATTATATATAGTGTATTTTGAGATAAATATACAGTATTGTTTTCAGAGATATATTTAGATACATAACCTAAATTACACATGCTGAGTCAAAGACCAATAAAACAGCAATATTATTCCAATCTGTTTTCCTAAATCACATTGTTTTTGACTTTCCGTGATGGAAACAGCCTTCAGTGTATTTTTTCCCTGACTTGTCTTGTCATGTGAAATCTTTTTTTTTTTTCCTTCCACTTTAACACGGTGTTTGTGTAACTGGTGCCAAGCATATTTTTCAGTTTAAACGAAAATACTTGTAAAAGTGCCAGAACCACAGCAGTATTTATGTCAGAGGACGATTAGCCCTCGTTGCCCATTTGCTGCAGTGCAGAGAGCACAGACAGAGTACTGCAGGAAAATGCCCCCTCTCTCCTCCGGGCTGCTGGGCTCCGCACCTCTCTGAGTCAGTCTGCCGATTATAGCGGAAGACATGCTGCGGGTGGTTTTTCCCCGAAGGGGTGCGATTTTTTGGTTATGTTTCCTTTAACCAGAAATAGCTGAACATGCCTGTAGAAAGGCTTCATGTTTACATTAAATAAGATCCCAACGGACCTGGCCTTGGGCTCAGACAGCAGACGTTTACAAGGGGCAGATCCGGCCCTGTGCCACCCGTCCAAACCCACCGCACGCCACCTGACTCCCAGCCACAACCCCCCGATCCTGCTGAAATGCCAGTATTGCTGGCATTCTGGGGGTTTTCACTCCTACTGTAAGGTCATGGCACTTAGCAGAACAATGCTAACGATATGTGTAGATAGTACAGATAGGGTGAAACAATAACAGCCGTTCTTGCAAGCGCTCCCTCCTTACCTACAGTACAAATGCTTATTGATTTGAGTAAAGATCTCCTCCCTGTATTTCCAAGTGTTTGCTGTGTACACAGTTCTGGTCTAAGCTTTGTTCCAGAGAATGTGCTGTTTTTTTTTTTTTTTTTTCCAGGAGTCAGAGCTGCCAAACGAGATGTACTTACGCCTCACCTGTTTGAGTCGCTTGCTACCCACTGCCTGTGCAATCCTTAATTAGCTCGTGCAGGTCTGCAGGTCTCAGAATCAAGGCCACGAAAATATGAACACTGTTTCCGGCTGATCTGAGATCAGACTGATGGGGAAATTAGAAAAAAAAAAAAAAGAATTGATGGGAAAAAATAAATATGGAATATTTAACAGGCTTATCAGCTTCAAAACTTTCATATGCAGTCAGGGTCATAGGAATCTGGGGGGCGGGGAGGCCTGTATCCACGGAATATTTAATTTGGCTTCATTTGTCCCCCACCTCCCAAAAAAGACCTTTGCAATTTAATTATTGAGTTGTGCCCTCCAATACCAAACTCGCTCCTATGCCCTTAATTAACATTTCAGTTTTACTGACATGGCTTAGTATTCAGGTTTTGTCTGTTTTGAACCGTGTCGCCAAGCTATTGCAGATACTTATTGCAGTCAGATTTTGAAGGCAAATATATAAACAGACGTGAACACGAGTCACATGGTCCTGAATACATGCTTGGATTTCCATTCATAAGACGGATCACTGAGTGACACTAACTGTCACAGATTTTTAATTCTGAATAACATAAGTATGTGGCCTGAAAATAAATGCACTAGATAATGGATCCTTCACAGGGAGCAGTCCAGAGAGGCTGGTGTTTAATTGGATGGTTGTACAATGAAACATGAAAAGGGATTTTAAAGAAACGAAGGGGTCCACAGATCAGTGCTGGGCTCCTCATCAAAACAGTGGTTAGTCGGAGAAGCAGGACCATCGGGTCCCGTGGTCTTCAATCACCTAGGCTCAACGTTTACGCGGATCCCCCTCCTGATCATGAGCACCCTTTCGCTTAGAGCACCGATGGCGGATGGGCGGTAGAGCCTCCATCCAGCTGACCACCGCCTTAGTGCTCCCACTTGTGCCTGGTCACCTGTTAGGCGTCTGGAGGAGCAGACATGAGTTATCCTGTTCAAGCTTAACAGTAAGTGAGCCAACAATGTGTTCTGTCATGCATTCATCTATCCATTCATCTTCTAACACCTTACAAGCTTATCCTGGTTAGAATCATTGGGGCCCGGAGCCTATCCCAGCCAGCACAGGACACAGGGCAGGGGACACCCTGGATGGGATGCTAGTCCAACGCAAGGCATACACACTACGGGCAATTTAGAGATACAAATTTACCCAGCTGCATGGTTTTGGATTGGAGTAGAAAAACAAACCATACAACATACAAGCTCTCCACACCCACACAGACACGCACACACACCTGCACACAGACAACAGAGTTAATGATATATGATTATCGCTGTAAACTGAAATGCTTCTATTTAAGCACGATTAATGTTTCTTAGCAATTATATTACATTATATTTGTATTTTATTTTAGCGTGACCTCAACTGGAGGCATAATTAATGAAAATTGTGACCGTTGGCTTCACAATAGTTGAGTTGAAGGTCTCTGGGAAACAAGGTCATGTGACTCAGAAACTAGTGATTTGCACCATTGTTCAGTAGCCACTTAGATCCGCCGTGTGAATACAGCACCTGCGGCTTAAGCAATTATGAGGCAAGAGCAGCCACACCGGTGCACTGTGGCTTTTAATTAACGCACCAATAACAAAAACAACTGCGATCACGCTGATGGCTTGGAGCTCCAATTGGAGCTCCTTTCTATTGCCGTAGAAAGAGCCAGACTGGGTTTCTCATTTCTCACATTTCCTGAAATCTTCAGAACATTATAAAATGAAATGTATTTCAATGTAATTCTTTCAAAAAGAAATAGTTTTTCATGTAGGCACGTTTCTCATTTTCTTCCATGATCAGTAGTCTGTTGGAATAAATTAATTGGTTCACAATAGCTGAAGGTCAGTGTTCCACACTACCGGAGTCATTAGGTACATTTTAGCTTTCAAGTATGGGAAATCTTGTGCAAAAAGCATGTTTTGATTTTTATTTGCAGTGGAGCTAAGTTCATATTATGTGTGCCACACAATATTTGTAGCCGATAACAGGATAAATCAGCAAAAAGCTTGCAATGTCGCAGTATGCTGACGCAGGCTTGTTCCTTTAGCCCATTTCCATCGCCATAATCCTGCTGAGAACTGCAAGGCCCAACTCGGGAGCATGTGTACTTTGTGAAGTGCATGGAAAACAGCCCCCCCCCCCCTCGGTCTCTGCCTCACAGCCTGTCCCCCGGAGGCTTGTGCCAATCCCGAAAGGCTGGACCTGAGGAGGTCTATGCCTCACAGAGTCCCTTCCCCAGAGGCCTGTGTCCCATCCCGAAAGGCCGGTCCTGAGCAGGTCTCCCCCTCACAGCCCCTCCTCCATAGGCCTGTGTCCCATCCCGAAAGGTCGGACCTGAGCAGGTCTCTGCCTCACAGCTCCTCCCCCGAGGCCTGTGTCCCATCCCGAAAGGTCAGACCTGTGCAGGTCTCTGCCTCACAGCCCCCCCTCCATAGGCCTGTGTACCACCCCGAAAGGTCGGACCTGAGCAGGTCTCTGCCTCATAGCCTGTCCCCTGGAGGTCTGTGTGCCATCCCGAAAGGTCAGACCTGGGCAGGTCTCTGTGTCACGATCTCTACTTATTCATTTTTACAAATTGTACATTTTGTTTTCACTTAAGTTTTTAAATTGTAAACATATTAAATTCTCTACCTACATGGCTAAACTAAGCGAAGTCAACTCACTTCACCATAACATCTAAATTGGTGAGATGTACTGTCTGATGTTGTTTAGAGTTAAAAGCATTCATAATGCCTTAAATGGCTTTTATCGAGAAATGTTTTGTAAGTTAAGGCGGCATAACAAAAGCTCCCAGACACACACAATTCCTGTAAAATGACTGGCTATAAATCTGACCAATTTGATCTAATAATAATTATTGAACCATCTGAATGCTATTAATTTTCCGTAATTGTTTGTTGTATTCATTAATTTATTTATTGTACAGGCATGTCCAGTAATAGCCCATTTCATTTAGGAAACAAGCAGCAGGTCATTTCAGTAAAAACTGGAAATGTATACAGTACTGCAATTCATGTTAATGTTAAATATTAATAATTACAAAAAATAGTGCACATCTATGTTTGAGTATGCATTTACCACAGCCAGCTGAGTAAGCAAAGTCTGATTAATTCGTTTAGTTCAATATTATTTTTATTTTCAAGTTGTGACGGATGATGCACAATAATCCAAAACATAGCCTACATTTGATTTGATTTCACCCCAATTAAACCAGAAGTCCAGATAGTGACAGAGCTGATATCATTTCTTTCCTGGAACCACATTAGAAGGATGCGTCAAACAGCAGCTTCGTCCAAATATGTGTTCCGTCAGATTTCATGTCTGTTCTTTTCCAGGACACACCGGCTCATATTACGATTATGTTATTTCGGCCAGCAAACACAATAGCAGGGCTCCATCTAGTGGCAAAACTGAACATGAGGGTTCAGGTGTTCCATAATGAAGTACTAAATTAGTGCTTTAATCCTGTTGGCCCTATTTTGTACACAGAATAGCTTCTTATAACAAATGGGACAATAGTCATGCGATTAAGTAACAATAATACTCTACATATTACACCAGAACCCTGTTCTGGATAAGTATTCTATCAGAGACAGAAGGAATACACGATTAGTTATCACACGGCTGTGTGATACTTTACAGCTATGACTGTCCTCTCACACCATGAAGAGATTGAAAGGAGTGTATATAAAATGTATTTTTATCCATAGAATGCTGTTGGTGGATTTAAGTGTAAGACATGATTATAACAGTATCTATAGGCATTTTAGCACGGTGTATTCAGCATACCTGCCTTGAAAGGTGGTTTAGGTGAGGTTTAGCAGTAGCTAGCCTGAGGTGGAATGATACCTATTTGTTCAGCCAATCACAAATCAACAAAAATCACAAAAATACAACCAAAGGGCAGCAGAATGTAGATGCTGCATTTTTTTCCTTTGCATCTTTAAGGGAAAAAGTTCAGTATTCTGCTAAATGGGAAGGTAATACAAACCGAAAGAGAAGATGTCGCTGGCAGAAGTGACGTTTCTATGGTTACTACTATGCCTGCTGGGTAAGAACATTCATCGTGTTCTATAATAATACAACTTACAGTATCACAGAGATCAGAACTTTTTCATAAGGTATATTGGCATATACAGGTACGTAATTGTACAATTTTCTCATCCTGGCCTGGCATATTATTCAAGGTAAGTGATATGGATGATTTTTCATGTCCAGGGAAACAGCTGATTATTGTGCATAACAGTATATTGTTGCCTGGTCTTAACAGAATGTGCAAACGGTAACATTAGGCCTACAGCATATTCCATTATCCTATTAATTCTATTAATTGCATGTATAATATCATTTAGTAGATCTGAATGTAATGTGTGTTTGTTTAAGCAAGTATTAACTAATTATAAAATATGACTTTTAGACAAAAACGGTTCCCATCCAGTTGCTCCATCATATTTCAGCCAGATTTCCTGTTCAGTCATTTCTTAGCCCTTTATATTTTGCATGTATATGTTGTTAATCTGTGTTTTGAGACATAAAATCATTTCAGTCCAGTATTAATTTATTAAGCTTCTTTTTACCTACATCTCAGCCTTGAGATAAATATGAAAATCGCCAGCAGGTGATTAAAAATATTAAATTCTTTCCAGGCTTATATTTCTGGTGATACCAAAAAAAGTCAGGGTATAACTTCCCGTTCCCCTAACTTCTGATCTAATTTCTATGCTTCCACCACATTCCTGCTGTTCTCATTGGCTGTTAGCCACACTGCTTCTAAGTTCTAGGAAAATATATAACAGGACAGTACCTGCATCCTGTTTGCCCTACATACATTTTTGGTAGTATAACTATGTCTATACATCTACGGAATTATTATAATTCTACTAATGCCATTGCAGACGTGTAGGGGAAATGTCTTTTAATAACATTGTTAGGTCGACCCAAACCAGACATTACCTCTGTAATTGGCAGTGGGTTTGTTATACAGTAGGTGAACAAATTTGGCATTTTAAGAACAGCAGAAAGAATCAAAAAAACTAAAAAGCTGAAAATTGGACAAATGGACAGATAGAAATGTGTAAGAAGCAATGTGTAGCATTTAAGGTCCCCAGTAGCTGAACATTATTAAGTTAAAAGAGTCCAGGAAGGAAAGGGGACGCGGTCGCATCACGTCGCACAGGAGCCACACAGAAGCCATCGGCAGTCCTTATGTTGGCTTTTTCTCTGAAGGCTATCAGAAGGCATGAATCCGCCATTCTTCGCAGTGTCCAGGCACACGCGCGTGGTCTCCGCGCTTTGCATTAGCGTAGCCTCCTGGGGGACTTTCATTAATTACGATGCCCCCTTAGCCCCCGACCGAGGGGGCTCAGCTGCCGGAACTGCTGTAATGTGACATTTAGAATGCGAGGGTCTGTCTGCGGTGTAATGGCAGGACAGGAGTGCATCCTGAGACCTGTCAGCACTGTGCCTAACGTGTCCTAATGCCATTATCACATAATCCTGCCATAACTATATGTCATGTAATCTATGCTCGTAACATGCGGTCTGTCATGACAAATGACGCTCGTGACATGCGGTCTGTCATGACAAATGACGCTCGTGACATGCGGTCTGTCATGACAAATGTAGTATGTTGTACCTCATGCAAACCTTTGTTCTCCTAATATGACGAAGGCAGTACAGTAAAACACAAGATGAGATTAAATGTGATCATGGTGTTTGTTTCGCCATTCCCATATTTCAATGCGGGAAAGCCCCATCAGTTTGAGGACAGACCCCGTAGCGGAGGAGGTGGGGGGGAGGGGCAGGGGGCCCGCTGGAAAATTTACCAAGGGGTCTCCCCCTTCAGAGTAGCCCTACTGACGAATTTTACTGAGGGGTCCCCCCCCCCACACACCGCCCCTGAGGAGACCAAAGGGCCACCAGGACCGGAGTTCTGATTGGGGGGTCTGAGTCTGTCCCCCCCTGTGATCGTGGGATGATACACCACAGCGTACCATCCAGATGTCATATATGTATTTAGACAGCCTACCCTACACACTCTTCCCACCTCCCCAAAAAATCTTTGTTCAAAGCCAAACTTTGTGTGACTCATTGTGATCAGGGGCAACGGTTCTGTGGCTGTTCATTCATGTGCCACCACTGACTAGGACTAGGGCTGTGACATGATTTAATTTCCGCACGATAAATTTCCCTGAAAGGCTATCGGACTGCCTACCAGCAAAATGTGCTGAGCTGGGGAGGGACAAAATACATACATTTGTTTATAGAATGTTCAGAAAATTATCTTATGCCCCACAGTTTGACAACCACAGACCTGTAGAACGTTCCTGGGACTTTTTTATTTACAGGATTCAGTCTCACTGCTAGAGCACGAAACATGGTAGAAAGATAATCCATGACAGGGCTCTCAGGAAAAAGGTTTTTTTTTTTTTACAAATCAAACACAAATGGAAAGCTAGAAAACAAAGGGACCACAAGGGGTGAAAATAAAGCAGGAAGAAACCAAAACACTATAACTGGGAAGAGTGATTCAACAAGGAGCCTATTCACAGATCACATGGCAAATAAGAGACAGGTGTGGGCAGTTAAACACCAAGGGCTAGGAGCACTGAACAGGTGAGGAGAATTAACAGATAGCAAAAGGTTTAAACAGCAGGGAAGACTGGAGACTTGGATAGAGAACATCGCTACAAACAGCGCGAACAAGGAACTGTACAGAAATGCAACAATATACAGGGAAAAAAAGCTAAACATTCATCCATTGTCCTATTCAGGGTTGTGGGGGTGCCATAGTGGGGTGCCAAGCAGGGAATAACCTGCTGTGGGGTGCCAACCCATTGCAGGGCATCGGGAATACACCAAAATCATAAATATTAACTAAACATAGCTGAGGCTGGCCACTGACTAGTCTTAAACCCACAAAAATGGGGAACCTAAAAGGCACAACCACCTGCTCAGTCCATTAAGCCACGAGCAGCCTGCTTCATGCAGTGGAGCAGTTTTTATACAGAAGGAATAAGGGCATGAAAAATTTTTCCAATCTTGGGCAAGACCCCTTGACTGCATGCACTTGTAATACACTATACATACTATAATAAAAGCTCCCAGTGCATAAAGCTCACTGCTTATGGCTGGTGTGAAAGCTCCCAGTGCATATAGCTCACTGCTTCTGGCTGGCATGAAAGCTCCCAGTGCATAAAGCTCACTGTCCCCAGTGTCAAAATGTCAGTTTACCATTGGGCTTTCTGAACATAGATAATGCACTTTATTTAAATTATTTTTTAAATTATTATTTTTATTATTAATTAGTGTCAAATGGAAGAATGTGTACTAAATTTTGTTTAATCCAAATGCTTTTCTGGAAATCACTTTCCAGAGAATTTTGACTGCTTTAAAATGTTTCTAAACATAACGTATAATTTTTAACACTTTTTTTTTTTTTCATTAATATTCCAATTAATTAACACATTGTGTTTATGCAAATAAAGTCATACATTATAATTGAGGAAACACTACAATTTCTATAATTAATCTTTAAAAAATGTACAGGACTGCCTTTATTTACTCTCTATTAAAAAAATACATTTCCTCTATATGTATATGAATAAAATGTAAATGTGACCCTGTGCAATGTTCATGTCATAACAAAATCTTCCCAGATTTTTCCCTTGATTGGTGAGCAGCCCCTCAGACTGCAGACCTCCCTGCTAACGCAGTTTGCGATGATGAAAGTGCCAGTTTGCAGGGATGAAGAAAGGAGGGACAAGCGAAGAAGAGGGGGAGCCACCGGGGTGCGAGCAGGCAGTGTGACAAACGCAGGGAGCTTTGTGCTCAGTTACTGCTGGATGGAGCTGTGTTGCTGGGCTGTGCTGAACAGTAGGGGGCGATAGGGAGTGGGACGCCAGCAGCATGCATGGGTCTTCTGGACATGAGGATTACAAATCAGGTGCTGGTCACTGACTTTGACAACAAGATGGAGCACGGAGAAGCACAGGCCGTCTTCACGGAAGTAAGTGTCCCATTCCAGTGAATTTTACAGGTGAAGCAGTGAACCAGGGGCTACATTTTCATCCTTTTAAACGGCAGCCTAAGAGCAGTTCTATAGATTTATGTCTGTCCTTGAGCGTAATGCTGTAACCCAAGCAAAAGAAATTTACTCAGACTTGATGTTCTGTGTTCATTTTTGGTGTAATATCCCTATTGGTGTATGCGATACAAAATACAGGGAAGTATTTTGCTTAAGGAAAATAAAAGAGTGAAACGATGGCATTCTTAATTACTGAAAACAGAATCTGACTGTTGACATATATCGAGGTTTCTTGTCAAGTATCCATGCAGTTTATTTTCAGGTAATAGATGAATGAGTTTCTTGAGTGTATTTAGGTATGAGGATTATTACTGGGTTACTTCCTTACTTAATATTACATGCTATTTCTGCACGATTTT
Source organism: Hippopotamyrus pictus (assembly GCA_026781145.1). Taxonomy (NCBI): domain Eukaryota; kingdom Metazoa; phylum Chordata; class Actinopteri; order Osteoglossiformes; family Mormyridae; genus Hippopotamyrus; species Hippopotamyrus pictus. Next base: position 9,694,641 of record JAODLC010000049.1, read on the forward strand.
CTTCAATTCAGACAGTTTAAATATTTCCTAAACTGAGCTTTTAGATCTTTGACTAATAATACAAAAAAATACATAATAAAAATAATATGTGGTAAATGTCTTCTTTTGCGAAACAAAATGAAAATTGAGCAGTGAAATGTTTCATCAACAGCATGTTTGTCAATGCTGGTTTTAAACACCGACCAATGTAACAAGCTTATTTTCAACAGCTACCCCTCCAGTGAGGCTGCTGCTCCAGTTGAACCTAGAGGGTTGCGCATAAATTCAAACACACACAGCATTAGGGCAGGATTCAACCCAGAAGATGTAAGGCAACAATGCTACCACCGAAACTTCCATTCTCCTTGCCATGTATCTCCTAAGACTTTTTGTGAAGAATCTATCAAATACATTGTGGCTAGCTCATATGTAGACATGCAAAAAGGATGCAAACTGCACCTCGACAAACAAAGACAGACAGGCTGACAGACGGTAAATCTTTAATATATTACTAATGCACCATATTTAAGGCAAGGAGAAAGTCAGGTGCAGGCTACCTAGATATGGCCTTTGAGTTGAGTTTAAACTGTCTGGAATTACCTTGACCATCAGCGATCTTACACTTGTAGCTGGGTTCCTTCCATAAATCCACATAACCTTCACTGTAATCTTATTTAATAAAGACTGGACATCTGTGAGCGAAGGGCGATGCTTCTTTCAAAGAATTGCCATGATTGGTCACATTTAGGCTTCTTCTAAAACTGCCTCTGAAACAAAACTGTGAAAGACATCAAACCACATTCAATACTTTAGGTTTAGAAATGTATAATGTACTGTGTTATAGCAAACACCTACTCATTCCGATGCCAGTAACCCTGAACTGGTTATCGTAGATAGAAGACGAATGGTTGGAAATCACTCAAAACAGATTCATTAAAGTAGAGCAAATGTAAACATCTTTAAACTGGTTTTCTGTTTTTCTTACTGCGTATGGGCCATCTAGCCTTTCACCCAAGTTAATGTAGTCCAGCCTAGTCTATCATTTTAATCTGAAGTGCCCTTCTGTGCGCAAGTTTCATTGCTCAATTCAAAGCCCACTTAGAAAAATGTCAAGTGATACACTTCCTGTGGATGCTGATAAGTACTGGGTCACACGTCTGCGGCTTCTGTCTGTTCAGGCCATTCTCTTTTTGCAGTCCCAAAACATGCAGTTAGCGTGCTATCCTCTCTGCCTTGTCACAGGGGGTGATTGTGGGTGTATGTGCTAGCCTCTCTGCCTCGTGACAGGGGGTGATTGTGGGTGTACGTGCTAGCCTCTCTGCCTCGTGACAGGGGGTGATTGTGGGTGTATGTGCTAGCCTCTCTGCCTCGTCACAGGGTGTGATTGTGGGTGTACATGCTAGCCTCTCTGTCTCGTCACATGGTGTGATTGTGGGTGTACATGCTAGCCTCTCTGCCTCGTCACGGTGGGTGATTGTGTTAGGCACAGGTTCACCTGTCCAAATAAGCACTTATGGAAGACGGATAATCAACAATTAAAAGCTTGTTTCTCCTGTTATCAGCCCACAATATATTCTCAGCTCCAGCTGAGTACATCACATGTGCAGCTCAGATGTTCAACTGAGCACATTCAAGACAATCCAGTCAGTATAGAATAACACACAGCTTCAACCCATTTCAAAGATTTGGGATTTTTTTGTCAGCCTATTCGTGTTCTTTTCTCATATACCTAAATACATCGTACATGCAAAATTTACACTGCAGTTTGCCTTGTATACCATATAACAAAAAAGTCGAAAAGCACAATTAGATAATTAGACCAATTCTGTATGACCAGTAAAAGCAAAATGGAATCTCCATATTCTCAAAAAATAAAAGGCATCTCTGTTCCAGGATAATATTCTGTAATTGTACTTTACTTTGAGCTCAAGGTAAATCTTTACCCTGAATGGTTTTGCTGAATCCAGTCAGAGGAGCCTCGATCTGTCATGCAAGGCTATTTTACTTCAATACACTTCTACACTCCAATTGCACTCATTTGCTTTAATAGCAATCAAGACTAATAACTTACACTTTTCCTGTTTGACGTGTTCCAGGCTTACAGTAAATGGGTGAATTAAAGATCGTAATACCGTTTACCTTTAAACAAACAATAAATATATTATGGCTAATCAGTGGTTAGCATAGCAACCTCACACCTCAAGGGTTGTGGGTTCAATTCTCATTACTAGCGCTCTGTGTGGAGCTGCACATTCCTCTGTGTACTGCTGTTTCTGCCCACAGTCCAATTACATACCGTTAGATGACATGAAATATA
>JAODLC010000049.1:9704592-9738300 GCA_026781145.1 Hippopotamyrus pictus
ACAGGGCACGCACTCGCAAACTCCATACATCACAGGGCACGCACTCGCAAACTCCATACATCACAGGGCACGCACTCACAAACTCCATACATCACAGGGCACGCACTCGCAAACTCCATACATCACAGGGCACGCACTCACAAACTCATGCCCAGGGACACTAAGTTACTTAAACTAAGTGTTTTTTTTATCAGCGAGGGGAAATTAATCAACATAATCCACCATATTTCTATAATTATGTGAGCAGCAAATTACCATCAGCTCGCTAAGAAACACATGTATTAGCATGTACCATGTGAAGGTAAGATTCTGTCCAGCATGTACTGTTTCTCCTAGAATTGTATCTCCTAGAACCATCTCTCCTGGAACCATGTCTCCTAGAACCATGTCTCCTGGAACCATATCTCCTAGAACTATGTCTCCTAGAACCGTGTCTCCTAGAACCACGTCTCCTGGAACCATGTCTCCTAGAACTGTGTCTCCTGGAACCATGTCTCCTAGAACTGTGTCTCCTGGAACCATATCTCCTAGAACTATGTCTCCTAGAACCGTGTCTCCTGGAACTATGTCTCCTAGAATAGACTTAAGAATTCCCACAGCAGTGTGCTGGATGAATATTTATGGAACGCTGATGGATAGATTATGTGGGTTTGGGGGGAAATGGCCAGCAGTCATCTTGGGGAGGGGGGGTGTTTTCTTTGTGGTCCCCCCGTAAAATGGCAGTTTTCCTTTCCTGCGAGTTTGTTGTCTCTTGTCACTCCCATCTACCCAATCTATGTTGCCCTGGAAACAGAATTCCCGCAAATACAGATCCTGTCCACATGTGGCTTGATTCACTCTCACGGGCAGAAACCTATAGTATCATATTACTAAACCTCAATTTGCATTTAGTTACATTTCTCATGCTTTGAACTATGCTACATTGTTAACGTTTGATCTGATTTACCAGTCAATGTTCCCAATACAGAATTTATACAAGAAAGTCAATTTTCAGCATGCATATACAAATACACATTTGTAGGCTGAGGCATTATTTGCAGGGAGAGTAACTATGGACTGTATTCTGACGGTTATGCTATCAGATATAGTCCTATTTCATTTAGATCTGTCCGGCACTGGGCACTATTACTCAGATAATTATCACTTATCTGTCGTATGTGGCTGTCACATGTGCCAGCCAGCCTAGCTGTCAGAAAGAAAGGCTGGATTTTTGGCTCTGGGCCTGTGATCTGAAAGCATGTTATGTGGCGAAAAAGCTGAACTTTTTCGGGAGACAAAATCTCAAGAAGAGAAAGGAAAAACCTTTTATTGTGGAAAAAGCCCCCAATGTTTCTGGGCTGAGAACAGCCTGGGAGGTAGGATGTATGAAAGTACTGGGTGTCGAGGCCTGTTTTCTGTTTTTTTTATTATTATTTTCTGCTTGCCGCCCCTCTCCCCAGCATGCTAAGGTAAAGCTGGGTGTGGAGATGCTGGGGGGCTCGATACGGTGAGGCCAGAACCATTGTGTCTGACTGCGGAGGAGGAATTTGATGCTTGAGAGACCAACACCTGCTTTTTTTGGCAAATTGTTAATTTAAGTCCAAAAAGTACAAATGACACTAAATCCCAATAACCTGAGAGATTCCTGTGAGCTTTCTGAGAAGCCTTTTGATCACAGTGTGTGGTCTGAGCATACATGCTGAATGTTTAAATGGAGAGAAAGATAGGCTGAGGACCATCTCTCTATTCCTGTGTGAAACTGACATGTAGAACATCTTTCAATTTTTATACCTTGAAATGACATTGTATTTCACCAAACGAAAAACTGATTAAATAAATGCCAAATTTTATTATAATTTTTATTATGATACCAGTGAGTCCAGCAACTACTGTTTCATACACTGTATAGTATCTAGGAAAGATATATTTAGGATGTTTCAAGATTTAAAAATGCATTTCACTGGACCAGCATTTATGTTCAAAATACATGGTATCCTGTTTTTTATCAAATTATTTTAATAATTTATTTTCACAAGGAAAGACTGGATAGATTTCCACAGTAAGTAATAATTCCATAGACAGCTGGTACAGACCTCTGATGATAATGCATGTTTGCAATATCAGGTTATTTCACTAAAGTATTGAGTGTCTTTACTTAATCTTATAATGGGGAAGTCTGTAATCCTATCAAAGCAACAAAATAAATTATTCCACAAGCAGAATTCTCAGTATACACACAGCAGACACTGGCTTGCGTCGGACCCTCGAGAGAATGGAATGAGTGACTGAACACAATGACCGTATACAGTCATTCCAATTAGTTCTGGTTTCCTAATGTACACAGCAGATAGACAGTGAGGAACTAGAATTACTTCATGCCTGATTAAACTTACCTGATACTTAGACTGGAACACATTGGTAGTCATTCAGCTGTCTAGCCCCCATAAACGAAACGTCAGAAGTCTGAAATGGGTCAGCAAAGGAGTCACGATAAGACACATTTGCAGGATTATCATGTTTTATACCATGCTTACTACCATGCTTTATACCATGCTTACTACCATGTTTTATACAATGCTTACTACCATGTTTTATACCATGCTTACTACCATGCTTTATACCATGCTTACTACCATGTTTTATACCATGCTTACTACCATGTTTTATACCATGCTTACTACCATGCTTTATACCAGGCTTACTACCATGCTTTATACCATGCTTACTACCATGCTTTATACCATGCTTACTACCATGTTTTATACCATGATTACTACCATGCTTTATACCATGCTTACTACCATGCTTACTACCATGCTTTATACCATGCTTTATACTATGCTTTATGTCATGCTTTATACCATGCTTTATACTATGCTTTATGCCATGCTTTATACCATGCTTTATACTATGCTTTATGCCATGCTTTATGCCATGCTTTATACCATGCTTTATACCTGCACACCCATCAAGTCACCTGTCCCTATGTCACTACAAAGAAAAAAAAACAGCTGATCCTTCTCCACATTTCTGTTGTTTCTTCACATTTGTTTTATTTTCTACAGTCAAACTTCCAAAATTAATGGGGAAAAATCACATTCATTCTTTTTTGTGTGAAAACACCTAAAAACAGAATCAAAATGTCACATTCTGCACAAATTGCTAGATAGCAACTTTTATCAGCAAACCTCAAAAACGACACAAATGAGGGAATACCCTTTGCGGCTTGAACAGAATGTCAGCATGCTACAGTCTATATGCTATGCTGACATTGCAGAACCTGAGCTGCGTTTCACTGTAGCAAAATTAGCATTTTTCTGCTGTACAGAATGACACATACTTTAAGGAGGCTGGGATGTCATGGCTGCTTCTAGCAGACACAGATACTGCACCCCCCAGGCACGCAAGTACTCTAGCAGAGCACATTGGGAAACAACAACCTGCAAGCAAAGCAAAGGAGTCCAGCAGCGGGTGCTTTGTTCCTTGTTATTCCAGATACAAGATAAAACAGTCTCATTTTCTCCTGTATCAGCAAACTTATGTCAGGGATGACATGTGAGAAGTCTGTTCGTCATCTCACCTTCATCCAGCTGATCTTCTGTCTTTCTTTTCAAACTGCAGCACCAGCAAATCCAAAAAAAATGAAATTTCATGTGAAAGTAAGAAATAAACATTTAAATCCAAGGAGTGTACAACATGTTAAAAGACTTTACTAAAACATCAAATAGGTCTAGGTGCATTATGCAATATATTAGTCAGAACATATATACATACACACACAGACACAGACACACACACACAGACACAGACACAGACACACACACACACACACATATATATATATATATATATATATATATATATATATATATATATAAAGAGCCGTATGTTTTGTGTGTAGAGGTTTTGAAAAATAACTGTATTTTTAAAGCACCAGTATTAGTGGATTATCAATATACTTGCATGAACATCACAAAATATACTTGATTCAGAGTGTGGAAAAAGTATTGAGTCTTCCTGAATGTGTATGTTATGTTTACATTAGTTTAGAAGATATGATTAAGGATCAGAGAGCAGGGTTAGCCAGCTGCGCTAGAGCAGGTTAAGGGCTTCACTCAGGGGCCCAGTTGTGATGTCATTACGGTAGGCATGGGATTGGAGCCCACAACCTTCACAGACACAGCATCCTCACCCACAGAGCCACACACTGCCACCATGCAGTTCCTTTCTTTGCTAAAATGATGACTGGTAACAAGTCTGTGTTGAGGCAAAGACAATTCAGCGGTTGCCTCTGGAGTGGATTAAAATGTGAGCTGGGTGACCGTAGGGCGAGACGTGGTCAGCATGCGGTGAAGCTCTGATCACTATTTGTGGAAAAAGCAGCTGGGTGCAGGAGAGGTGCGGCCTGGGAACGATGCAAGAGGGAAAACCGTCGACTGTTATTCCAGCTGAGGCATCCTAGCCTGGGAAATAAGTATTGTTCAAAAAACAGGAAAAATGAGGGAACTGGGGAAAATGTCAGCTCTGCTCTAGATCTTGTACATGCTGATTTATTTTGTATTAACTGTTCATAAGATCCAGACATGAACTCTACCATTCTGCAGAGATAATGACATTCATTTCTCCCGTGAAAATACATTGACAGTGTCTTTCACAAATGGCGTGTATTGTAGGAGCCAAGAGAGGCAGCGTCCTCCCTGGGGATCGCTCAGCGCCCTCCCTGGGGATCCCTCAGCGCCCTCCCTGGGGATCCCTCAGCGCCCTCCCTGGGGATCCCTCAGCACCCTCCCTGGGGATCCCTCAGCGCCCTCCCTGGGGATCCCTCAGCGTCCTCCCTGGGGATCCCTCAGCATCCTTTGTTGGGATCGCTCAGCACCCTCCCTGGGGATCGCTCAGCGTCCTCCCTAGGGATCCCTCAGTGCCCTCCCTGGGGATTGCTCAGCAACGAACAATTGGACTGCATGTGACTCAGGATATAAAGATGTGGTGACAAGTAACAGCATGTTGAGAACTGATGGCCAAAAGGAGCTACAACAAGTAGCTACTGTGAGTAGATGAGGAGTGACACATGTGCAGCTAGGATCAGGCGAGCGTCAAAGGTGGGCATGGTCAACGGCACAGTGGAGTGTATTTCATTTAGATGTTGGTGAGATGTAGCGACAAAAAAGCAGATAGATTAATACGCAGAGACAGAGACATGCAACCAGTAGAACTTGCTATCTGAGAGGCCCAGATGATGTTGTTGAACTGTGAGAATGAGAATGACGATCACCCACAAACCGGTATTCTGGGTATTGGATGTCCAGGGGTATCATTAAAGCACATAAAAGCACCAGCGGTCTAAACATACACAGTATGTACAACAAAGCTGGTTGAACATTTGCATTTTACTTTACTAAGGATACCAAGAATTTTTTTTTTTTTCAGATCAAATCGCAGTGTATTTTATGAGATTCAGTGCTACAGAAGGCATTGCACATTCATCCATTATTTTCTAGGGTTTCAAGTTCAGCAAAGGGTTCTTGAAATCAAGGTAAATCACAGGCTTTGAACGCCCAGGGCTTCTCATAATGGCCCAATTAATAGCCAAGCCAGTAAATCATTTTCTCGCAGCTAATCTTCTGAAAGACGGGGTTGAGTGGCTGGAAAATTTGCCAGAAGGTTGTATAGTGGCTTTCAAACCAAAAAAAAAACAACAAACCAAGAACATTTCCTCAAATACTAGAAGAAGGTTAAAAACCCTTCATTGCAAACACAGCATTACTGTGCATTCTCACGTTTTACAATTCCTGTGTCGAAGGATCTGAAAGGTGGCATTTGCTTGCTCCCTGTCCAGGTTGTTCAGTCTCTCTAGACTACTTTGCTCCATCTTGGATGTTGTAACCATAGCAACTGAATCAACTCTAAGAACTGCAGCTCCTGTCAGCTGACACATTCCCTGCCTAAAACAAGGTTTGATTTAGGTGACCAACATGTATGACAGACATGCAAAATATGGCATTTGTATTCGTATGTAGGCTGTTATTCTAGGACAATTAGCCATACGTATCCTGACTGTCAATTTGAATATCTTGATAATAGGTGCATATATCTTCAATCACTGCCATTTGACTGGAGTAAGCAGTGGTCTAATTCACTGCCTCCTTCAGGAGAGTAATTAAAAAGATTGAAAGAAATAGCAGAGGTAGGAATACAGACAAAGAACAGAAAGGCTATTGAATAATACAACTGACTATGATTGCATTTGTAAATTTAAATGCTGAGCTGAAGATGATCTGTGGACGGGTGCTGCGGGTGACTGCAAGTCAGGACTGGAGGGATTCCTCATGTGGCAAACGTTCATCTGCCTTTCACCTACAATGGAGACGCAGAGAAAGGCAGACGTGTGATGACTGCTATATAATCTTTATACTGCAAAGATGGACAGAGATGACCTTTGGAATTGGTGAGTTCCCTTTGAAGGAACAGACAGAGATCAGTATCGAAGGCAACGGATAAGCACAGACTGGACTGAAAGATTGGAGGACTCCGTTTATTTGATCAGGAAGAACGGGGGAACGTCCAGCCTGTCTCCTTCCAAAACGAGGCCGTTCCTGTTTCCTGCACTCCCCTGACTGAAACTCAATTGTTAATTTTACAGTAAATGTTTTGTTTTTTTTTTTTCCATTTATTGCATTTCTGCCCTGAGTCACTCTGCGTGTGTCATACCAGTATCTGTTTTGTATTGTACTTGCTATTTACTTCGTATGCTGGAGATTCTACTCTGCTGTGTCCTCATTGTCCCACACGCAGCATCTTGTCCATTATATCCTTCATGAAGCTAAATGCAGCATATTTATAAGCAAATATTTCTGATGGGGTTTGGTCCACAATTACTGGCAGTTACGTCTTTCTGAACTGTTTTAAAGGGAAAGTATTCTATCAAAAAGGAAGATATCTAAAGAAAGCATATCCAGAGCGATTTGCCTGTTTCAAAGAAGTGAAGCAATTCCCTCTAGTGGCAGAACCAAGGATAACATCGCAACTTAATTGCTTGAAAGCACAGATATAGTATAACAAACAAACATAAACAAACACAAACAAAAAAAGGAGATAGTAGTTTAAACAAGTGACATGGTTCTGTTACAGATGTAAGCATATGAACGACATAAGTTAGCAAAATGATTGTTTTTAATGCTCGAATCGGACAACTATCGATGTTATCGATAGTGAAACACCTTGATAATTAGATATGCAAAGTCCACAGGTATTTAAAACAATAGGCAAACAGCACCTAAAAAGGCCACACAACTGAACTGCAAGGCAAGTTTATTGTGTTATTGTGATCTAGTATCAGGACTCATCATGCTAATTGTTCTCATTTTGTCTCAGTCATTAAAAACAAATTAAGAATGGATTATTTCAAAGGGAAACTTATCAATATCACATATGCATATTTTTGATGCAGAATTACTACAGGATAAACAGCATAGCAATCAGCAGTGTTGAATCAGAATGGTCCTTTTGATAGATGTGAGGATTCCTCACTGGCGACTTGAATTTCACTCCTTGTGACATAGTAGTAAGCATTGTGGAACAGAAATGTAAATGCTCCAGCGATGATATTAAATTAATGACAGTTTTGTGAAAATCTGTGTCTCCTTTTACAATTGATTTTGCTGTGGTGGAGAGCTTTCCGCTGGTAATTGGATTGCATTGGGCATACAAAGAGGGAAACATCTGCTTTGATTGCTCTACATTTAAAATGAGCCACCTGAGCTTCGCACAATGCCGCTAGGGGCAGCCGTTTCATGGGACATTTGTTCTGTTTTCAGGCAACCTGCTTGCATGGTGAGGCCATCTAGCGAGGAAGAACAGAATTACAGTCTATAAGAATTCTTTGGTTTAGTGCTTTTAATATGAAGTAATACAGCGCTAGAGTCAGGGGGGCATTGCTTAATTCTGTAACAATGTCGCAAATGTATTGGTTTCATAACAAAAGTCAATTGACAAGCAATGTTTAACATCTGCACATATCTTATGCACAAACATTTTCTTTCTACTCATTCAGTTATTTTCTTGCCATTTCACTATTAACTGCAATTGTATCCATTAGTATCCCGAATGTTTGGTGTTTTGTTATTACAAAGGTGTTACTGATTAAAATTCCCCTAATGAGACTGCTTGTCAATGAACTTAACTCAGAACAGTTATTTCAGAACTATAATTTGGGCTTCAGTGAATTACTGCTTGAATGTTTTGCTTAAAACTAAATGGTTGTTTCTAATGTGATACAGTGTAAACAAAGGAATAATGATTTTGTTATAAAACCAATAAATGTGGTTTTATAACCAAATGAAGTATTTTTACTGAATTAAGAAAATGTCCCAAGACTTCCTGTGAGCACTGTATCAGCAAGATTACTTCCAGGTGTTTATTTGTACTTCTGAAGAACAGCCACCGGGTACGAGGGAGTACTTCTCAGATCCTTAAAACCAGGTTACTCATACCTGCTGGGCTGATGACGTGCTACGGATTACCATGGTAAGCTGAACCTGACATGTTACACGCACCGATAAGAAGATAAAACCCTGAGCTTACAATGTCATTACGAACAATGACTTGGTGAGAACCCCGTCCCTCCCCAAGGAAACAAAGACAGCAAGGCACCGCTAGTTCACATGAAGAAATTCTGCAGAATCACAAGATGAGGTAGTAGAAAGTTTATTTACAACCCAATAATCACAATAAAAGACAGATGTTACACGTTCCCTAATCGGCTGCCTAATCCCCAAAACATACAAGCTACTTAATTTGTCACAATGAGAGTCAGGTGTAACAATTTAGAATATAAATCTTAAAAACCTGAGAAGGCGTTGGAGGAATGTTTTACATAAAAAACCCTGCTACTATTCCCACATGCAAACCATTGAGTGCTAACATGATACAAAACAACCTAAATACGGAGGCGACTGTAAATGAAGGAAAATTTTACAAAATAAAAACAAAGTGGAAGCCCCACCCAGAATTAGGCACGCTCGCCCCGGATTCGACGCGCCAGCTGGATGTCCTTGGGCATGATGGTGACTCTCTTGGCGTGGATGGCACACAAGTTAGTGTCCTCGAATAAGCCAACCAGGTACGCCTCACTGGCTTCCTGTAACAAAAACCAGACAGTGATTCAACCCAGCTGCCATTCATCATCTGCCAAGCTAGACTAGGCCGAGATCTAAGGCTCATTCCAACTCTGAACTGGCCGCAGGAGGGATACACACGCCTACCTCAGTTAACCCCTGAAAATTACACACATACTTTTTCACTCTCTTCATATAGGAAAACAGGTGGGAGCTGAGGCAGGTTAAAGCAGCCAAAATGTTTACTTGCAGAGGAATCAACTAGTTACTAGACAAATTTAAGTTCAGTCTTCCGTGTTGTCGTGCTAGGAGATGCCTGCGTGTGATGAAAATACTCATTGTAAAGGTCATGGGAAATAAAATGTCTCCGTAAGAGAAGCGCTCTCAGAGACTAAAAGCAAGCATGCTGTTCTGACTACAGCAAAGCCTGCATGAGCTTCGGATGCCCTGCGCCACATGGCATGCAACCAAATTCTGTACTCCTAACACATGCCAGAGCGAGAGCGATCTTTGAAGTAGAATGTACGAAATGTTGTCCAAAATCTCCATTTCAGGAAGGACAGGATCAAGTATGGAAACATGCAGTTAAACTGTGAGCAGTGTCGCAGTCATTCACAGCCTACCGTGATTTTCACTTAACCACTATTTCGCTTAATGACCTGGTTGTTGGAATAGAACTTGGTCACTAATCAAGTAGTGGTTGTACTGGGCCTAAGAGAGACCCGAGATCATCCACAGATCACAGTCTGTCCAGCTGAGGCCCTTTATATGGAAACCACAACTAAGGCCGCCAAGCTTCAAAAGTCAACCTGATTAATACACCAGACACAAACTGTCACCTGCAGAGCACCGATGGCCGCACTCTGGAATCTGAGATCAGTCTTGAAGTCCTGGGCGATTTCCCTAACCAGCCGCTGGAAAGGCAGTTTTCGGATCAGCAACTCGGTGGATTTCTGGTAGCGGCGAATCTCTCTGAGCGCCACAGTGCCTGGCCTTTAGGTAAATATGGGGAGCGTTAGTCTCAGTGGAGAATTCAACGGCATGGAGAAGGGCCGCCTGAGGCTCGCCTACCTGTATCTGTGCGGCTTCTTCACGCCGCCGGTAGAGGGCGCGCTCTTCCGCGCCGCCTTGGTGGCCAGCTGCTTCCTGGGCGCCTTCCCGCCGGTGGACTTTCGGGCAGTCTGCTTCGTACGAGCCATGGCAACTTTCTTCTGAAAGATGACAGAGTGCTTTCTCAACAAACCGGCTATTATCATAAAGAAAATCAACCAAATGTAACCACGAAGGGATTCACAACACCAAATCTGAAAGGGATCCCCCCGGTTCAGTTTCCATACAAAGGCCGTCATTAATTGACGTATAGTAATCGTCGCTGACCCAATATCTATTAAAACTGTGATAAACTCACAAGAAAAGAAAATGACAAAGCACTCGTTACCTCATGGCTCAACAAAATCGACTGGTCTCCGGTAGGTTAAGGCGTACTATACAAGATTACTGTCAATAAATACAGGCTCAAAATGGCGGTATCAAATTAATAACCAGCCTCTGATCTCGGCCTGGGAAACTAAAAGGAACAGCTTCGTACTGGAAAAAAAGGCCTGAACCCACATCGACAAGAGAAAATGTATTTTATAAACAAACGGGGTTTCATACAGATCTTCAAAGCGGTCAAACTGGCTGAATATTATGGCAGTAATGGCCAGGTGAACATCACTGATGGCGTCCAGGTGACTTGGGATCCAGCGACCAAAAGCCAAAGGCTTGATCCGGCTTCTCCGCCACAAGCCCAGGTGTCACTGTATGCCGCCAAGCTGCTTAAAGCACTCATGCTATGCAGCATCTATCCAGGCAGCTTCGTTGGGTCCCCAACAACCTCATTTAACAGACAAATGTAACAGATAATCCCCATAAAAACACACTGCGTCGGGTGCTGATTTTCCAGGCGGATGATGGTTTTGGTTTGGTAAAATTCCCAGACCGATCTTCCATTACGGACAGAAGAGGGACCCGTAGGTCCCACTTTAGGTATGGTCATCTAACATGGCGCCCTGAGGAAAGCCGGCCAGACAAACATGGCCATGCAAGACTGCATGGAGTCCATCAGGGGAAGGAGAAATGCCGACCGACGGCCGCCCTGCCTCGGACACCCAGGAAGGAACGCTTAGCTTACATAACACCTCACCAGAGCAACTTTCCAGATATACTATATATCAACAAAAACATACTTACACCAAATCAAGAATAACCAGTGTCCTTAAAAAATGTTTTAAAAACCCAAGAGGAACCACAAAACGAACAATTTATAAAAATAAAAATAAAAAGCAGTTTTCACCGAAGTATCGCCCCGTAACCGAATATGTGTCTTGGTAGTGACGCCCTCCTCGGCCGAGCCCCGCCCACGCCCCTGCGCCCATCCTCCGTGTCGTCATGCCAATTTCTTGCTGTTTGCAAATATTAAAATCATGCTTTCATGACGTCGTGTTTATTGTGAAACTGTAGCTGAAATATCACAAGGCAATGGTCTTTAACCGTAAGCCTGGAAGGGACTGGTTTCAGTTACGCACAATTAATTCGGCAGGGTACGGCCATTTCCGCTTACTCTGTAAGAGTTGTTTTACGGAGGATACGTATTCTGTACGTGGCTGTGCCCGGCGTGTCTCCAGCAGCTTTGCTCCCCTCAGTGAGTGAGAGTACGTTCGCGCATGCGCAGCGAGCGGCGCGCGCCGTCGCGCAGGCGCTCTCCATTGTTTTGACCGAAGATGCCGTCGGTTTCGAAAACGGCGGCGAGCGCTTCTCCTCAGACCGAGAAACCGACCCACTATACGTGAGTAAAGCCCGCGTTAGAACCACTCGCACGCGTCATGGAAAAAAGCTGCGCGACGGTGCTAGTGCGTCGCATGGTCGTAGCGGCTTGTAGTATGGTGCTAAAGTGCTTTTGAAAAACGGCGCTTTTCCCCCCTTTAGTAAGTTCTGTCGAATACACGTAGCTACACGGCCACATTTAGCTATGCTGCTAAGTGCACTGCAAGTCAAATTAATTAACTTAATTCCTCGCTTATAGCCAAAGATTAGATTGCTGATAATGGAAGCGCGCCGTAGACATTGTGTGGATGGGCTCGTTTCCTGGTGGCGTACCTGGCACCGTTAACTTACGGTGGCGCTAGTATTTTGTTTTTCTGCCTCCGCCACGGCCCGTGTTGCTGCTCCGTGCGCGCCCCCTTTGCGTACGCGGCGGCCCACTGAGCTGCTTTCACGCTCATAAAGTGCGTAATGTGTACCGGAATAGCGCGCTGCCGTGTTTAAGCTAACAGCTTTACCCAGCTCCCACTGATTCATAGTATTATTTGCAAAAATTATTTTTTTTCAGCAAATGTTTGAAACTCTGAATTGGATGGTTTGTCCTGACTTACCCCGCCTTCGCTCAGTTTTTAGTGCCTGCAGTTCAGTAATGGCTGGAGTGGGAAACGCTAGAACTGGGCAGTTTTAGTAAATGTATGATCACAAGGCATCTGTGCATAAACGCCGAAGTAAATGCAAAGCTACCCGTCTAGTGTTCTTTCATCGACTGTCAGAAAAGTATTTGTATTAACGCTGGCTTCTTCTCTGCAGCTATTTAAAGGAGTTCAGGACGGAGCAATGTCCCTTGTTTTTGCAACACAAGTGCACTCAGCATAGACCCTTCACGTGTTTTCACTGGCATTTTCTGAACCAGCGGAGAAGACGCCCGATTCGGAGGAGGGATGGGACCTTTAACTACAGCCCTGACGTCTATTGTACAAAGTACGACGAAACTACAGGCACGTGTCCAGATGGCGACGAGTAAGTACAAAGACGCTGAGAATTGGTGCTGCAATTGCAAGCGTCAGTTGACATCGGATTTGCTACTAATCTTGCTGTTGGCAGGTTGTTTACTATCTTCACGGCACAACAGATGTTGTTCCTGTAATACCACTCTGATTCAAAAATGTTTTTTCCCTCGTTCCCTGACCGACATGTGGTTTGTTACGTAATCACTCCTTGTTTACCATGTGGATTTAAAAGCGTTTAACCATAACGTATGCAGCTCAGGGATTAGGCGTCCATAACCATATCCGGACATTCATGGGTTTGAATCCCAGTGGCAGATTACCCATATCAGTGTTGACCCTTGAGTATGGCCCCTAGCCCCTACTCTCCCTGGGATGCTGGTTGATCTTGCTCTTAATCTTTCCTGCGTCTATTGCTGTGGACAAAAGCATACAAACATGCGTACATACACACACGCAGATACTGAATTACAGGATTGTTTTGCCTCTTTAACTATGGGTGTGAGGAAAGTTTCTTATAACTTCTTGTATTACTCAGGGACCAGGTTCACGCAAATTCGTAAATGCAGTTTGTTTAAGGTACCAGTTAAAGCCTGGTAGGGATTTGTGTGACCGGATTTATCTGCAAGCATGAGCGTCGCTTTGTGACTGTGGCTGCAGTGCGGCAGCCATGACGGATTTTCAGTTTGATCAGAAATAGATCAGGAGGTGTTAATAAAGTGTGACCACGGTCTGCATTATTTTTCTCAAATCAGCTGTTTGCACCTTTATTTCATGCTTATTAGCCTCCTCAACTGTTCTTGCCAGAGGTAACCATTCCTGTTATCTGTGTTTAGGATCTGTTGGTCTGGGCTCTTTTAGAAACCTTTGGTAGAGTTTTTATCTTACAGTGCAACATTTAGTGTTTTGCTTTTAAATAAGCAATTTAAATGAAGTACCTATATCCGACCAATAAATAAGTTTATCATAATCAAATGTTGTTTGGTGTTTGATAGACTGCTAAGATTTGCCGTTCGGTGGTATAGGCTGTCCCTGAAGCAGCTTGCTTGGTAGATCTTTAAATAGGAGATTGGTTAAAAAAAAAGTCTCCGGCTTTTACACATGCATGAATGACAATACAAAACTGTTACAGTACTTCTGCTTCATTCAGATATCGAACCGGTGTTGCTTCAGGTGTGTTTCACGATTAGGAAATCTTCTAAAGAATGATGGATAATCCACCATAAATCATGGCTTGTTATATAACAGACTGTTACCATTCTGACTGGCTTTTCATTCAAGGTGTTTCTCCTTAGTGTCTCCCGTTTCCTGGGATGTATTGCTACTGGAAGAGCTATGGTGGATGGATGGATAGGACTGGTGTTATTTTTACAGTTTACTTTTTGTAAAGAAGAAAGGTTTGGCTACAGCTTTCACCAAGATCAATGCTATAATTATCCATATAAGTGATGGAATCAAAACACTGTCATTTTCAGAGCTGATGCTGTGACCTAGTTAAATGCAAACATTACAGAATCTGTTGTCTTTGCCACAATAAAGGGATACAGTATCTTTACTGAAATGCAGGATCTTGCAAAAACTGATATATTGTATATATGTTCTTATTACAATTTTTGGAGTTGTCTCTGTGTGCAGATCATGGAATAATTAAGGTATGGTTTTCTTTTTTAAGCATTTTCTGTGGAGGCAGAGAAAGTGTTCCAAGTGTTACAAGTCAGAGGATGCAGAATTAAATTCAAAAAATGTCAGCTTGTTAAAAAGAAGTTTTGCTTTGCGCATATTGTGTAGCCTTCTGTTATATGTTGGAGTTATCAGTGAAGCTCAACCATTTGATTAGTATTGGGCTAGTTGACCTTGTAGGAGATTAAATGAAATAAAAGCATTAGTAAAGGTTGCTAGGGAATCAGATTGGACCATGCCGTTCACGGTAATCTTGTCATGTCAGTGCTATCATTCGCCAGCTACTGTGTTTTACAGGCTTGCCTGGATTGATGAATAACAGCAGGTTGAATGAGTTGCTAGCAGTATTGTGTTTAGTTTTGCGTGTGGCTTGTAAACCTCTAAGCTAGTTTTCCCCATAATCGCTTGCAATACTTATGAATCCGTTTTTATTGCTTTGTCACAGTTCCTGTGATTATCTGTCGAACAGACTAAATTGTGTCTGGTTTTATGTGTCGAGAGACCAATTCCCTCCTGATTTTTTTTCCCTGCTACTTACTGAATTGGGACAACGATTTAAAAGATTTTCAGTCTGAGGTCTTTTAGCAGCAGACTGTCTTTTAAAATCTTAATTTAATAGTGGTATTTATCCTCCTCATTCAAGGAGGTGTAAATACTTTTCCGTTTCCCAGGCATGTTTATGGAATTTTATTTATGAACGTTCACATTTACCTGAATCTGATGAGTTAGATCAGCGGTAGCCAATCTTATCCGCAAAGGGCCGGTGTGTATTCAGGTTTTTGAGGTAACCTGTAGGTCAGCTGTCAGGTGTGAGGACTCTTCAGCCAATCAGTCCTCTAATTAGTAATATAATTAGGGAGTTGCAGCGCAAACCCGCATACACACCGGCCCTTTGCGGATAAGATTGGCCACCCCTGAGCTAGATATTTGGATATGCATAGAATATAACGAAAGGATATAAGATTACAAAACCCACTTTCAGATCATTTTAAGTCTTCAGTTCCTCTTGGGCAGCTCTGGGTGTATTTTCTGTTTTACGGTCATTAACAGAGAAGAACTCAGATCTAATAAGAGAGCCTGTCACTTGGATGTGAGGCTGGATTTTACATATAACTTTGTAGCCACTTTGTACAAAAATCCTATTGTAAATTGTACTTGTACTATCTCCGTTTGAGAACCACCTTTGGATACAATACATCCAAGATATTTTTCCAGCTTCATGATGATGGTTAAAAGACCCCTAGAATATCCTGTACAAGATGGTGGCTTGTTTGAACTACATGTGTTAAAGTATTTATGACCACTTCTAGCTGTGCAGGCAAGGTAATGAGTCTCTAAGGTCCTTGAGTTTGTCATTAAATTTGAGTGAAAATATGTCAGAGACTTTAAATTGTAGTAATATAGACCCAATTATTTACTCTTGGATTACAAATACTTACTAAATAAATTAGTTTCTTCTTAACCAAAATTAGACTATAAATACTAAATATAAACAGGTTGAGCTTAATCTGCCTCACATTAACTAACACCTAGTCATGGTACTTAAGGCACAGAGAATGTGAATGATAAACGTTTTGAGGCTGGTGAATTTATCCGCTGTGTTTAGCGGTAAAGTGCTGATTGTGCACCGGAGCCACTGTGAGGGAGGAGCCTCATCTTATTCCTGTACAGACTGCCTTCTGGAACTTCCTGGATTTTTTTTTTCCTTCAGATATTTATGGTCCGCAGCTGGTCGAATGTGCGGATGTGGATATGGCGAGCCAACCGTATTATATGTATCACAAAAAATGTAATGGCAGATATTTGGCTTGCAAGGCCAGGGTCTCACTGGCTGCCTAATACAGGACCACTGACAGATCTCTAACAGCAATCACAGCCTGTAACCACAGCATGGTGAAAATGTATCTACAAATTCTGTCAGCCTTTTTTAAAAAAAAATAATAAGTAGACCGTCTGTTTGGTGTGTAAGTAATGCCAAGACGACATTTTTGTAGGCAAATAATGGGGGCATTGAGATGCATTAAGGCCCAGCTACATTCCTGTGTTTGACTAGGCACACCTTAAGCATTAGGCCCAGTGCTGCCAGCAGTGCGTACGTGTTTGGACAAAAGCTTGGTAATCCAAAGTAATGTAACGATATACGAATATGTCACTTTATTGTAGCATTTTTCGTGGTTACTGAACATACCTGGGATTTTGCAAATGAACATAAATTGTAGTGGAAACAATCTCATAAAGGCTTGTGGATAGTGGTGCTGCTTAGCGGGCTGTTTGAACCTGGAAGGACTCTGTTGCACTACAAAGGCAAAGCAAAGTAAATACGCTGACACTGAAACTGAGGAAGGGGGCTTCAAAGCCTTTGCACGGCAGTGTGTTGAATTTATGCATTACGTTAAATGCATGACATTACATGAGCATCTCCTTTGCACTGTCATGAACTCCCACATGCTTTAGAAAAGCGATCATTACATGACCTACGATGATAAGGATGTTCTCTCACACACACACACACACACACAGTATCAGAGGCAGCTGGTCCACAGTGCTGCCTCCTGTATTTCTGAGAATAAATTATTAAATATGCAACGCTGAAATAACTCATTACCAAAATTGTATTGTCTTGCTTTGTTATTAATATTATGTTTATATTTAGGTTTCTTATGGTCCGTGCTTTTCTCTGATAGTCTGATTTGTCATGCATGCTAGATTGTCCAGTGTTCTGTTTGAAATAATAAATAATACATAATAAACTTTGTCTGTCCCTGTTATTAGGTGTCCCTACCTACACCGAACAACTGGCGATACAGAGAGGAAATACCATCTGCGGTACTACAAGACCGGCACATGTATCCATGAGACGGATGCTAGGGGGCACTGTGTGAAGAACGGCCTGCACTGCGCCTTTGCTCATGGCCCGCATGACCTGCGCCCCCCAGTGTATGACATCCGGTACTGACCCTCGCGCTTTACGGATGCCTTCTTTAAAAATGTTCCCTGGCATTTTTATGTATAGCAGACCTGATGTCTTGCCCTTAGCGACTTTCTTTGGCGACATGACACTGTCCCCAGTGCTCACCACCATGAAATCGGCTGCTGGTGCCGGTGAGGAATTTGCCTGTTGATATCCCCCCAGCAGATAGCTGCTTGCTCTTGCTGCAAATAGAATCGTGCAAAGTGAGCTCTTCTTATATTATATTCTAAGGAAGTTTGGTGGTTCCCCATTCCTGTGGTTAGATCTAGATTGCTTACAGTTATGGAGGCTGGTAACCGGATGTGTGGACTTTTTTTTGTGAATTTTGGTCAGAGTTTTGTCTTAATTTTAGGATACTTTTAAGCATTCTCTTTGATTTATTACTGAGATATCCTTATATATCATTCCATCAACCAAACATGCAAACCCTACACACAGAGCCAGGGGTGGGAATCAAATAACCACTGAGCCATTGTCTCGGCGTTAATAGTAATACGATAACCAAACACTGAGACAGTGTAACCGCTGAGCCGCTGTCTCACCATTAATAATAATATAATAACCAATCGCTATGATATAATAATAACCAAACACTGAGACAGTGTAACCGCTGAGCCGCTGTCTCACCATTAATAATATAATAACCAATCGCTATGATATAATAATAACCAAACACTGAGACAGTGTAACCGCTGAGCTGCTGTCTCACCATTAATAATAATATAATAACTAGGGCTGCAACAACTAATCAATTAAAATTGATTATTAAAATAGTTGCCAACTAATTTAATAATCGATTAGTTGGGTCTACGTTATTATACACGTAAGTACAGTGGCGACCTCCTAATTTGGGAGCAGTAAGCTAACCAAAGCTGCGGTGGCAGTAAAGTATCTTGTTCTTTTATTAAACAAACTAAATAGTCTTATGTTATTTATCTTATTTACAGTTCATCACTGTAGTATGCTGAAACAACCGGACACGTTTTAAAACAAAATTTGCCGCCTGCCGTTCACAGGTTTTTCGTCCCCTTATTTGCGTCGCTCAGTAATTTTTAGCGTAAGATGCGGAAAAGGCTTTTTCTTCACAATAAATGTTTACTTTATTTGTCCGTAATAAATGCAGACAGACTCGCTGGCATGCTCTCTCCCCTGTCATATATGTGTATCAACATTAAATAACATTAGACAATTATTTAATAATATTCTTAGTAGCAGCAGTGGTAGTCTGTGCTTTTACATTAAAAAAAACTGGAGTGTGCACTGCACTGTGCTGGTTGCACTTTATAAAACAAGATTTTGTGTATTTCATTACGGTGATTCAGCTGCTACAAATTTTTTTTGTATATATTTTTTTTGTAGCATACATTTGTTTTTTTTTTATGAGTTGCTGGAAACAACCTTTGTACAAAGACAGACTGGGTTATTAAAAATTGCTGGAAATCAAATTTTTTGCCCCCCCCCACCTGATTAATCGAAAAAAGTAATCGACAGATTAATCGATTATCAAAATAATCGTTAGTTGCAGCCCTAGTAGATACCACACCAGATAGTTAGAAAAGTAATCCAGTAAAATACTCAAGTTTGGGGGGGAAAAATGCACTTTTATAAAGTACTATACTATAGATTTAAATCCCATTGATCTTAACCCTGTCCTTTTAAATTCACTTAAAACATGTTTGAATATAGCATTGTTACAGTGGAGCACAAGAAGGAAAACTCATTTTCCTTTCATTCAGAATGATGTGAAACTTGCCGAGCTGGCTGGCTTAGATTAGCTGAATGCCTTTTGTGTGATGCGGCAGACAAAAGATCTACCTACAGACTAGATTTAATACCAAAATATAAACTTTTTGTGGGCTGGTACTTTTAGGCCTCAAGTGGTGAATGAGCAGACTAAAACCATCCTTCTCTTCAGAAAATGATTGATTTTGCCCAGTGCAATCATCTCCATTATTTCAGTAATTATTAATTTTGAATATTGAGCCATAAAATTTCTCCACTGCAAGCGTTTGACCACAGATGAACTGCATTGAAGTCAGTCGCATCATATGCATGCATGTGGAGAAGTAAGAACTGGTCTTAATGACTGGACTGCAAGTTCATTACATTATCAACTTGGTATCAAATCACTGACCGCAGGTCCCTGTAGTTCCTGTTTACTTTAAATTGTGTTCTACATTAAATTTAAGGTTTTTTTTTTGGTATCTGCTATTGGTTTACATCTGATCTTTACCTGGATGGCGCTATGTGTGGTTCTAGAAAATCGGCACCCTTCTAACCAATCAGATTTGAGAATTCAACAGTGCCATGGTTTAACATGCCAGGTTTGAGTAAATAATCAGTCTGTCTAAATGCTGTGTGTTTGTCTGCAGGATTCGTGCAGTGTCTCCTCACTTTGATGACCTGCGTAATAGCACTGCTTCTACCATCAACTTTGTCATCTCACAAGTGGCTAGTGGGGACATAAATACTAGCATCCAGGCTCTTGCACAGGTATGCCTTTATCTGCTTTTGAGGTTCTATTCTGTTTTTCTCTGTTCGGCCTTGTTTTGAATTTTGTCCCTCTTCTCTACTCAAAATCCAGATTGATGAAGTGCTGCGGCAAAAAGACAAAGCAGAGGCCATGTCGGGCCACATTGACCAGTTCCTGATCGCAACCTTTATGCAGCTGCGACTCATCTACAATACACACATGGCTGATGATCGGCTAGACAAGAAGGAAATCTTCAAGCTGTACAGCTGCATAATAGGCAACATGCTCTCAGTTAGTCCAGTCTTCTTGCGGCAGATTGTCGCTTTCCTCTTTGGAATGACTATATAACCTTCACTGCCTGCATGAGTCAGTGTGATCTGAAATCTGTCCTCAGTTTGCACCATTTCCTCCCTCACACCTCATCGAGAATAGCCTATAATATGTAACCCAACTGTATAATCTGTTCTTGTTGAGTAATTGTGCAGTACTGTCACTTAGTCTTGGGTCAGACCCTTCATGCTGTTTTTGGTGAAAGGCATGCATGCCTGGCTCCTTCCTGGCTGTCACTGTGTGGAGTGATGAGTTGCACCTACCTGTGGGGTGGTTCTGCAGTGGCAAACTGCTCCACTCGGACTCCTGACGACAAGCTTGAGTGCACAGGGGCCATCTGACCAGCAGTGCTGAGCCAGGCCAGGGCCATTGATGCATTTCTTGCCCTCCCATATGTTTTTGGGTTTGCCGAGTGACTGTTTTAATTGAATATCCAGGAGCAAGGAATATGAAGTGTACTCTGTGTACCCTTTCAGCTGTTCTCTATGGAGAGCTTGGCACGAGAGGCCTCTATGGGCGTGCTGAAGGATCTGATGCATGGACTTATCACACTGATGCTGGATGCCCGGGTAGAGGACATTGAGGATGGCCAGCAACTCATCCGCTCTGTGAACCTGCTAGTAGTCCGTGTTCTCGAGAAGTCTGACCAGACTAATATTTTGAGGTTTGTGTTCTTTCCTTCAGAGTATCAAGCTAAGTTTAGGTACTTGCTTTTGTTTTTATTTATTTAAAAGTTGACCTAATTCCTTTCTTTCTAGTGCTCTCCTTGTGCTGTTGCAAGACAGTCTTATTTCTGCAGCAGGCTCTCCAAAGTTCTCTGAACTGGTCATGAAGGTATGTTTCAGCTTTGTGAACTGTTTGTACATGTCAACAATTTGCATTGCGTTAGAATCCCCTTATCACCATATACATTTTTCCAGTGTTTGTGGAGAATGATACGGTTCCTCCCAGAGACCATTGGCAGCATCAACCTGGATCGGATCCTGCTGGATGTCCATAACTTCATGAAGGTGTTCCCTAAGGAAAAGCTTAAGCAGTTGAAGAGCGACGTACCTCACAGGACCCTGAAAACATTGCTGCACACTCTCTGTCGGCTCACTGGTGTCAAGGTACTTTATCTCTCTCTCTCTCTCCGCTCTTTAGTTGGTTTGTTGATCGTATATTTACATGCGGGTGGGTATTAGGACAGATTTCCTACATATGGCTTATTGCTTTTTTATGGAATAGAATAGGGAAGTTGGTTGAGTAGTATCTGGAAATAACTTCATAGAATATTTGAAGGAAACTGCTGCCCCTCATGATTTGAATGTTTGTGATTTGCGTAAAATTTGTCTTTGGATATTTATTTGCTTATCCAGATCCTGGATCATTTGTCCATGATTGAGAATAAGAATGAGTCTGAGCTGGAGTCACACCTGAGGCGGGTGGTGAAGCACTCAAGCAGCCTCTCTGGCTTCAAGTCTGATAGAGGAACTGAGAAAGGAACTGTCCGGCCGGTAAGTTCAGTGCAGCCCTGAACTCTCATGATATCCAGTTGTCTTCAGGGAGAGTCTAAAATGTCTTTACATTTAGGATGAGAAGATGTCTAAAGCAAAAGTGAGTGATATCCTGTCTGAGATCTTCAAGAAGATTGGGTCCAAGGAAAACACCAAGGAGGTAATGTGTGTGTTCTGTAGCATCTATGCAGTACAGGCTGGTTTGAGGCAATCGGTGGTAAATGTCCCCTTCAACCTTTCCTTTTTGACAGGGACTCACTGAACTTTACGAGTACAAGCAGCGGTACTCTGATGCAGACCTTGAACCTTTCCTCCGGAACACGTCCCAGTTTTTCCAGAGCTATGTGGAGCGCGGCCTGCGTATAATTGAATCTGAGCGCGAGGGCAAATCCAGAAGCCAATCTTCAAACCCTGGTACTGATCTTTGTCCCCAAGCATTGCCACGCTCTAAATCTTGTTTTAGGAGTTGGTATTTATGTATTGCTTTTAATCTGTTACTGTATCTTGCCTCTGAAAAGGACTGTAGTAATTTCGCTGACTGCTTTCTCTCCTCCTGCAATGTCTAGTTAACCCCCCGCGTGGTACAGATAACGTGTCGGATTCCAGCTCCGTATCCCTCAATAGCAATGGGGAGGAGCTAAAGCCTGCTGTGTACTACGAGAGGTTGAAAATATTAAGGCAACGTCATGGGCTGGAAAACAACACAAAGGTATTGTGCCATTTACAATGCTTAAATAGGTTCTACTTTTGAGTGTTTAACTTCATTGCAGTCAATACTGGTATGTCTATACCATGGATTATACCATGATTTGAAAGGCCCAAAGCAAAATGAATACCATAAAACCTAATTTTTCAGTCCAGCTTTGCTTATGCACATCACACCCCTGTGATGAGGTTAACCCCCCCCCCCCTTGCCCCATCAGCAGCAGCAGCAGGAGGAGGAGGACAGGCCCCCGCTAACATCCTTGCTGTCCAAGCCATCAGTGGCTTCCTCCACAGACATGCTGCACAGCAAGCTGTCCCACCTTAAGGAGTCCCGCGAGCAGTACCACCAGGACCAGTCGCACTCGCACTCGCACAGCCCCTCGCGCTCCTCCACCCCTGCCACCAATCTCGACGACCTCAAGAAGAGGCTGGAGAGAATAAAGAGCAACCGCCAGTAGACCTGCTTAGTCGCTACTTATCCCATCCCATCCCATCCCTTCCCTTTCACCCATGTATAAAACTTCATTGTATAATATGTGGACGATTTGTTAAGTATCGTGGCACAATTATTTGTATATATTCTAGGCCTCTTAACCACTAAAACATTTGTCATTCTAGGATTATAGTGTACAGTTCTCTGTGCAGAATTCTGTATTATGTATACTGTAACATGTCCACTTTTGGTTTTAGTACTAGTCATATAAAATGTCTTTCTTTGAGCATATAGGACTCTTCTGTTTGCTCACTTTCCTTTTGTGAAGTTCTTATTAACTTGAAAGCAATGATTCTTTCCAGAATCATCGTGCATGGCATGAAGTAAATGTTTTGTAAATAAAGTTTGCATTACTAAAAGCAACTTATTTAAATATTTGTTTACTTTAAGTCCCATTACCTCTTGTGAACTGTAGAATCTTAAATTTTTATTTATTTCAATTTGTAGTTTTAAATTGTTCTTTATAGTTGTGTATAATCTTCAGTAAAATGGCAATAAAGGTAAGTCATCTTTTTTTCTTAAACACAATGTTCTTTGTGTGTGCTTTTGTGGGATGATTGCACATATAGATGATTTTGCAGATTTTTTTTTTTTTTTTTTTTGATTGTGCTGACACTGCAGTTTTATCAGCCACTTATTCTAGTGTAGTACTGGCTTTGTCCCATTTACCCCAATTAAGGGGAAATGCATTGAAATACTACACACTGGTAAAGTATGTTTATGCAAGATGCAAAGTGTGCAAAAAATGTGTCCGAAGAGCCCAAGTATGCAAGGATTTCTTGAAAGCAATGAGGCACCCTTGGTAGTTGAAGTGGTGAACGAGAGAGTATAGGACCTAAACCTGTGGACTGTTGTCATTTGTTTTGGTTGTGTTTGGGGTTGGCCGTTACTGTAGCCTAGGCTATGTAAACATGATATAAAACTTTGCGCACCTATATTTACTTAAGCATGTTGGACCCTAATTAGTTGCCAGACTACTTTGTGTTTGTAAATATTAGTCATCGCTTATGTGGTGCATTGTGGTCTAAATACTTAGCCAAAGGCTGTTTCCATGCAGAATTTGTGTGGATAAAGTTCACTTCAAGCATGCTGCATCTGGTTTATTTGAGAAATGGGACGTCAGTGCCAGTATTCAAAAAGCGTATGAATGTGCACGCCAGGTGTGGGGTAAATGGTCCACTGATACACACTGGCTGGCCACTTTATTAGGTACACCTTGCTAGTACCTTCAGAACTACCTTAATTCTTCATGTTGTAGATTCAGTGAGGTGCTTGAAACATTCCTGGTCCATGCTAATATGATAGCATCACTCAGTTTCTGCAGATTTGTCGGCTGCACAATGATGCAAATCACCCATTCCACCATATGCCATATGTGCTCTATTGGAGTGAGATCTGCTGAATGTGGAGGTCATTTGAATAGTGAACCTGTCATTTTGAGGAAACCAGTCAGATATGAGTTTAGTGATGTGTCACATTATTGTGCTGGAATTAGCCATTAGAAGCTGGGTACACTGTGGTCGTTAGAGACGGGCATGGTCAAGAACAAGACTTGGGTAGGCTGTGGAACTTAATGCTGACTTGGCACTAAGGGGCCCAAGGTGTGCCAAGAGAATATGCCCCTTACACCACCACCACCAGCCTGAATTGTTGATACAAGGCAGGGTGGATTCATGCTTCTTTTCTTGTTTGTGCCAATTTCTGACCTACCCTCTGAATGTCACAGCAGAAATCAAGACTCATCTGAACAGGCAGTGTTTTTCGAATCATCCTTGGTCTACTTTTGCTTGACCCCTGTGCCCACTGTAGCCTCAGTGTTCTTAGATGACAGGAGCGGCACTCAGTGTGGTCGTCTGCTGCTGTGGCTTATCTGCTTCAAGGTTCAATATGTGCATTCAGAGATGCTTTTCTACGTAACTTGGTGGTAAAGTGTTTATGTGAATTACTGTTGCCTATCAGATTGAACTGGTCTGTCTATTTGTGCCATTAGCAAGGCATTTTTGCCCAGAGAATTGCCGTTGGATGTTTTTTCTTTTTTGCCCATTCAGGACAGGGGAAAGTGATTAGTTTTCATTGCTGGCACACCAAAGCACACAGTGCACAACAAGGAATTGTGTCCTCTGCGTTTAACCCATATGTCACATCGTGACATAGCAGGGGGCAGCTAATTCAGATGGTTGTATGTGAAAATCCCAGGAGATCAGTAGTTTCTGAAATACTCATACCAGCTTGTCTGCCACCAACAACCATGCCATGTTCAGAGTCAATGTGCCTTTTTTCTCTTCTGGTTTTTGATGTGAACGTTAAACTCCTGTCGCGTATCAGCATGCCTTTATACATTGTGCATTAGGGCTGGGTAAAAAAAAATCGATTCTCCGATTCTAATCGATCTTCAGTTTAACGCAACGATATCAATTCGGGAAATCCCCGAATCGATTCTTAATGCGCATGCTTCACATAAGAGGATATGAATATTCACCTCTCATCCTGACTTCTTGTTACAGTGTTCATTTAAAATAAAAGTTGTTTAAAATAAACAACTGTGTGCACCCTATTATTAATGTAGATGTGTATTTCAGTAATAAACTTAAGTAGGCAAGTTTCAGATACCAGCATTTATATCAAAATATGGATCCCATGTCTGCAAAACTAACATTTTAAATGAAATATTGATAGGTAATCGATATCGAATCGAAACCATAAGAATTGAATCGCCAAATTGGTCACAATACCCAGCCCTATTGTGCATATTTAGCTTCAACGAGCAGGTATAACTAATAAAGTGAATGCATGTGCTGCATTGTTTGACTAGTCAGACATTACTTGCTTAATGACATCACACATCTATTTCCATTATCTAACAAGAACGAAAACTGAATCTATGTAACATTACTTCACATGTACAAACTAAATTGACAACTGGGATGTGTTTTTTGTCCCTGACCACAGATTTTTCAAAAACTTAATAAATCGCTGCGTGATTTCAGAAGATGGGTTTACAGAATATACTTAAGCATCACCTAAATAAGGAATATATTTAATATATTGCTTAATTGTAGTGGCTGTTATTGTAGTTATTTTGACCCAAACCTTGGCTTCATGCTTGGTTTGAGTGGTGGTAAATGCCACTGTTTTTGACAACCAGCAAAAGGAATTGTACAAACATTTTCTTGTGGCGTTTAAGCTAATCATTAAGTTTTGAACAGAGCCGGTTGATACTGTTATAAACCTACCGGTGTGGTGAAAATGAAGTTTGAAATGTGGTTCCTTACTAGCATTTCTTCTTAGCACTGAGATGGTGCCTAATGGTAAGTAGCTAATTACTGTGGATGATAAATATGGTGATTGCTAGTAGTTACTAGTTTATTATGCAGTATCATGCAATACACTCACTGAGCTACTTGGATCACTTGTGCATCTGCTTATTCAGATCATCTATGATTTTGACACACAACCATCCCAATGGGTTTACAGAGAATGCGCCAAAACAATGAGCCGTGGTTCTGCTAATGGAACCACCTTGTTGATGAAAGGGGTCAGACAAGAATAACCAGAGTGGTTTGGGGCTGACTGAAGGCCTACAACAGCAGAAGGCCATGTCGGGTACCACTCCTGTCAGCCAAAAGCAGAGTAGGGCATGCAGTGGGCACAGTCTTGATTTCCGCTTTGGATCTCATATGGTAGGGTCTGTCCAGGCTAGTAGTGGTATAACTGGGGATTTTCTTGGCATACTTAGGTCCATTAATCTATCCATCATGTGAATGCCACAGCCTATTTGAGTATTATTGCTAACCAAGTGCATCCCTTCATGGCAACAATTTACTCGCCTTCTAATGGCTACTTCCAACATGCTAATGCCCCTTGTCATAAAGCAGTTGTCTTCAAATTGGTTTCAGGAACATGACAATGAGGTCCGCGTTCTTGAGTTCACCAGATCTGAATCCAACAAAACACCTTTGGGAGATTTACTGCCTGGATGTGCAGCTGATAAATCTGTCGAAATCACATGATGTAATCATGTCAACATTGACCAGAATCTCAGAAATACGTTTCCAACATCTATTTGATTCCATGCCACCAGAAATAGTTTTCAAGGGCAAACGGAGACCCTACCCAGTTTTAGTGTAATTTTCCTAATAAAGTGCTCAGTGAGTGTATATTCTGAGTTTTAATTCTAAATTGCAATGGTGGAAAAAAGTTACAGCTAAAGAATTTTAAGATGTATATTAATATGCTAGTTACCATTTTCCCCCGTTATCTCAGTGGGCTTGTGAGTTGCCCTTAACATTTGAACATTCTACTGTATGTCAATTCCCTTACGATCAGTAATAACATAGATCCACGTTTTCCTTGTGAGTTGTCCTTAACATTTGAACATTCTACTGTATGTCAATTCCCTTACAATCAATAATAACATAGATCCACGTTTTCCCTTCCCCGGACACTCATGGGGAGAGGCGCCAAGCAGGGGTGGGCATACATATTGCCTCCTGGCTGGGCACCTGGTTTACCGTGGTGGACGAGAGGGTAACCGCCCTTCGCCTTCAGGTGGGGGGACGGGTCTTGACTGTTGTTTGCGCTTATGCGCCATATGGCAGTTCAGAATACCCACCCTTTTTGGAGTCCTTGGAAGAGGTGTTGGAGAGCACTCCTCCTGGGGACTCTTTTGTTCTGCTGGGGGATTTCAATGCTCACATGGGCCATGACAGTGAGACCTGGAGGGGTGTGATTGGGAGGAACGGCCCCCTCAATCTGAACCCGAGTGGTGTTTTATTATTGGACTTCTGTGCTCATCACGGATTGTCCATAATGAACATCATGTTCAAGCATAAGGGTGTCCATATGTTCACTTGGCACCAGGACACCCTAGGCCGCAGTTCAATGATCGACTTTGGGGTCATGTCATCAGACTTGCGGCCACATGTATTGGATTCTTGAGTGAGGAGAGGGGCTGCATTAAGAACATTAATGATAAAAGTATTTATAACTATCATATAAAGGATTCTTGTGGCTAATGCTAATTAGGTTGCATCTCCCTCAAATTGATAGAATGTAAGAATTGCTTGGTCCAATGAATCTTTTCTGTTGCATAATGTGAACGGTTAGATACCTGTCAAGCAACAGTGCAATGTTTCTGACCGACAAGTCTGATCCATGGCTATTTAGTACTATATGCACTTGTCATGCACTGTCATGTGTCTGATAAACTGAAAATGCATGTATTAGTAGAATATGGCATACCACAGTATTATCCTTTAAGTGAAACTGTGACTTGGGGAACTGCTTCCCACCCCTACTCTTCTAATTATTTCTGAAAGATTTCAAAATACCAGAAAGCACTGCTTTTTAAAATACTGGTGTAATTTCACGTCTGTGTGTGTGTGTGTGTGTGTGTGTGTGTGTGTGTGTAAATATATATGTATACACATACATACACTATATGGACACAAGTATTTGGACACACCTCTTAACCATTAAATTCAGGTGTTTCATTCATACCCATTGCCACAGGTGTATAAAATCAAGCATCTAGTCATGCAGTCAGGTTTACGAACACTTGTGAAAGAATGGATTGTTCTGATAAGCTCATAATCAGTGAATTCAAGTGTATCAACTGTGGTATTATTGCAAAGTGGAAGCGTTTAGGAATGACAAAAACGGAAAGATCATGTAAAGTATCAGAGCGGGGTCACCGAATGCTGAGGTGCCGAGTGCATAAAAGTCTTAGAATTATATAATATAATTAATGTCCCTCATTTCTTGGATGCTCCTGTACTTCATTGAAAAGTTGAATAACAACTGAAAGTATTAAAAATTGAAACAGAACTTGATTAAATGTGTAGAAATATGGAGAATTCTTTTTCGTTCTCTGAGACTGCAGGTGACAATTTTCATTTACATTTCAATTTACTTTTCCCCTTTATTCAGACTATAACTTGTTTCCTCAAATCACACTGAGTTTGGAACATCAGTAGTTATTGCCTTCAGAATTGTTTTCATAAAAATAAATTTTAAGTTTTAATAAAAATGTATCGCTTTTTTTTCAATGTGAGCTGTTATGTGCCAACTTTACAAAGACAATGATAATCTAAGAGCATTTAAAGAATTATAGTGGTTTTTTTATGCATATGTGTGTGGAAAAAATGCATACATTTTTGGTCCATTTGGCGAGTGGAGTAAAAAGATACGAGAAATTTGATAAATAAAAAGATCTGCAAGATATCATGTGAAGGGCCAACATTAAACATGTTTGATGTCCTTCAAACCAGCGCTGCACATATATTTTATACATTTGCAGAACTCCCAAAAATTCTCCTTTAATTTTTTATACCAACTCTACAATATATTGAAATCATGGAGGGGACAGAGGACTATATATGGTGATGTTTGACGCCCAGCTCATCTTGACTAGTCAAATCAGTGCTTCATCTGCCTCTTCTGAAGGGTGACCTTGACCCCAGAGGATGGTGTAAAGGGGCAGAGCCTATTGAAGGGCAAATTGAGCCCAGCATAAGAGAGGCTGGAGAGATGCCTGTGATCGAGTGCTGTGTGGCCCTGTAGTGCAGCAGAATGTGACGGATGGCTTGTGAGAAAGAGCACCCTTGGGCCACGAGTGCTCTGAGGCCATTTTTTTTTGTGACTTCTGAAAGTGTTCAATGCTGCCATTGATTTTGAGGTCATAACACGCAGTGCAGACATGACTGATGCCCTTGCTTTCGAGGTATGGTGTGAACTCAGCTGAGACCAATTGAGGACCGTTGCTGCTAATGGTAATGGTCTTTGGGAAGCCCCAGTGGGCAAGGATCGAGTTCCAGGAAGTCAATGATGAACTGAGAGGTCACGGAGCCAGTAGTGCACTGCTCTAGCCATTTGCAGTGTAGGTCATAGACAACGACCAAGAAGCACTGATAGTGGGAAAAACCATGGATCTCACCAGAGACATCCAGCTGCATGGGATCCCAAGACTGAGATCACCAGACAAGGGACTGCAGGAGCCTGTCCGCCCATATTGCCACTCACAACACAGGCAAGACCAGCACTTCAATGTCTCTGACTCTTCCTGGCCACCACACCAGGTCTCAGCAGCGCTGTTTGAGCTTCACGATACCCAGTCAGCCTTCACGAGCCATTGGTCAAAATACACGCACACAGAGCGCTAGGAACCACTGTGCAGAGCCCACAAGCCCTATAGTTGTTGCTCCAGCAGGACAGCTCCTGTTTGACTTGGGAAAACACAACCAGCTGCTTAGGCACCTTGATGTAGGTGTGGAGCTGAGAGAAGAGAGAATGCCCCTGTTTGAGCTCCTGCAGAGAGACAGTGGCCTGGAGGGGCATATGTAACATCTGAATAATATCCCGTTCCACACCGTCAGCACCCATGTATAGGATTGTGGCAGAAATAGAGTGAGAGAGCAGGTCGGCTACAACATTGTCTCTGCCTGAGGTGAACTGCAGGTTAAAGTTGTACTGGCGGATGCAGTCAAACCAGCGGTGTAACATTACTGGTCTGTAACCTGTTTCTGATCTGGACAGCAGTGCTGTCAGTGCCTGGTGAGCCATCCTGAGGATGAAGGGGCTGCCACAGAGACACAGATGCCACCATTCACACTTTCTCTGCACTGCTCTGAGTCAGTGACAACACAGCCTCTAAAGCAGGCCGATAAACTAATAAACATTATAATCTTATAATAATATAATGTGTGTTTTTAATGTATATTAAAGCTCATAAGGCATGTTAGGATGTTAAGGTATACTTGCTTATGAATGTTCTACAGTATGAATGCATTTTAAATGCATTATGAAGGTATACTGAATGTTCTTTGAATGCTTAATGAATGCATTATGAAGGTGCAGTAAATGTAATGTGTTACAACAGTTACATAATACCTTGCTCTAAAACAGGTTGTATACTACAAGTCTCCTCTAGGAGAGATATTACAACCCTTAATTTGCCACATTTAACCTTTTTGTTGTCTTTAAAATTCAGTAAACTTAATAAAAGAATACATTGCTCACAATATGATGGTATAATAACAATCCTCCAGAGAACATTCTCCAAGCGTCAATTTGCAACCTCTAACTGCAGCTGAATTTGGGTGAATGTATATTCACTTTAATCCTCATTGGCTTGTGAATAAAATAATACTTTGTTCTGAAATACAACAAAAAGGGACTTCTAGAGGACATCCTAAAGCCCTTAGACTTGGTTTCATTAGAATCATAACTCAAAAAGTATCCAACAGACCTTTTTAAACTTTGAAGACACATTGTAAAAATGTGTAACATCCGGAACCAATCAAATTTTTGTAAAAAATCATAACGAAACTGAATAAAAGTTTTTTTTGGGGTGTTTGCAGAAGACACTTGATTTTTTTGAATGACCACCCATTCATCCATACATCCTCTGCCACTCTTCTGGGTCCTGGTCAAGGCAAAGCAGTGTAAGCAGAGATGTCCAAACCTCCTTCTCCCTTCCACCTTCACCAGAAATTAAAACAAAGAAATGGGTGGATTTAAAACCAGACGGCAAAAAATGCATCATGGCACTGGGGTGTTTCTGGGAGCTTCCCGCGGCAGTGCTGGATCTCAAAGTCCACCAGCACGTCCAACAAGTGGCCCACTATGAGCAGAATTATTGAAAATGACTGTATTTGGATTTGAATGCTGCTTTCAGATACTGGCTCATTTTCTCATACACTCAATACAGTATTCAGTGTGTGTGTTGTTGCGGTTCCATTATTCTTACACTAGGTGGCACCTCCATATCAGCTATTCAAAATGTCTTTTTTCTTAAAGATTCAGCACTCGCCTCACACCTCCAGAGCTGGGGGTTTAAATCCTACCTCCCATCTTTATTTTGGCATTTTCTCCCTGACTCACGTGGGAACTCCAGTTTTCCCCTACAGTCAAAATACATGCTAACTGGCATGTGTGATTTTGCGTGTGTAAGTGACCCACGCTGGACTGGAATTCCACCCAGGCTGTACCCCTTACCTAGTGGGAAGAATGGGGGATGCATGGATATATGAAACTTCAAGATTGGTTATAATAACATTGTTATTCGTTTAGAGCTTTCTCTTTTGCAGATGTGTATAAATGAACAGCATCGACTTTATCTGCACAGAAAATGTGTTTTCTTTAACATGTAACATATTGACGCTAAGCATTCCCCTCCTCCATGTAACAAATACTGCGAAAAGCTGAGCTCCTTGCAGTTGTTATATTATGTAATGATTAGTGCACGACATGACGTGCATTATGTTTTTTAAACACACAAGTGAAAGATGTTATTTTCACGTTATCACACAAAAATGTATTTATTAGTGAAACTACTATTTAGATTTGGCCAGCATATCCTTTCAGCAAAACTATCTTTAGGAAGCCCCCACCCTGCTCAGTAAATTTTCTCACCTAAATATTTAAAGACCAAAATGAGTATTGCTTTTTAAAATAGTCAAAATACTGTATACCATGGTGTAATTTCTGAACGGTATGAAAAAAGAGATAATGCCCAAGCCTACTTCTATTAAACATTTTGCTGACATGTGATGAAAGCCACCATCATTAATTTGAAAAGGGTCTGTCGCTAAGACTATACTGTAAGTCAGTTGTTAGTCATAAGCCCAAAGACCAGTCTTTATGTACAAACATGTAAGCCAAATGTATACTAACCACTGTATTCAGTAGAGTGGTACCTCAGAACTCGAATTTAATCCGTTCAGAACTCCGGACCGAAGTTCGAGTTCTGATCGAATTTTCCCCATAAGAAATAATGGAAAACCAATTAATTGGCCCCAAAAAACTACACCGAAATATGTTTTTTTTTTTTTGCATTGAACCGGACAAAACAAGAAAAGCATTTACTGTACTAAACACATCTAAGAACATTTATCAAAACATTAATTTTTAAAGTAAGAAAATAAATGTATCCAAACAATGTGTAAAGTAAAAAAAAAAACAATGTGTCATGCCCCGATCGTCCGCTCCTTCCGTGTGCCACGCCCCCTCGTTAACCCCGTGTGGAATCCCCATGTGATCAGCTGTTCATGGTTGTTGTCATTAGTCCTGCGTATTTACCATGCCTTCGTTTTTCTCTCGGAACTCGGAAATTCCGAGTTGAGTGACATCACGACCGACAATCTCCCTTTCGAGCTACCACATCTCGGAACAAACATGACTGCCTCCATGAACACGCTGCTGTGTGTTGTTGCTTTATATTTTAGCAGATTTGGAGTGAGATTATTTTTCCGAGAGACAAACAAGAAACACGAACTAGTCAAACCACATTAAAAGCTTTATAAAATATTTTAGTATATTCATAGCGATATTCTTTTTTTCGAACGGCAGACAAACTACAAACAAACCAAAGACACTAACAAGTCTGGTAAAATCTGATATTGCATGCTAGGATACTGTTTACGGTCATGATATGGTATTCTCTAAATCGAGCACATGCAAATGCATTTATAACTATTAATACATTTAACAAAATAAACATTTTTTAAGATTTATAAAATAGAATTAATGTTTAGTGTGTAAGCCGCCATGTTGAAATTACGTCACAGGGGCAACTCGGACAACCTCGATTTTCTCTCGGAACTCGGAAATTCCGAGTTGAGTGACGTCAGGTCCGACCATCTCCCGTTCGAGCTACCACAT
>JAODLC010000049.1:9757980-9770618 GCA_026781145.1 Hippopotamyrus pictus
AGAACCCCCCCCCCCCCCCCCGCCCCCCAGTCCCATTCATAACAAGTTAATGTGATTTAATATCTAATATATTTAATATGATTGGATATCGTTCTTTCTAGTATGGTAGTCACTGAGAAGCCCATGTCACGTTTTGCCTATATCACCTATATTTCTGAATTTCATGCCAGTAATCGGCTCGATGTCCTTCTGCTGTGACGTCAAATGTGCCATCACCCAAAGGTGTGTAGCACTTGATCTGACCCTGCTTATCAAAACATCTTCTAGTGGTTGCATTCCTCAGAGAGTCTAACTTTCAGGGCATGGAAAGGATCTTAATGCTACACAGCGCTCACAAAAAATGGGGAGCTTCATTCTGTAACAATGTTGCGAATTTAATTGTTTCATAACACAGGCGTTTTCTTTTTATTGAGTGTCATAATGTATTTGACTGACTCATTCAGATCTGTTCTTGCCATTCTTCTAATAATTGCAATTGTGGTCACAGGCTCCCAATGGGATACTAAACACAAATGTTTGCTGTTTTATGTTATCGCAAAGGTGTTGTAATTAAAAATCCCCCAATGAGACTGTTGTTTCACGACACATTCGGTGAAAATGACCAGTTGTTTTTGAGTATTAATTACGAGCATCTTTCCCGTTTTCTGTGCCACTGAGCTGTAAGACAGACACCTTTCCCTGCAGCGATACCTCAGCCTGACCTGCTCCAAACTGCCGGCTCTCCGCCACGGGTTTGAAACCTTTGCGCTGGTTACCTTTCCACCTTGAACACATTTGCATTGGCGAATAGTTTCGTCAGACTGCATGCTGTGGACCCTCGCAGGTTTGTTTTGTTTTGTTTTTGTTTGTTTGTCCAGAAGAAGCTCTTATCATCTCTGACTTCTGTTACCTAATAATATATAATCAACATTAATTTGACATTAATCATGTCAAATTTTTCCGGTTTTTTGGTGGTCAGAGTGGACCAATTATCCGGTGAAGAACTGGGGGTACCGAACTGGCCATACCCTGACTATCAGACCAAAAACAAGGAGCCCCAACCATGAAGATCGCCATCACTGTATCCGTACTGTGTGTTACCTCACTGCTGGTAGTTCTGTGACACCTGTATGAGGTGAGTGTGATGTTTGATCGATTTGCTGTATTTTTTTTTTTTGTTACTTAGGCTGAGAATTTCTGTTCCGAACCAAGGCGGTGCGGTGCTGGGGGTCCAGTTCAGTGGGCATGTGAGCTTCAGAGAGGCAAACAGCTTCCCGTCTGGCTGATAAACCGTTAACTAAACTAAACTAATAACTGGAAGGGCTTTAATATCCTCAAGCCACTGAAAGGCCAAAAGTCAAAGCACAGAATGAGGTGCTACAGTCGCATGACATCTGAATGTATTTCTGTTTTGCTGAAAGGTAAAATATAAGATAAAATGTCTTTGTGAATTGTGTGTTAGATACCCTTCTATCTTCGTACCGCTGCTCAGGGTCGTTGGAGGCCCGGAGGCCCCCCCAGGCAGTACAGGCCTGGGGGCTCCTTGGATAGGATCATGTCTTTATATTTTTTCTGTAATCCCTAAATTGCGATTTGATATTGTTTCCTACGTCTTTGAAAAAGCCAGAGTCTTATTTAAGTTCCCGGTGGAACATGCAGAACCTCATTTCCAAGTTCCTTTCAATGAAACAGGAAAAAAATAAACATGTTTCAGTCTTCAGTAGCGCTGGCAGAAAAGGTAAAGGACAATTAAAAAAACACACACACAGAAAATAATACCTTTGATGAATTTGGATATTTTATGTTAATGTCACATAGACAGAAGGCGACTGTTACAGAAAATAACTCTGATGCATGACACTACAATATTGTCCTTAATAATGGTGTAATAATAATGGTGTATAAGCAATAAACAAATGTAACTGTAAATATACAGAAAAGTGTGAAACAGTGATTATAGGTTTGTGGTCTCAGTGCATAGATTCAGAGGTCAACCCAAGCCTGGGTAATAATCATTAGCAGGTTAAAAACAAACGATGATTAAAAACAGAAACCCATACCCAAATTTTGAAGGAATTGCATGTGCCCAATAATTTGTGTTGGAACAGTATTCATATAAATTAGAGATTTTTGTAACAGCGTAATTTTGGATTATTGAAGTGGAGATGGGTTTGCTTTGTGGATGTAGTTGAAAGTCCTCATTTAGTTGGAACTGGATTTTGTAAAGAAGGCAGGTCAGTGATCTTCACCTGTGTCTGATTGTCTTGGCAGCAGAAATGGATAAAATGCAAACAGCTGAGGTCAGAGAGAGTGAACAAAAGTGCAGTCCAGCGGACTGGAATTCAGAAAAACACTAGGCAGGAATGGTTTTTAAAAACTCTTAGAAGAGAGTCAAAATGAACAAAAAACAGCAATAAAATGATTTGCAGGATTTCTAATAACCCTAAGTTAAATATATATATGTGATATACTTGTGTATTTTTTCCCCAGCATAGACTGAAATGTCCCGAAGAGGACTCAGCAGTCATGAAAATGTTCACTGCTGATGTCCCGCAGGTCGGTGCCGCTTGTGGTCGCTGGGCTCATGCAGGTGATGTTGTTGTAGACGGTGACCATAGTGTGAGGCTCCTCCCCCTCTGCCAGGACCTCCACTTGCCTGGGCACCACATGGGGTTTGCTGAGGATGTAGTCTCTCAGGGTTTTTATGCTACAGTCGCATCTCCAGCGGTTGCCTGACAACCACAGCTGACCTAGGCCATCGGGAAACTCTGCTGCGAGGTTGGTCAGGGCGTTGTTGTTCAGGTTCAGGTAGCGCAGCCTGGGCAGAAGCTGCAGGGTGCCGTTTTGCAGAGATTCGAGTTGGTTACCAGAGATATCCAACCAAGAGAGATGCTGCAGTGGATGAAGAGCTTCCAAAGGGATCTGGCCAATCAGGTTTCCCGACAGCAGCAGGTAATCCAAGTTCTTCAGGCCATAGAAAGTATGGGAGGACAGCGTCTCCAGCTTGTTGTACCTCAGGTCTAGCTGTTGGAGGCCCTGAAGCTCCACAAAGCTTTGGCGCTCCACCACAGAAATGTTGTTTTGTTGAAGGAAGAGGCGGCGAAGTCCTGTTAGTCCAATAAATGCTTGGGTAGTAACCCTAGTGAGGCAACTTCTATCCAGGTGGAGACTGTGGAGCTTGGAAAGACCTTTGAAGACTTGGTCTGGCAGACTTTGGAAACAGCTTCCAGAAAGGTTTATCACAGCCACATGGGATAGTCCTGCGAAGGCACCCATGCGAGCCTCAAACACCAGGTTGTGCTCCAGCTCCAGGACCTCCAGGTGACCCAGGCCTTCGAATGTCCTCTCCCCAAGGATGCGGATCTTGTTGTGGCTGAGACGCAACTCTTCCAGGTACTGCAAGTCACGGAACGTTCTTGGCCGTAGACTGATAATGGAGTTGTTAGAGAGCCGTAGGACATGGAGACTGTGTAGACCCAGAAATGTTTCGTCATGAAGTGCGTAAAGTCGATTGTTAGTGAGGTCTAACCACCGCAGGGACTTCAAGCCAAGAAACGCTCGGGGTGCCATAGTGGAAATCTGATTTTGGGCAAGGTAGAGCTTCTGCAGCTTCGGCAGCTTAAGGAAGATGTTGGCCTTGATGACCTTTAGGAGATTTCCTGTGAGGTCCAGTTCCCTCAGTTCACCCAGGTTGTGGAAGAGCTGTGGCTGCAGGTAGGCCAGCCGGTTCCCCGCCAGTACCAGCTCCCTGAGGTTGTGCAGGTCCTGGAAAACATTCTCGGGCAGCATAACCAGAGAGTTCCAGCCGAGATTGAGCATCCACATACTGGTCAGGCCAGCAAACGATCTTTCCTCAATGCGCAGCAGCTGATTATTGTGAAGGCTGAGAGAAGCTAAATTGGGGGTGTTCTGGAAGACTGGGCCGGGGATGTACCGCAGTCGGTTGCGTTCCAGGTGTAGATATGCCAATGAGCGCAAGCCTCTGAACGCCTGGGGGTCAATGGTGGACAGCTGACCGCTTTGGAGATTCAGAAAATCCAGGTCGCTGAGGTCCTTGAAGGCCCCAGAAGGTAGAGCGGTGAACAAGTTCCCATCGAGCCACAGTGAGCACGAAGACGGTGGCACGTCGGCAGGGATCTGCGTGAGGTTCCGAGCACTGCAGTACACGCTGAGG
Organism: Hippopotamyrus pictus; assembly: GCA_026781145.1. Classification (NCBI taxonomy): domain Eukaryota; kingdom Metazoa; phylum Chordata; class Actinopteri; order Osteoglossiformes; family Mormyridae; genus Hippopotamyrus; species Hippopotamyrus pictus. Next base: position 9,762,134 of record JAODLC010000049.1, read on the forward strand.
TCCAAGCCGTAGTCATCGTGCAGGCACGTGCAGCTCTTGGAGCATGCGATAGGCTTTTCCGTGGGGGGGCCACCTTCTAGGGCGCCAGTCAGCAGCACATGGAGCGCTCCGAGTGCCCACAATGGCAGCAGTACAGATGGGGGCATCCCAGCGGGGGGGGCAGGGCAGGGCAGGCTCTGCACCAATAAGTACCAGGATCACACACGAGCAATTATCTAGCAATGAAGGGATCTGTTCATTTTCTCAGTAAACAATACCTATGAAACAGTCACACTTCTGCACACGTACTTTCTTAAGTTTAAATTTTAAGTCTTCAGCTTTTGTCTATAAAGGATAAGCAGTTAGATTTTTACACTTTAAAGTCAAGTTATTAAAATGGTAAAGGTAGGACTTCGTATCTTATCGAAAGATATGTTTGCACAGAGCTTCTTAGGCTTGGCGTTACAGAAATTTGTCACAAATTAAAATATCCAATATGCCTATTCAGGAAATTTCCATCAGCTACAAACACATTTCTCCCATATTACAGATTTATAGCTCACTTACTGCAAATAACAAAAGAATTATCATTTTATGCTTTGTTTTTCTTTTATTTGAATATTACTTTGTATTTATTTTGTATTTATATTTAGAAATACAAATATAAAAGAAAGAACTTCATCATGGAAAATTTCTCAACACTAAGTGCATTTCTAAAATGTCTCTGAAGCATTAAGGAGTAACAAGATCTTTACGTGAAAACGTTACCCGTGTTTCTTACCTGTTGTTTGAAGTCTTTTCCACAGTCTGGAGCAGATAGCCAGGCAGCGAATGACTGACTGGGATGGTGCAGGAGGAACATACCAGACTCTCCTGCCTTCTGTCAAAAGGCAAAGCCCAGCCCCACTCAAGTACAGTTATTACAAAGTTAACCTTTTCACTTCCTCATGTAAAGGTGGCACATGCTACGGTTTGCTGCTACTTCTGTGAGCCAGCAGTTATGCTGCTGCATCTGTCAGATGCATATATATTTTTATATTGTAAGTAAAATGTAAATTTAAAAGTCTTCACCTAAACTCAGTTTTTATACTTACTAGCTCCCATATATATTATTGCAACAGTTCACAACCCCCAGTGTGTAGAGAGAAAGTAGTACATAGGCAGTACTTAAGAAATCCAGTTTAATTTCCAGACCACATTTGCATTACACTTACTGAGCACACTCCTTTATCTAAACCAATGTATGAGCATGGATCAGAGAACGGGCCTGGACCTGGGCTTAGGGGCCTCGCTCAAGGGCCCGACCGTGTCTCCGAAGCGATTGGGATTAGGGGCCTCGTTCAAGGGCCCAGCCGTGTCTCTGAAGCGATTGGGGTTAGGGGCCTCACTCAAGGGCACAGCCGTGTCTCTGAAGCGATTGGGGTTAGGGGCCTCGCTCAAGGGCCCCACCATGTCTCTGAAGCACACAGAGACATAAAGGGAATGGTAAGGTTAGTGCATTCTGTCTTGATCACATCGATTCACATTAAATAAGAAAACTTTCTGTGGATGCAGGTAAATATTGTAACACATTCTCCACTTCACTATCTTTCAATACTTTTGAGATTCCTGCAGCTCTGCATAGAAATTCTGACTTCATTCTGGAAGGATGTCAATACAAATTTCTCGTTGTAATGTATTGTACTTCACTACCCCTTTAATTCTGAGGTCAAGGATTATTCTCTGCAAACCAAAATATTTGCATATTTCAGTAATCCATTTTCCAGCAGTCAGTAGGGTATCCCTCGACCTTACACAGAAAAACTGAACAAAAAGTCATCTGCCTGGCTTACTTTTGTCTGCACCAGTCTGCTTTTTTCATATATAACATAGTTACATTAAACTCCAAGAAGAACTTTAGATTTGTGGACAGGTTTCAAAACAAAAACATTGCAGCAAAAACCGTATAATTATTTTTTAGTCTGAAAAGAATGAAAAGGTTGAATTGATTTTTAAAGTACAAATTAATCCAGTAATCTTTTACTGTATTAAATGACATGAAGTCCTTTCAGTTATTGATTTGTTCCGTGGAGATTGCAGAGCTGAATGAGTTCCAACATTCATCCATGTTCAGAGAGGCAAGTCTGTAATGACATTTGCGTTTTGGCCACGTTTTAGGAGATTTTGTTGGACTTTTAAACATTGTTCTGGATAAAAAAAACTAAATAATTCATAAGTTTCAAAATCAGGTGGAACATAATCAGCTATTGTTATGCATGACATATAGGTTATATGCACAGTACATGTACGCACATTCGTTTATCAATATTTGCTCACAAACAACATTTGTTTCTTTTAAATCTTGAGATATTTAATTTTTTTCAAACATTAACCAGTGAGAATACTTGCCCCAGAGTCCAAAGACCTTCAGGAATTCTGAACATTGACACTCAGCAGAACAGCGCCACTTCATGCGTCCCTGTGGGGACATTGTCTTTTCACATGCCCCTTCTTGTTCTCCATGAGACACACAGACAATTAAGCAGGCATCACAGTGCAGGATCAGCCAGCATGGGGCGCCCTGGAGCAGCTCCGCCAACTCCTAAGCCCCTGAGCCACACGCCACTTTCAGCATGCAATCTCAGCATGTAAATCTGTATATAAAAGTAATAGAATGTTCAAGAATAAATGTTTCCTACTAAGTTTGCCATAGTTAATGCTTTTTTTCATTCATTCATTCCGTCCTTTTCTATACCCACTTGCCCTGTGCAGATCCGTGGGAGTCCAGGGGATAAGCAAAGTGAATCATGACATAAGTATGCTTCCTGCCTATAGTTCTGACACAAATACAATAGCACTTGCTGAAAATGGAGACTGTTAGACCTTTATACTCCATCTCTGCCACAATAATAAGCACACAAATCCCATTTGCTGAAAAAAGTGGAATTTTATGAATGTATTTATACAGACCTATAAAATTTACATAGGGAAAACATTCAGTGCATTTTAATTGGTATATCTTACACATAGACTAAGCACTATACCTAAACAATAATAATAAATTATATATATATAATGTCAATATATTATAGTCAGGAATTGACCTAACTGTAACTCAAGTACACATTTGTGATATAAAGGTTAAATTGTGTGGTAAATACTTGGCGTGACAGTGCTGTTGCTAATTTTATGCAGTCACCATGGTGAGTACCTATTGAGAGGGTCTGAGGAGGGAGAAACCATTCAGCACTGTCGGCCATGGTGAGTACCTACCGAGAGGGCCTGAGGGAGAAACCATTAAACACTGTCGGCCATTGCGAGTAGCTACTGAGAGGGTCTGAGGAGGGAGAAACCACTAACTGCCATAAGGGTGTTGGGCAGCTAAGACTCATCACTGCAAGATGTGAAAGAAGGCTATCCTGTGTGGTACAAATCAACTAAGTGGCTCCTATGAGTCTGATATTTCACTACACAGCTCCATACGCAGCACAACCCAATGCAGTCTGCGTCATGACACGATTCTCCCGTAACCAGCACTAAAATTATCTGTGGTTTCTGCCAGAGTAGCCCTTTTGTTCAAGACCATACATCTGGAGCTTTCAGGTCTGTGATGGAGGAAATCATGGAGTGCCTAGGGATGGAGAGAAAGAAGAGAAAGAGAGGCTCTGAAAATGTGGTCTTTTTGGAGAACAATCATACATGCATAGAATATATTATCTATGAATGTAGGACCAGAATGACTCATGAGAAACAAATTGGAATCAAATACATTCAACATAAACAGAGGATTTTCAAAATGTATCTCAGAATGTATTTAATTCACAGCACATAAAAAGCACATTAGAATTGTCAACAATGGATTCTTCAGAGAGGATTACCTACCCCAGGTTTTTCATTCATATTTAATAACTTGTGTTTCTGACCTTCTATGGTTGACCTCAGGGTCTTGCTCCATTTTATATCCTTTTCATGTCTTTTGCCAAAATCTCTGTTTTTCCAGCTGTGTACCGGAATCTTGAACAAGTTTTAACAAGACACACTACACAGCAAAACACAAGAAAGGTAGAAAAGCCCATCTCCTGAAAACAGCTAGGAAAACGTGTCAAGATGAAAACATGTTCCACTAGGATTTTCGGTATTGCAAGTGCTGTCTTGCAGTTGGCACAGGCCCAGAACACAACCACTAAAGACGCTTCCTGGACATTTCATCTGTGCTGCAGAGGAAAGAACAAAATTGGCATACTCTCTGGCCATAGTGTAAGGGAAGATGCATTGAAAGAAATGGTTTTATCCCAGCAGAACTTGGTGTAGAGATTAGACACAAGTTCAAAAAATGCTGCTTACTTTCGCAATACATGTTAAGTCTCACTCTAGACATTTCTCATGTGTGGCTCCTTGATGGTGGATGGAGTTACCGAACCACATCCAGTCATCAGATTCGCTCTTAACCTTCAAGAAACACCTCAAAACCCATCAGTAATGCGAATATTTCTGCTATCTGTACACCACTGTCCTGTACACCTGTACACCCCTCTTTGGAAGTTAAGCTCCCTAACCATTTTGTAAAGAGCTGACCTTCTTCTTATCATATATTCTCTATTACACATACAAAATGTGCCTTTCCATCTGGCTTGCATCCTTTGCAGCTGGCATCTTTTTTCAACTTCTGCAGACATTAGTAACTGTTGCTATGTAAATAAATATGGCTGGGGGTGTTTTGGGGCTGGCCATGGTGAAAGCTTGCAGGATGTGGGAAGACAAAATGACTCAAAGAGGTCAGCAAGTCGCTGCCTGCAAGATTCTTCTTGTCTGCTGTGAGTTGATAGTTCCTGCTTATTATTTTAATATCCATCCATTTTCTGTGCCCACTTGTCCTATGCATGGTCACGGGGGTCCCGAGCTTATGGACACGAGGCAGGGAACGACCCTGGATGGGGCACTGATCCATCACAGGGCACACTCACCATTCACATATATGCAGAATTGAGCATCTCCAATTCACTACAGCCTGTTTTTGGACTGTGGAGAGAAACCTCACAGTGACACAGGGGAGAACACTCAAAGTCCACACACATAGAGCCAGGCTGGAGATAAAAAGGCTGGTCCCAGGGGCATGAGGCATCAGGGCTAAGCACTACACCACCATGTCTCCCAATATCATCATCATCATCATGGAGTACTTTATCATGAGGTATTTTTTTGTTTTCTGTGCTTTCTTTGCCATTTACAAAATGTGATTACTGCAAAAGCGGTTCTCAGCTTACGTGTAGATTCGACCTGTAAGCAATGCACTGCCTGGAAATAATGCAGCTTATGCATACTGACCTTCCAGACTGAGCTTCCAGTAAAAGTATCTGCTGATCCACTGCATGCAGAAAAGCTGGAAAAACAGCAAAACAGGACGTTCAGCAGCAATTTCATCCCGTGAAGGAAACTGGAGATCAGAGCTTACTTAGTATTTGTGGCAAAAGATTTTTCATTCAGTACTAACAATTGGTCCTGTCATTGCTGGAGGAAGATTAATGCCTTTGGACTGTTAGATGATTGGTACACTTCAAATAAAAATGGATTTTATGGACGTCAGGAATATCTTGCCGGGAAATCCAAGCCTTTTTATAAGACCTGGCACCCTGATTTTGTGTGTTACATTTATCCCTGTATTTGTGAGGTAGCATGAGAATGTCTTTGATCTGTATGGGGGGTGGGTCTGATTTATGGGACTTCTCCTTCTTTTGTGGGCTTTGTGACTCTTCTTGTAGTCCTGACATCTGTGTGTGGGGTGGCAACCGAAACTGGCGAAAAGTCATTACTTTTTCCACCTTAAATGGAAAATTGATTTTGTTTTAGCTGTCACTTCTTACACTTGTGTCCTTCCTGTTATCCTTAGCGAGTCTGAATATTCTCCTCAAACATTAATCAAATGTCTGCAGCCACAAAACAGCCTGGGACTGGGTGTATTTTGTTCATCGCACCATATATTTGAGCTTGGAAGGTTGTGGGTTCAGATCCCCGCAGAGTAATCATATTACTGTTGGACTCTTGACGAGGCCCCTTAACCATAACTTCAGGGTGCTGATCCTACTTCCTGACCCCCTAAAAAAACTTTGCATAAAATCGCTTTGGACAAAAGCTAATTATGTAAAACTTTTTTTGTAGGAATAGGAACGTCAAGAGGTGTTATGCAGTCGGAGGTAATTCACTTTTTGAAAGGCAATCACCAAGCCACTGCAGATGAAGATTCCTTTTACCATTTATTACTGTTCTTTAGTTTGCTTTCAGATGGCAGTCACCTATCAAAATATAATTTAATGAACATTAGGTTAAAGCGCTGTTATATCTGTATTTTCTCAGTTGCCTGAGTTGGTGGTCTGCGGCTATTTAGCTGTCCTCCCGCTTCAGAGAAGCTGAAAGCTGAGATGGGGAGCAGAGCGAGGGCAGCAGTTCAGTGATATAACGGTAACGTCATACTGCAAACAAAGAGAGACTCAAAGAGAAAGCTGGGTGTCTGGGATCGCACACAGGACCCAGCGGCACGCTCCTACATTACAGCAGCTGGCCAGCAAGGTCCCATGCTAAGAACTAGGCCCGAAATGTCCGTAACCTCATGTCACCTTTGACAGACATATCCACTTAATAGAGTCAATAGAACTGAAAGCAAGGGAATCTCATCAATTTCCATAATGCTAATTTTCTGTCACTAAAAAGTTACCAGGCTAAATGCTTTGATAGTCACATTTGAGGGTCCTGCGTTTGCTGTGTGCCAGAGAAAATTCAGCTATCCTGTTGACGCATTTTCCACTGGCTGCCTACAGAGACTCACTCTACAAACTTGAGCGCAGACAGGATACAGGCTGTACCCTACTGAGTTCTGAGGGACTGACTGTCTCTATGCATGTTTTGCTAGTGCTTTAAAAAACGTATCCACCAAAATATACACAAAAAGTAGCTTGGGTAGCTTGTTTGGAGATGTATGCTTTTAAAATTTCAAATCATGTGGTGAACTGACACGGTGATTTTCATGGTGGAACTAGACAGATTGCTAATTTGCTCAGGTTTTACATTCATGATGAAACATACCATGATCATGTTACAACATTGTATGCTTTTCGAGTTGTTCTCATTAGCTTCAAACTAAGTATTACTTTGTCGACTTCAAGAAGCACCGATGTCCTGTCCTGGACATGCTTCTTCAGGGTCTCTGGTGACATCCTGCACTCCAAAGATATACTGTTAGTTTTTATTAGTGTCTCAGAATTTCACATTTATTTAGCAGTCACTTTTATTCAAAACAACATTCAACTGAGAGAGCAGCTGGGGTTGGAAGTTTAACTCAAGGGCCTTGTGCTAAAATCACTCAGCCAACCAAGGGATTTGAATCAGCAACGTTCTAATAACAGGCACAGAGTCCTGTCTTACAGAGCTGCACACTGCCCCACTGCCTCTAAATTACCCATAGTATTTCAACCGTGTATGTGCCCTGTGATGCACTGGCATCCCGTCCAGGGTGTCCCCCAGTCTGTGTGCCCTATGATGCCTGGGATCAAACATAGGGAGAACATGCAAACGTTATACTTTCTCCACACAATGAACCTGTAAAATACAGCACCATAAAATGCAAGTTCTACTGTATGATTTCTTACAGTGGTGTTACCCACCCATTAAACCACTGTCCTTCACAGTTTCCTTTCTGTTTTTTTCCTGCAGTTCAAACAGTCATGACTTGGATCAGAAATGCTGATTCTCTTGAAAGGTTTCCCTGCAGATTAACTTCTCCCATATTCTCAAATTTCTGAGCCTGCAGAACAAAGACCATGTGTGTTTTCTTTGGGCAGTCAACTTCGAAAAACACAAACATACACAAAACATGAGACTCAATGTGAAAAGCTTCCTTTGGGGTTTACAGAAATCCCAGATTGCGTATATACTGACTGCACTGGAACAAAGAGGAGCTCAGGGTAAACGTGTATGCAGAAACATCATCAAATGACCAGCTTACTGACTTTCTGATTAAAACGAGTCTCTTATCGGCATACTCTCCAGCCTGTATATATTCAAATAAGTGTAGCAGTTATGACATTTACTACAGTATGTCTGATGCATTCCGCTGAAGTACAGGAGACATCCAAGCTACCTGCTACAGACACTCCATATACATAATAATATCCACTAATTTGAACACCATTTGAAATGTCAGTGAGTAGTGAGGACAAATCTTTTTTCCATATTTTTATCTCAGGTTTCTTTCCAGTTCATAAAGGGTAGCTGAGGTTTGCACTGCTGTCATAAATGCATTCAGTCTTCCTTCCCAGTGGCCGCAGCCTGCCTTGCACAAATCCCAGTGACCCCTGGCCACGGCCTGCCTTGCACAAATCCCAGAGACCCCTGGCCACGGCCTGCCTTGCACAAATCCCAGTGACCCCTGGCCACGGCCTGCCTTGCACAAATCTCAGAGACCCCTGGCCACGGCCTGCCTTGCAGAAATCCCAGTGACCCCTGGCCACGGCCTGCCTTGCACAAATCCTAGAGA
>JAODLC010000049.1:9795583-9808175 GCA_026781145.1 Hippopotamyrus pictus
CATAGTTAGCATTAGCATTTTTCCCATTGAAATGAATGAGCGGTCCCCATAAGGATATGTTTACCCTACATGTGCGTCTGCATGTGTGTGTGTGTGTGTGTGTGTGTGTGTGTGTGTATGTGTGTATGTTCTTGCCATCACCGGATAGCTTATGAGTGTGTGTGTTCCCGCCAGTCTCCAGGGTGTGTCAGTAGGCAGAAGAGGAGCCATTGCCTTGGCAGAAGCCCTTTGTTCCAACAGATCTCTGCATACCCTGGAGTAGGTCCATTTCTAAGACACCCTCTTACTCCTGTCTTCTTGCTGTCACAGGTTTTATTATGTATAATGTAGGAATAAACTGAAAGCTGTTATGGTTTCTATAAACTATCACATTCTGTAAATATCTTGCCACGGGTGACAGATGTTTCCTAATTTTTTTAAGTCTAAGGATATGAATCACCATTATTTATGACTTTTTCATAATTTTCACTCAAGGGAAAATTAACTATTAGTGTCTTACCATTTGCTTCCCTGTTTTGTAATCATGTACAAAAATATATGTTTTCTGTTTTATTTCAGTCTGCGTGGAAACTCGATAGGGATGGAAGGAGCCAAGGCTTTGGCGAACGCACTGAAGGCAAACAGCAGTCTGAGGGTCCTGAAGTGAGCTTTCACTTTCACTTTCACTTTCTATCTCGTCATTGTGTTGCATTTAGCCTCATATACTCATTCTGACTATCGCCGCTACCCTCAAACATAAATTACATCGCTGTCATAAATCCACCACTCCGTTTTCCATTGCAAAAGATTTGAAGCTTATACTTACTGTCAGTTACGCTATATGACATTATTTAACGGAATAGCTTGGTAACCTGTAATAAAAAGTTATATGAGAAGTTAAGTATAGTAGTTATTCGACTTTGTCCAATTAGTTTGCAGGAAAATGCACTGGGAATGGATGGAGCCATTTTCATCGCCACAGCCCTGAACAGAAGCCATCAGCTCACCTACATCAAGTGAGTTTTAGGGCACTTATTCAGAAATGTGTTCAGTTAATCTTGTTCCTGTAGTGTATACTGGAGTATTCATGTCATTTTCATCAAACAGGAAAAAAAACTTGACATATTGCGATTTATCAAATACAGTGTTACTCTCTTCATGTTGCTGTAATATGGATGATGTACTATATCAATGCATCTCAACATCTTATTCATCTTACCGTGCCCATACATTTTAATGCAAAGTTTGTACTCATAATTGAAAACCGAAGCTGGCCTCTACTGCCCATAATTATTCAACAGCTTCCCAGACTCTAATATTCAGCTCTTACTTCCTGTTTTAGCCTCCAAGGGAACTGCGTCGGAGATTCAGGGGCTAAGGTCATATCGGACACCATCAAAACCAGATCCCCGGAGTGTGTGGTGGAGATCTGAACGGTTCTATGACGCAGCGGGAGCGATACGGCAGATCGCGCTGCTCTGGGCGGCCCGGTTAGGGCTGACTGTGCGGTTACAGGGGCTCAGACGCTCGGGTGACGAGCACAGGGTGAGGAGAAATGGCTGTATGGCATTCGCCTTTACAGAAGAGCTAAAGAAAAAACAGATTGAAGAATCTGTCTGGGGGAGACTGGGGAACTTTCATAGTGTCTGTCATTCTGCTACGCAAGCTCCCTTCTGGCTCCAAGTGCAGTATTTCAAATTATATCTGTAAATAGTGGATACATAATTATTGTAATGTAGTTACTAATCTGAGATATATTAGGTTAAACGCCAATTAACATTATGTTGCCCATTAAAGAGATCAGCCGATCCGCACTATGAAATGGGAGTCTGCAATGCAATGTAAGACTATTAACTGGGATTTACAGAGGCCAACCTGACCACGCACATAACCTTAACAATTGTGGGTGAACTGAATCAACAGCCCTGTGATACAGACTCAACAAATACTGTGCATCCTGGCGAGCCTCACAAACCTGGCATGTACGGCCGGCTGCCTTCCGGAAACTGCTTCCACACAAGTTCAATGCGCAAAGACGTGTAAAGAGGGGTAAAACGCACAAAGCCCCTGAACAGGAGGATGTCAGATGTCTTCACTGAACTTTTACTGGATGTTCTAGAGCGCAAAGTAGATTTCTGCCTTCTTCATGACTAAGAATTGGAGACTCCTCTTCATGAATAATGATCCAATATCCCACATATGCAGCTCAAGACAGGATTTGAAGCATCACTGTACCTCCTCTAAAGGCAAAGGCTGGGCCTAGTCCTTGATGTTAATATATTTGTAGTTTTTTTTTATGTTATTTTGTCCACCATCTGTAAATACTCATTTTCAACAAGGCTGTTCATGTGGCATTACTCTGCAAAGATCCAAGCCTTAGTTATAGCATGTTCATGTAGAATCATTGCTCAGGATAACCTTCGATTCCAGGTGTCACCGACTCTTAATAAAATCATAAGATCTTGAAGACATTAGCTTGGAAACAGGAAAAACATCTCAGTTGTACCACTGGTATGTAATGCTGATGTCACTAACTGGGTGAACAGAGTAAGAGGCTCTCACATGCTGTACAGTGCAGGCATCATATTTGATGAAGATATTTCTTTCATGGTTGAAAATGTTTACACTTAAAATACAATTCTTGAATCATTCACTTTTCCTTTTGATGAAAAAGCGAGTAGACAGAAGTTGTGTATAAAGATGAAAAATGAACTGCGATAATGAAATGCTGAGCATAGATCTTCATACATTATTGGTTACCGAGGTACTGAATGTTTGCATCATTCTCAAGGTCATTTCATTTCACTGGAAAATGCAAACAACTGACAGATGACTATTTAAACATAATTACAGCATGGCTGTTTTGGGAATAGCATATGTACATTTATATTGTAAATATTTTATTCCTCAAGTTTTTAAATGTTTTTTGCACATTTTACTAATAAATTATATTTTTGTCCCTAATACCATTTATTTCATTACTGGTTAATACTGGGAAAATGTGTTATTTGCCACATAAGGGGACCTTTTTGGAGGATTGCTTACAATTCTAAAAAATGTTCATTTGTTCCCACGTTTTCCACTAGTGATGTAGCTTTTCACAAATGATTTTAAATGAAAAACACATCGTCTTCAGCCACTAGCTGCCTGCAATGAGATTCTCTGTTACAGAGTAGAAAACAGTTCAATTAATGAATTAATGCATGAAGTTTTGATGAGGCAAAACCTCTAAAACACCTGATTTTTAGTATGAGGTAATTATATGGAAGGGTGTTTGGTTTTCCACAGATAAAACAGGGCCTTATCAGTGATGAAGTTCATTCACAGTGCTAGAACTATCTTAAGGATGATACAAGCTGAAATGAGCATTTGTGCTCTTCTCAATGACTGGTTTTCACATTGCTATACTTTCAGTTATCTAACAATTTTCTAACTAAAATCATACACATTGACCTCAGCCAAGACAGCACGTAGCTGCTTCATATCACCCTTTGTAGTCTGTAAGTCATATTGTGATATTTTTTTGGATTTGTGATTTTATAGCTTGATCTTGGTGAATTTTGCTGAGAATGGACAGATACAGTATCACATCACTTCATTTATTTCCATAAAAAAAATTGAACACTCCCAGAAGCCTTCAACATCATTGTATTTATAATACTTTTGACTGGAAACTTATGAGCTCAAAGGTAAACACTGAAAAGACACGATTACTTACAAAGTAGGAACACATGAACCTTAACTGGGGAGAAAGCTCATTTCACACCTGGGGCCTGTATGAAGCAAACTCGAGGGAAGAACATCAAGTTAAAATGCTGAACCAGTATCTCATTACCTCAGAAATTGCCTCTCTTCATGGATATTAACAAGATTCAGCACACATAGTGAATGGGCATCAAACGCAAAAATAATCTATGTACATCTCTGCCTGTATACATCAAAGGTCTGTGATTAAAAACTGCCTGACTTTTGTTGAAGGATATTACTCTAGAAAAACTGAATATCGAATTTGAAACTAACTTCACTGCAGTCACAGGATATCCATGGACAAAGCATTTTGAGAACTTGAAAAGACCCATTTTTTTAGGTAAGGTAATATTGACTACTTCTCTTTGATTGGTCCAACCACCGTTTGTGATCCAAAAGCCTGAACATAACCTGCTCTGGATCAGGTTAGGCATGTAGCACAAGTTACCATGTTGATGTATCCAACTAAGTAAATGAAGTAAACCAGTGTTATCGCTAACTAACCACAAAGTTATACAGCTAAGCAACAAATGCTGTATCCCATGTAAGTCTAGCGGTTAGGATTCTTGGTTTTCACCCAGGCGGCCCGGGTTCGACTCCTGGTATGGGAATTGCAGTTATTGGTGTCTGCAGCCTTGTATCTAATCGTGTCCCTGTGCTAAGACAACAAGAATCCTCTGTCTGACAGTCTTGCTGGAAATTCTGACGAGACATTAGGTGCAACTCAGCTACATCTCTCGATTAATTGACTGTAGTCTTACACGCATTTTTGCCACACTTTGGTGTAATTACATTTTTAATATTTTTAAGCCAAGCCAATGAAAAATCTCAGCGCCGATTCCCTCCAATTGCAGGTTTTGTTGCCGTGCCACGTTACCTCTGAATAACACTGTCCCCGACAATTCAGATCAGACACATGAAATTTAATTATTTACTTAACAAAATGCATTTTCTCTATAGAATGATGTTCTTTTGTTCACAAAATGGATTTTGTACAGGAAAAAAGTTTGAAGAATGTCTTACTCGGCCATAAATGTGAGCAGTGCCTAGGATGCTGCATGCGGAGCCAAAAACGTCACAGATGCGAAGGGAATGTCCTTGCTGCCGTGACCTTCATTCATACAAGCGCGCTGCGGGTGGGCGGGTCCTTGTCGCACTGGCCAACCACACGGGGCCAGTCGCCTGTCTTGGCCAATCGGTCGGGACCGCTGTGAAACATTTCGTTGAAACAATTCTTCAACTGACCAATAGGGGGCTAAAACATTTGTTGCACTAAAGCTGAAAGTAGGCAGGCAAGAGGCACAAAGTTGCCAGACAGATTCGAGAAGCATTGATCCTGTATTTTCAGACTGTAACATTGACTTTTAGTTGATTTTGTATCCGTCATTCTCATAAGCGTTATTGCTATCTAAGAAGATGACATTCCTTGTGACATTATTTGATACGGAGGGGAAGAAGCTGTTTTTTGAAATTACTTGAAAATCACCGGAAGTGTGAAACCGACACAAGAATGACCTGGATGCTAATGCCTTTCGATCCTTTGCTCCCTGTGTCTCGTATAGAATACACCATCACGTGGGCCAGTGGTGCAATGCATAACGCGTCTGACTACGGATCAGAAGATTCTAGGTTCGACTCCTGGCTGGCTCGGCCATGGCGTTCTTTTACTCTGATGCTGCCTGCATTAGCCGTCCGATGCTACTGACTCACTGGCTTCCTCTCATCAGCTGCAGGCACGGAGCTCACAGAAGGCTGGCAACCCTGTGTCCCATATGGTCTAGCGGTGAGGATTCCTGGTTTTCACCCAGGTGGCCCGGGTTCAACTTCCGGTATGGGAATTGCAGTTATTGGTGTCTGCAGCCTTGTATCTAATCGTGTCCCTGTGCGAAGAAGTTCTTCCTGAGAAGTCTAATTTGGGGGCAGCATGTGGCTCAGTGGGCTACACCTATGTGCCTGTAATCAAAAGGCTGCCAGTTCAAATGCAGCCTCCGCCTTAACCCCTGTGTACTGCTATAGGTGGCTGCCCTTTGCAGGCAACTTACTCTACAAAAAAAGAGCAAGTGGAGGGAAGTGTAAAGACAATTTCCCCATGGGGATCAATAAAGTGTCTATTATTATTATTATTAAATCCTGCTTCGTGATACAGGTCCCAGGTTAAGCATGCAGCAAATTACCATGGCAGTATACACCATTTAAAAGTGAGCTACGATTCGTAAAACCAAAGCTCATGGGTAAGACTCAAGAAACCTTGGTAAACCAGCCTACCAGCCAGGGTCTCTGGAGGATGACGGCCCAGAAGGGGGCGCTGCCTCCCACCTGCTGGACTGCTGGAAGATGACCGCCCTGAAGGGTTTGGGTCCAGCAGTTACTCGACAAATCTTCTAAAACTCATAAGACCTGAAACTCACAGAGTGACCGATTCTGTTCGTACCGAAAATCTACTTAAGAGCTAAGAGCTAATAGAGCCCCCGCCAGCAGCGTCTGCTGATGAGTTTTGGCAGACAAAACATAAACACAATAAAACACATAAAAACAATACAGTCTAAAGGTTGTTTATTCTGCATGTTAATAAACGAAAGATACGATAGATGTGGCTTCTGTATTGTTTGATCATTTTTTAGTTTTTCTCAGTTGGTTTGGCACATTTCAAAAGACATTAAATAAACAATCCTTTTCGTTATATCCTTTAATTATAGCATTCTAAAACGATTTGTTTGCAAATTTTGTAAGGTTTTATCAATCTTGGTACAGATTGTTCATTTATATTTAAAAAGTTAAAGCCTGTTTATGTGCTTGTTTTTAATTTTAATTAGACCATTTTGATAGAATAGGTTCTGTAAAATGAACTGAGCTTTCCATCACTAACTCACAGCATACACATTGGGTTTTCCTCAGAGGTGGAAAATTCAGGTCCAGAAAGTACAAATCCAGACCAAGGTTTTGTTACAACCGACCAGTTGCGTACTCTATGACTGTGACTCTTTATGCTCAACAGGTTGGTTTTAACAAAACCTTGGTCTGGATTTGTATCTTCTGGACCTGAACTTTCCACTTCTGGTTTTCGTACAGAATTTATGGACACAACTGTTGAAATCTGACAGGCCACCTGTCGCCGGACCAAACCACTTGTCGATGCAGCGTCGCAATAAAAGCTGCATGAAACCAGGAGCCGATTATTTTTGAGATATTCCAGGGAATTCTGCGAGTCCTGGGATGTCTGAATATCAACGAATTAACGATAATATAGCTGGTCTTACTGGAGGCTCGTTGTAGTTTGGCTATGCAGTATGGGGTTAATGACGACAGGCGGCCGCAGTGCGCAGGCGCGGGGAAGCGGAAGCGGCTTGAGCGCGATTCTCCTTGGATGGGTCACGGAGAAGCATAGTTCTCTGAGAATATTATACAAACGCATGTAGTTTACTGTTACTTAAAGTCTATTTTTTTTAAATCGAGCATTTCGAGGAGGGGACTTTTGGAAGCATGAAACGAGATGTCAGGATTTTGCTTTTGGGGGAGCGTAAGTGCGATGCTTTTGCGCGCGTCTTAACCTGAAACTTTTTTGCGCTACACAATAAGCCAACAAGGTGTTTAAAATAAAATTTAGCAGGAAAGGCAGCAGGAATTGAGTGCGCGCAGAAGTATTAAAGCTAACGGGGCACTGGTCAGTGAATAAGCGGATATGAACCGCAGCCGGCCTTACAATGCACTGGATGCTTTTCTAGCTTGCTAATAACCATGCTGTTGTGCCGGGGCCGTGTGTATACATACATAATACATAACTTTTTTTGTTTTTAGATGATGAACAATACTGTGAAGATTTTATGAAATCAAAACGCCGTTTGAACACTTTTAAAATAACTACTCATGCACTGGTGTTTTGTACTGAACAACTGCTTTAGTTAAAATGCCGTCTACGGCAGGGTGCAAAGACCGTGTCACCATAACGATTGCTGCGTGCGTTTCCTAGTAAATCGTTGATATTCGCAGGTATGTTATGCTATATTAACTGTCATGTTGGCTAAGTAGAAAGCTCGGCCGTGCTTTATATAAAGCTGTGTAATACCTGTTAGTCTGTTCATGTCATTTTCACCACTGGTTTTAACCTTTTATTTGCTCACTGTTAATTCAGCCAAGGTTGGGAAGACGTCCCTAATCCTGTCTCTGGTTGGGGAGGAGTTTCCAGAGGAGGTCCGTACCCCTGCGTCCATAATGTGCAGTTTAATGATTTAAGCTTCTCTCCTCATGTTTTACCTTTTTTTCCACAATTCTTTAAAATTGATTTGAGAGGTTAGTATTTCTGCAGCTTGCAGAAATATTCTCACTATTCCCATTAAGTAGAATTTTGCATGCCGTTTTTAATATGTTAGTCAAAAGTATCATTTTAAGACTGAAGTCATTGAAAGCTTGTTTAATTTTAGCAAACCTTTACTGAAGCTTTCATCCCAAATTTAATATTTGATAGAAGCCTTTCTGAAGACTGTAAGGACCTCATCGCTTATACAGATGCTTTCCAAGTTAGACGTCTTACCCTCTTTTAGCAGAGTTTGCGTACTGAGGCTGTGGGATCTGCAAGTCACTCTTTTTGTTCAGCTTAAAACCAGAATAACTTCATATCTCCCTTCTGCCGCCTTGCATTTTGGCCAAAGGCAGCCAGTGAGTGACAGGGGATTCAGGTGTCTGTCTGTATAGCTTCTCATTGCATCTCTGGAGATGTGAACATAATTTCAGTAATCGCTTCCCCCAGTATTGACTGTTAAACTCCACTTTTGCAAAGTGTTTGGTCTCTTAGAAGTATTATATTTTAATTTTTTTACTGTTTATGTGGTACAATGCGATTTCACAGTGGAAACAGTGCAGGGTACTTTCGCAAGCAATTATATGTGAAATAATTCAAAAATTATTTCAAAACTGTTGTCTGGTAAACTTGTTCACTTTCCCCAGTAACCCTGGTTGTCTAATCAATACTAAGAAACCAAGAATTTATATCCCAAAGTGAGTGGGATTAGCGTGTGCTGTTTGTGACACAAGAGTGTTCTTATTTTAATCGACTGGAAATAAAATATTTATGTTTCGAAGCGAGTTTAAGCCAGGTGGTGAGTGACACCTCGTTAGTTTCCATTCTGTGGCTTCTGTCTGTCGACAGTTAAGATGAACAGTATAGCATTCCATCTGTATCCAGTCACTATTTCAGACCAGGGTCAGAGGGAGTAACCAAGATTTGGTGGTATGAAGACTTAAATGTTTTAGTATAAAATATCATGATCAAGCTGATCTAAGCTTTTTGCTGTCCTTAGGTACCTCTTCGGGTTGAAGAGATAACCATCCCTGCAGATGTCACACCCGAAAAGGTTCCAACACATATCGTTGACTACTCCGGTAAAGCACTGACTTGTCTTGTGGAGCATACTACTGATGATATTCAGAGTTAACTCATTTATAATACTCAGGGTTAACTCACTAGAGCCGGATTAACTAACCCTAATTTTCATAATCATTGTTAAACTGTGCTATGAGGCTGGTTGACTCAATAAATTGACTCTGGGTTTGTCTGCGCACAATTGCATAAAAACAGCAGTGTCAACATTATAAATGAATGATTCAAACAAATAGCTACCCTTTCATAGGAAAAAGGTAGGCAATACCCCCCCCTCCCTGCAAACTTTATCATCACCCACAAGAGGCCAGCACTGAAAATCGGTATCGGGATTTCAGATAAAAACATTTAATTTGTTTCTGGATTGAGGAAGTCTGTGGTATTGCCCTACCAAACTATTAAGTCAAAGGGCGGGTTTTATATAACCTACTTTTTTTGTTGAAAGGGCGTTTTGTATATTTGTTTTTGTTGAAAGGGTGGGGCTTATGCCTGTTTTAAGCTGGAAGCCTACTCTTAAACTTGCTGGGAGCAGGTTAGGCATGCAGCGTAATTACTCGGGCAGTACACCCGGTTTAAGTCTGAGCTACAATTCATGGTAGGCAAAACTCGGAAGTACAGCCCTGGCAACCTCGCTGAGCCAGTAAGACACCCCATTGGTCTTACAGCCAAATCTAAACAGCTGCACTGGTTATTGTGGGGACCAGGAAGTATGCCGGTGCTGCTGCCTGTCGCCCGTCTGTGGTCGCCTGCCTCGTGTGTATAGACCGCGACGGCGGTGCCCGTCCTAACCGCAGGCTCTTCTCGTCTTGCAGAGACTGAGCTGAGTGATGAGGTGCTACAAGAGGAGATCCTTAAGGTAATACTGGCAGTTCCTTTTGTTTTTTAAGACTTGATTTGGTATATCGTATTTCAGTGGAAGACAGGTTGTTATATGAAGGAAATATATTTTGAATATATCAGAAACAAAACATCCATCCATTCATCTTCTGAAATCATTTATCCTGTTCAGGGTCACGGGGGGGTCCGGAGCCTATCCCTGAGGCTATGGGCACAAGGCGGGGAACAACCCAGGATGAGGCACAAACCTATTAAAGGGCATCCATACACCATTCACTGACACACACACATACCCACCATTCACTGACACATGCACACCTATGGGCAATTTGGTAACTCCAGTTAACCTCAGCATGTTTTTGGATTTGGGGAGGGGGCCGGAGTCCGGAGTACCTGGAGGAAACCCTATGATGACACAGGGAGAACATACAATCAACATACATGGAGTCGTACAGAGACACGAGCCCTGGTCCCTGAGGTGTGAGGCAACAGTGCTAACCACTGCGCCACAGTGCTACTCCACAGAAATAAAACATAACATTGCTAAATATTTCCACTATAAAACAAGTTTATATTGACATTTGCATGATTTTATTGCCTAGGTGATGGTTTTATACATTAATAGAGGTGGCAGTTCTACTACAGCTGTGTTTCTCAACCCGATCCATGAGGACCCCCAGACAGTCCATGTTTTTGCTCCCTGCCTGCCAGACGGTCCATGTTTTTGCTCCCTGCCTGCCAGACGGTCCATGTTTTTGCTCGCTGCCTGCCAGACGGTCCATGTTTTTGCTCGCTGCCTGCCAGACGGTCCATGTTTTTGCTCCCTGCCTGCCAGACGGTCCATGTTTTTGCTCCCTACCTGGGAGAAATGTGGACTGTCTGGGGATCCGTGAGGACTGGATGGAGAAACAATATGCTAGAGCAGTTAAAGTGCATCATTATGACATAGCCACCTCCTGGTGTTTGAATCAGCAAGGCTTTTCCATGCGCACTCGTGCTGTGCTGCCCTGCTGTATCACGGCTCGATGTCCTGGGAATGGAAGATGTTTGCAGTCGATTGTGATGCACAATTATTTTTATTAGTAGATCAAAATCGTTATCAGAGATGCCATATGTTCTTGGCATTTTGGAATTGGCTTCGTATCACGTAACCTTGTTGCAGGGAATGAGTGGATGAATGCTTTACTCATGTTATTTTTTAACAAGAGAGACTAACACACCTTGAATAATGTTAGCAGACGGGAATTCCTGATGGTGATTCTAACTTGTCTTTTTCCATTCAGGCCAATGTGGTTTGTGTGGTGTATGACGTCACCCAAGAGGACACCATTGACAAGGTAATGTCAGGTTACTGCTCTTCACAGATACATTGGCATTGGCCTCTTTTGCTTACATTAAATTCAGCCAATAAAACGCAGTCGTGTTCCTCAGCTCTGTCTCGTTACTTTGGAATCTGCCACTATCTTCAGTACTGGAACTTGATTGTGTGTGGAACCTGAGTGTGACAGAATAAGGATCCTGGTGTCCTGTGTTATTGGCCCGAATTAGCATGTGATTTTTTTTTAAGTAGATTTCCTTTATATTAAGGTAAAAGATACCTTTTCTGTACTTGGTTTGCTTTGTTTGCACCTTGGAACAACTCCACCACACAAAGCCCATCAGCAACAAGTGCCGGCATACAGTATGTTCCAGTAACAGCATTTGTATAAAAAGTAAGTCGTCAGGATAATATTCCCATTCGTTCGCTGAGCCTGTGCCAGGCAGCAGAGGCCCAAGGCAGGATAACACCTTGGATGGAATTGCAGTCTATCGTACGGAATACACCGTGTTCCCAAGGTCTGGTCCTGGAGGGCCAGAATCCAACAATTTGCAGATTTGTCTGCTCAAACACGCCTACTAATCTTGGTAATTAGCTGATTGAGCAGGGAAATTTGTAATCTATGTTGGATCCTCGCCTTCCAGGACACACGGAAACAGACACACACACTGCAGAATGAATCCCGAGTGCCTGCAGGAAACCCACTGGAAATGAATTGTATCCATGTGTTTTATATGTGTCGGGTGTAAGATGTTTATCTTGGATGAGCTTTTTGGCAGGCAGATAAGAAGTTACTGATTGTCTCCCAAAGGCAATGGGAGAAGAGCAAATGCTCATGCACTAAATATCTTTTACTTCTGAGGAAAGTAACGTAAATCCAGCCAAAAGTGAGACAAGAACATTGTGTTTGTTGGTTACGGACATGAAGAATGGAATGTATTACGTGTATATAAAGTCACATCTGCTTTGCTCTGTCACTTTGTAAAATTTCTGTTTGAATTTATGGATTGTCAAACTTTGAAATCTATATCTTTACCCATACCCATATAATGATTCACATTGATGCCAAATGTTACAGAGATTAGACTAAGGTTTTTAAAGCTATGTTTAGTGTAATTTTTGGTACATTGTATAGTGATTTTTAGCCTGTCAAAAATGTCATAATTATTTATGTTGTTCTGCTTGATATTCTAGGTAGTTAGTTTTTACCAGGGGTGAAAGTAATTTTCATTTCTTGCCGGTACTACAATCTTTTAATTACTTTATCGTTTTATATCTCTCTTCAATCATTTACCATACATGTTTTTCTGACTTTAGCATTTGCGTTTTCATCATCT
>JAODLC010000049.1:9834704-9849287 GCA_026781145.1 Hippopotamyrus pictus
GGGTTTGGGGTAAATCAACCCAGAGGTTATGATTTACCAAATGGTAAGTTAACCAAGCTTTCTGGAATACCCCCCAGCACTCATTGTTTATTTTTATTATTACTCTGTATTCTTTACCCTTTGTTTCCGCTGAGACGTGTTGTGAGACTCATTTCCCTGTGCGTACAAGTTCTCTTAGGTCGGCGTTCACGGTTTGACTTCTGAGATTCAGATAGACTTCTAGGTCATTTTTTTCCCCCGAACTGCTTGGTTCGACTTTTAAGAAATTCAAATTCTAATGAGAGTACTGAGGTACCACTGTATAAATATTGTGTGTGTGTGTGTAATATATATATATATATATATTTTAATTTCAACCACAATTTCAACTAACCTTTACATCCAGTAAAACAACTTAAAACTCCAGATCATCTTCCAGTTCAATATGGAAGCACATATGCCCAGCCGGCATGGATGGCAGGGAAGTGGCTGTGTGACAGGTGTTGTGTGACAGGTGTTGTGTGACAGGTGTTGTGTGACAGGTGTTGTGTGACGTGAGCGCGCCTTCTCGCCAGCTGGGAATATCGTTAACAACGATAACAACAACGGCACTGTATGCTGGTTATCATTTCCAGGCCAGACAGGCTGAGACGAAACGTCTTGGCTCGGATAATTTACAATGGAAAACCGTTGCTTCCCAGTTCCGTTCGGTTCTTGTGACAGTGGAAAAGCACCAACAGGAACAGCATACCACACTAAGCAATAAAAACACTAACAGTGAAGGTATCCATGCTCGTTTTATTGTACTTCTTCCATCAAACACACAGAGCTACTTGGGAGCAAAGCCCCCAGGGTCAGTAACAGCTCATCTGGCACACTGAAGCGCTCGCTGGCTCGAGAGGCACGACCCACAGTTAAACCCCATACCCTCCATGATCCACTGTGGCCGCTTGCGCCCAGATGCAATTCATCCAAGTGCTATAGCTCGAGTTCAATATTGACATTCATCTTCTCCTTGAAAGGCTCCAGCAGGGGGTACACCTCCTCAGACAGGAACCTCGACACCTGGCAGAGAGTGGAAATAAACATCAAGCCTAATCTGGGCCAATAAAACAGCTGTTTGCTAACAGTTATGTCGCTGAGGTTACTGCACTGATGCACATCATTACCTGCTGTGGGGCTCTCCCAATGAACGTTTTGGGGTCCAGTAAGGTGTCAAGCTCGCCAAGAATCGGGGCAAAATAGGGGTCTGCCTTCACACGGGCCAGAAGGTCATTGTCACCACCTTCCTGTTTGACCACAGCAGCTGCTTGCTGGGAAAGTACTCTGATTTTTTCGTGACAGTCCTGAAAGTGAAAAGTGGTGTTCAGAAATGCTTCTGGGAAACAGCCTTGCTGAGGAGAACTATGCAGAAAATTATGACATGACAAGAAAAGACGACTTGATGTGATGCGATTCTGTGAATCTCTACTGGTCAGTCAGAACCTGCGGGTCGTCTATTTCTAGTGGTCTATTTATACTGGTCTGTCTGTACAAATCACAAAGACAGCATCTCTCACATAAGGGGTAAGATAATTACGTTAGACCCACATGAGGGCCCGAAGAGGCTGATACCTGTCTGTTGCCTCCAGCTTTCACCATGGCCATGATGAGGTTCTCAGTGGCCATGAAGGGCAGCTCATGACGGATGTGGCGCTCAATCACCTACAAAGGAAGGAGAAGCTGTTCACCATATCATCTCCCACATACAACCTCAGCTTAAATGTCCAAATGCACGTTTGCACAATTCTACGCGTCTCAGGGAGTCGACGTGCCTTGGGATAGACAACGAGGCCTTCAGTGATGTTCTGCAGGGTGCTGAGGATGATGTCCGCAGTCAGGAAGGACTCGGCCAGAGAGATGCGGCTATGAGATGGAGGGCAGGAAGGTCAGCGGACTGGGCCACCCGCTCCGGGTAGAGCAATGCGGTGCCACATACCGGTTGGCGCTGTCGTCCAGCGTTCGCTCCAGCCACTGCACCGAGGCCGTCTGCAGTGGGTCAGAGAGCAGCGCCACCAAGTGCCGGGACAGGCTACAGCACCGCTCTGCCCGCATGGGGTTCCGTTTGTAGGGCATGGCGCTGGACCCTGGGGGGTGGGGCATATACTGGATATAAGGTTTAGGTACAGCAACCTAGGGCATCTTTGGCTGCCCACCACATTAAAGGTGGACGGATGGATGGATGGATGGATGGATGGATGGATGAACTAATTATTATATCAACTGAGCAAACTCTACTTTCTTTTTCAGTCCTGTCAGCATGGATATGAAAGTATCCAAAGGTTTTCAATGATCAGATGTGTATCGAAATTTTAAATGATCATAATACGGTACAACAAAAACAGCAGTGACGCAGGTTTGGGTCTACATCCAAATCTGAACTGTGCAGGAATGTATCACAACACACCCATGTAAAGTGCCATGGGGCAATGCTGTTGTGAAAGGTGCTTTATAAAAATAAACTACATTGAATTGGGGTTGCAAGGAACTGCAATTCCCATGATCCTCAGCTCACCGATCTGGTCCTTCTCAAACGGCTCCTCGATCTCCTTCAAGTTGGCCAGCAGGCGGATGTCGGTGCAGATCTGAGGGGCAGCACATGCTCAGTAAATACAGCGGGAAGTTTCACCAGGTGGGTGACCGGGCCCTCTGGACTCATCAGGTCCTAGCTGAGGGGTGGCGGATCTCACAGCCTGCTCACCTTGTGCACCGTGGCTCCCAGACTGGCCAGGACTGACAGCGAGTCTATGTCCACCTTGCGGCTGTACGTCTGCCCCGTCACGAGGTACGCCCTAGACAGACACAGACAGGCGTCCTGACGCGTCTACTGCGCACCAGAACGTAACCACACCTATCTCAAAAGCCAGTGGTAAACTTACTTTTTAAACCCTGCCATTTCTGTGACCTTACTGTCCAACTCTTCAACCTGCAAAAGCAGCGTTCTTTCAATTGGATCTATGTCTACCATTTTTCAGGCCTGGGAAATACTGTCCCGCCACCCAGGTCCTTCATCTGCATTTTGTGCTCACTTTATCATGGTCCCCCTGGAAAAGCTGCAGGAAGCTGGCCTGTGTGCCCGTGGTTCCTTTGACCCCCCGGAAACGCAGGTCATCCCTGGCACGCTGAAGGTTCCGCATGTCCATAGTCAGGTCCTGTAGCCAAAGACAAGCCCGCTTCCCCACCGTGGTCAGCTGGGCAGGTCTGGGTGACGGGGAGAGAGCTCATGCACTAATTTATAGGTTGAAGGAGGGCGCTGACGCCGACAAGGAAACAACAAAAAAAGAAAGGAAGGGGAAGGAGACCCACTGGTAATGTGTGAAGCCCAGCGTTGGTAGATCAGCATATTTCTTTGCAAAGGTAGCCAGTCTGTCTATCACTCGAGCCAGCTGAGCAAGGAGGGAGAAGCCAGGGTTACCAATGCAAAAATCCAGCCATCCGTGGCTTAATCAACACAGTGACACACTGTGCTACCGCGACGTGATTTTAAATGACTCACCTTCGGTAGGAGAATGTCAAACCCATCACGCAGGACAATCAGATCCTGAAGGAGCATTAGAAATGAAACGTAAACACACACTACAGGCCACATCAGAACTAGAGGGCATCTACCCTGTGAGGTTGTAAGGCCTTAATGTCACGACAGGTGAACAACGCAGCATGTACAACAAGCAGGACATAGATTCCCTCAGGAAGAAAATCGGAAATGACTATATCATAATAAATATAGGATAAAATGAAAAATCCTCTGAAATTCCTATTTAAACCATATTAAAACAAGACCTATGTATATAGATACTAATTCAGTTTGATTATGCAGCCTTGCCTTTGACCACTACGCCACCTGGTTGTCTCAAAGAGTAGTGCTGGGGGGCTGTGCGAGTCCTCACCGTGTTGTCCCCCACGTAGCAGGACGTGGCCCCCAGGTGGATGATGGGCGCGGCAGTGGGGCAGCAGTGGGCAAAGGTGTGCACATGCGCCATTACGTCGTGCCGAAGCCTTTTCTCCTCCTCCGCCGCCATTGCGAAGTCGACGTCCTCTGCATGGCTCTCCATCTCGGCCACCTGGGCGTCGGTGATCGGCAATCCAAGGGCCTTCGAGCAGAAGATGGGAGTGGCAGGGAGAGACGGGGTGAACATGGAGACAGAAAAACAGCCCCAGTCTTCAAAGTGCTCCTTGGAGAAACTCCTGCTCGGGCTGACCAAGGTGCAGGGCTGATAGTTAACATGCCTCTCCTTCTGCATCCTTCTCAACTAACACCGTTACCTGCAACAGCGTGCCTGCCACTGGAAATACTGACAGCTCTTCTACATGCTGAACAATTAGACCAGTGGTCTCCAACTCCGGTCCTGGAGAGCTACCGTCCAGTAGGTTTTCAATCCTACCCGGCTTTTGATGAGCCACACCTGTTCTCAGGTAAATACCAGGAACAGATGTGGCTCATCAGAAGTCAAGTGGGACAGAAAACCTACTGAATAGTAGCTCTTCAGGACCGGAGTTGGAGACCCCTGAATTAGACCATTGTTACTTCTGATAAATCGGTTAAGCGGATGCATGTGACTTCATTTTCAGATTTCCTGTCCCGTGTTTGTACCGCAAAGGATCGAAACAGTGAACTTCAAAGGAATTAAACTGAACTGATACAGAACATGAAATGATTTTTTATTTTCAAAATTATAATCACGCTAAAGCATTTACCTATTTCAAATGCTTCCCTTAGCAAGTAAAACTGCATTAACATTTTCAAAACCAAGTAATTATTTTAATGATCTTACTGCACAAAACTCAGAACCACCTAGTTTGCAAGAGTTCTTTGACAGAGTGCAGATCCTGACGGAAAATACCATGACGTCCAAGGAACCCAGTAAAGGTACCTAATATAGAATTCGAGTAATAGCTAATGCATGTCATGTTACGCTTTCACTACGTTAACCTTGATTCGCGTATTATAAATCGTGCGACTGCACGCAGGCTCCCGAAAGCATGCCCTATATTCCTAAACACTCAAATCGTCGGTTAAGCAATACAGATTGGTCGATGTTCGCGTCTTGGGTGTTGAAAACGACCTCGACAACTATTTTTGGTTATGCCATTTGAGATGCGTTGCTAAAGGTCGACCACTTCGATAAATGTCCACAATCCACAGCAAGAATTACTTCGGGGATTGAAAACAAAGCAAAACGGCACACTATATCTACGGCTGTTTGGCCCGTCTGTAAACTCTGTAAAAGAGGAGACAATCGCAGCGTACTGACAAACATAAACAGAGCAGACCTTCTCAGCTTTGGCAAGGTAAATCCATAGTTTTCTCCAAGCCGTGAATTTCTTCCTGTCGCTGAAATTGTAGGACATTTCTTTGCTGGCATATCGTGAGACTAGGGGCGATCGATATTTCATAAATTCGTCCCCCGGCGTATCCATGACTGTATGGTACTGCTGCTAACCAAACTACGAGAGAAGAGTCACGCTGTCGACCCACTGGTGAGAAACTGACCCAACGCGTTCCGCTGAGCCTGAACACTAGGAACAACGTGCCATAGTCGTGCGACACTTTGTGACGAAATACGGCAGTATGGTTACCGTAAGGCAGCCGTCCTGGCGACGCTTCAATGTGCGCTTTATTTCAGAATCTTCTTTTTTCTGTATTAAATGTCAGGTGTAATATGGTACGGATTACAATATGTTCGTTGCTGTGGGGATTTGGGTTAGGTAACCCCACTGAAAAGAAAGGTTATTAGTCATTTTAAAATTTGACAAATTTTGCTTTTGCGATGTTGCTATGTAATAGGTAAATAATAAAGGCAAAGGGACTGTCTTAAATTAAGCAGTTGCACGTAAACTGACCAGTTAATTTAACATCCTTTCGTACATTTATTTCTGATATATTGAAGATCAGTTTATGAGATTAGTTTTTTTGTCTAGGAACACACATTCTACTAAATAATGTAAATCAGCCTGCTAATCACTTCCGACTGGGGTGTTGGGAATCTGACCCAATAGCAACTTATTACTTACAATGCATTCAGAAAGTAATTCAAGTGTATTTATTTAGCACATTTACAGACAACCACTTGCTGCCCAAAGTGCTTTACATATAATTAATACACCACAACATATTAAAGATAAATTAGTATAACTAACCTATAAAAAATATTAATGAATATCAATCACGACTGGAATTAAAAGCCAGTTCAAAGAAATGAGTCTTAAACAAAGACTTAAAACTTTGAAGGATTTGAGCAGCTCTGATATGCAAAGGCAGAGCGTTCCATAATTTAGGACCAGCGGCTGAAAAAGCTCTGTCACCTCTG
Source organism: Hippopotamyrus pictus (assembly GCA_026781145.1). Taxonomy (NCBI): domain Eukaryota; kingdom Metazoa; phylum Chordata; class Actinopteri; order Osteoglossiformes; family Mormyridae; genus Hippopotamyrus; species Hippopotamyrus pictus. The sequence continues at coordinate 9,841,031 of JAODLC010000049.1, forward strand.
GTTTTTGATCTGGAAGTTGGGACATCCAGAAGCAGTCAAGATGTCGACCTGTGTTATGATTGGATCATGTTGATGCAACATCTCAGTCAAGCAGGTGCATTCCCCTGAAGTGTTTTAAAAACAAGTAATAAAATCTTAAACTTGATCCTGAAGACCGTGCAGAGAGGCCACCACAGGAGTAATATGGTCACGTTTTCTTTCCAGTCAACAGGCGTGCTGCTGCATTTTGGACCATCTGCAGGCGTCGAAGGGATGGCTGATCTAGCCCACAATATAAGGCAATAAAGGCATTACAGTAATCTAACTGGGATGCAATAAATGCATGGATGAGTCGCCACAATTAATTTTGAGAAGATAAGGCTTTGCCTTTGCTAAAATCCAGAGTAATGAAACTAGTTTTAACTACAGAACTTATATATTAGTCCAGTTTAAACGCACCGTTAGGAACTGTTAGGTGTGGTTGTGCAGACAGGTGTCCTTTTCTGTTCGGCAAGGTCAGCCCATTACGGACACCTGCATTCACAAGTTTTGTAACATGCATAAAATGCGAAGCAGGCCAGGTCCATGGTACAATGTCTTTACAGCCAGGACTGATCTGTGTTGCCGTTATTCTACAGCTATTTTTTTTCTAATAAAACACACTATCAATGTGTTGGGAGACACTGTAAATCAGGGGTAGCCAATCTTATCCACAAAGGGTCAGTGTGTATGCAGGTTTTTAAGAACCTGTAGGTCAGCTGTTCAAACCCAGGTGAGGACTCCTCAGCCAATCAGTCCTCTAATTAGGGAGTCGCAGCGAAAACCCGCATACAGAGCGGCCCTTTGCGGACAAGATCGGTCACCCCTGCTGTAAATCACTGAATAACTCACTGCTAACCTTAGTATGGTAACTCACCTTTTAGTTTGTTTTTAGGTAACTCTTGCAAATATATGAACAATGCATTTTAAAACAAGCACATTTTTACTTATGGCACTAAAATGAGACAGTCTGTGTGGATGTAATTTCCTGTAGAAGATACACATTCTACTCAAACTAATTTCATAACTCATTTACAAGTTAATATCACATAGAACAGTGAGACTTCATAGGTTCACTTTTTATTAGGAAAGACACCATATTCTAGAGCCAGAGCAAAACCAAACACTATATACAGAGCAAAAGGGCTCGCATTAAATAAATCCATGAGTACAACTACTTATTAGACACTGTAAACATGCCATAAAACCATAAAAAAATACTAATCTGAAAGCACAAACTACCAAGTACAAACAGCCTAGATTCAAAGCAGATAGTATGAGCAGATGACCTTTTGTTAACCATTATAGGACTTAGTGTGCGATGTAATGGACAGTGAATATACAAACTACTTAACTAACACTAATCTACTGACGTTGCATGTAACTGGTGTAAGTCCAGCACAGGCATGTGGATTCAGTGCTGCAGCAATTCACTTCCAGCTCCAGGGACATGCAGTTGGGCTCTCGCAGATGTTCTTGTCTAGCTCTTCTTAGGATGCCGCTCTGTTGCCACCTTTGCTCCTCCTGTTCTTGGCATTTCGTACCTCCTCCATGAGGTCCTTGAGGTACTGGATCTCCTTGCTGATGGATTCCGCTTTCTCTTCCAGCTCCCTGTTCCTCGTCTCCAGCTCAGTGCACTCTGCTGCTAGAGCCTCCTGTTCTGCTCGCTTCTTCTGGCGGTACCGGGTAGCAGCAGTCTTGTTCTGCTCCATCTTTTTCAGCTTCTTCTCCACCACCTTAGAGCCCGTCCCCGTAGAGGCAGACTTCACCTTCCCGGTGGACACCGCAGATTTTGACGAAGGGGAGTAGGGCTTAGTCCTGGAAGAACCGACAGCGTGACCCAGCGGACTGAGACAGGGCTCGTGCTGGAGAGACTCTGCGACAGAACTGATGCCGCTGTCGCTGTCGGAGTGGTCATCTGGGGTGACAGCCGCCATGCTGCAGACGGCAGGTAGCTTCTCCTCAGGGGACAAGAGGAGGACGAGAGACGGGGAGAAGGAGAGGATGAGTTTTGGCACTGGCGTGCTGTCAACAGGCACCATCTTCTCACTTTCAGAGACGTCGACCTCGCTGCCAAGATCCAGGGTAAAGCTGGGTGAAGAAGGGGGGAGGGCGGGAGACGGAACTGGGGATGGAGGCTCGATCTTCACCTCCATCTTCTCAGGCGCTGCTGAGGGGAAGGCGAGATCTTCTGACAGGCTGACATCCACCTCTTCGGTGATGGAGGTGCTGAAGGGACTGGGCTCAGGCTGAGGATCCAGCTCCATGTGAGGTTCCAAGGAGGCGAGACTTTCTGGAGAGGTCGGCCCTTCATCGACGTCGCAGGATCCCACGAGGGAGTCCAGGTCAAATTCACTCAGGTCGATCTTCTCTGCCATCCAGTCCATGCCAGAGAACGCATCCTCTATGATTAAAAAACAACAGAAGGCTGTCAGCACAACAGCTTCAGACTGTCAATTTTATCACAGGATGGATGGCAGAGCTTGTTTAATGCACCCTGGAATAGACTGGGGCAATCTGCTGGGCCGAGGGCCAACAGTACTGACAGACTGAGACAGCGAGATTCCTGGCAGATAAAGGCCAGCAAAGTCATATGATCCAAGCCGGGCAGCACTGCACCACAATACATGGGGCCTCACCTCTGCGTGCATCTGGACTGATGGGGGCATCCAGCAGCTCATCTGACAGCCAGGGCAGGGAGAGCAAGTCTGACTCCACCTTGTCACCCAGAAGCGAGAGATGAGGGGAAGGAGGGGAGAGGATGGGGGAAGGAGAAGCAGGGATGGTGCGGGTATAACTGGGGGATGAGGAGAAAGGGGAGGACACTCCCTCTGCTAGGGAATCTTCATCTTTGTCCAGGAGGGATCCGAGGGGGTCAACCGTCTGATACAAGCCCCCCCAGAGGGTCCCGGCAACCGCCGGGCAAAGTCTGGAGCTCAGGGACATGGCTGCCAGTCAAGAGGGTGTTTGATTGGCCAAGCAAGATAAGTGGGTGTTTGACAGACAGGAAGTCTGATATGAAGTCGAGCTTTTCTTTTATGCTGTCGACTACAGCAGTGCTGAGGGTTACTTCAAGGGACCTGCAGAGAGAAGGCCTTTTAAGCGACTCCACACACCAATGCAATAAAACGCTCACGTAAAATATTTATTAAATGCATACGAACATAACCATGTCTTGTCTCTGAAATTGTTCAAAAAAATGAGATGCTATAATATTTTTTTTAAAAAGCACAATGTCAGATTAAATATATTTAATGATCTAACCGTTGCCTTGGTCTAAGCATTAAGTTTAAAAATACTCTAGCTTGGAAGACAGGCATTTCCAAATATGGGTATGGTCCGACCGGGAGCTCCGCCTCTGCCTGTCTCGAGACCAAAGCCTTCCGTGCCTTCTCCATAGCAACACTAATCACTGAGATCCGCAGTAGTCACCAGCATTGTTGCGCGCGCCCCCTCCCTCTGTCTACAGACTGTCGCACGAAGTGTCCATGACGCACATGGCGCGTCCCCGCCTGTCTAGGGCGCCGAGGGTTAGAGGACGTATAAGGCGCCATTTTGACCAACAACTCGTGTTCGTCCGTGGAGAATAAACGCCATTTTAGGATTGCCACGTTGTCAAAAATATTACACTTGATGGCCAATAGACGTACGCAGATCAAGGCAGACGTACTCCAAATAAAGTATAGACATCAAACAAATCAATACAAGCATCATTTAGTCAAATTATTCGAATCAAAACACTACAGATGACGTCTGTCAACTATCCACGTCGCTATCCGTATATTATACGCGTCACCGTATACAAAATGGACTGCTTTCATCTCTAAATATTATACTATTGAAACAAACGCCGCCTCTCAGCAAAACAAGACGTCCATAAAATACTTGTAAAAACACGTCTTTATATTTCAGCTGAACGTTTGGAGGTCGAACACAGATTACTTACGCCATTTTGCCAAATGTACAGGAAGCCAGTGCACTGGACTGCTGCACTGCTGCGTTTGCCGCTGCTAAGAAGGCCGCTGCAAGCCGTCACACTGCCATATCGCACAGGGAGCGATGGCGCTCAGCAGAGAGGAACAAAGAGAACATAAGAACTAGAGCATGCTTCTATAAAAGCGCCGGCCGCCGTCGGTATTTATAAACTCGCAGTACATCCGCGTGGATTACTCCGCGGCGTAGGTAAGTTCATATCAATGCGCGAATAACGCTGTTTTTCATAGGCTAGACGGCCAGCATAGAACCCATCGTCACTATGTATGTCACTAGTTGACTGTTACATTGTTTTATTATCTACCGATCATGTGCGCACATTAACGTTATTGTAATAATTCAGGGTATACCATAAATAAGAAACTGGATTCAACCAGATATGTGGCGGGTTCACTGCCTGTGACTTTTTGTCATTGTATCTCCGAGTTCCCAAGTCTGAACCGAATTACTGTAGTACATTAGAAACATAAATTACTTCCAGAAATAGACGTTAACAGTTCAGCGTATTGCCAATGTATTTTGTTTGCTACATAAAGTCATGTGTTAAAGTATGCTGGATGAACTATGAGTAGGTTATTTTGTATTACTTCTCTGGTTATTTGAGAAAATGTGTCGTAAAGCGAAGCAGTAATTATTGTGCCCCCTGGTGTGCATATGGAAGCAGTACTAGATTCCTACAGAAAAACTTACTGATCCTCAGCGAGTCAATAAATGATGAGGGTCACGTGATCATGTACAGGAACAGAACAGTCTATGAGAATCAGCAACGAAAGAATGAGGAATCATGATAAAATAATGCTAATACTGATATTTCATTTGGTTAAAGAAAATATTGTATTCAAATATGACAAACATTTCATAGCAGCAAAGATAAAATTAGTAACAGCGATAGGCTACATGTTTTAAGGACAGGATTTAAGACAATTGCATTCCTTGTCTTCTCACAATACACATTTAGGAACGGTTATGACTAGCAATGAATTTTGTATTGCAAATATTTTTGCTCCAGAACCTATGGTTTCCGTAGTTAAGACATGTAAATCATGAGCCAGTATGAACCAGTGAGTGCAATAAAGGAACATTTCATACAGAGGTAAGGACTACAGCTCCGCTGTGGAGAATATCTCCCTGAGGCTATTGAGATCATCCAGGCCGCTCTGCAGCTGCTGAGCAAGTTCCCGGACACTTGTGGAATATTTGTTGGAGGAGTCTTTCTTTGGCTTCTGGCTTTCCTCCTCGGGGAAGCAGCCATCCATATGCTGGGCAAACCTCTGCAGGATGCGGCTGGACCTGACTGCCGCCTGAATGAAGCTGAGGTTGTGCACAGCCAGCTGCACTGCCCTGGGCACCACCAGGGAATCCCCATCGCGCATCAGACCGGACACATCCTGCTTCTCAATCTCGCTCACCCCCACGGCAACAAATTCCAGACTCTGGTCGATGTCCTCCACCTCAGCTCTGTACTCATCCACTATCTTCTTCACCGTCTTATGGCAAGTGCTGTTCCATTTCTTGTTCAATATGGCGGCACTGGCCCCTGTCACCCCTCCGGCTGCTATCGCTCCCACGCCCATCGCCGTCACCACTAGTGAGGTGCCCATGGTCAGGGGGGCCAAGACGATGCCCGTCACGGTGGCCACGCCCCCAAGGGCTCCCGTGGTGCCCCCGGTAATGGTCCTGACCTTCAGGCTCTTGCTTGATTTGTCAAACTTGTCAGCGACAGCATTCAGCTGGGTTATGTGATCCACAAACACACCACTGTGCTTCGTCAGAAGGTAGAGGAAGAACTCGATTCCCCTCTGGATTCTGTTAGCTTTCATATGGAATATTCTGGAAGAAGAAGAATTGCACTCACAAACTTTGCCTTTCCCATAATTACACCTGACACCTGTACGTGTTCAGACTGAGCAAAGAGATTCCACCGATATTAATTACTGTGAAGAAGATTCATCCATCTCAGAAATGCTCTTACTCTGTCTCATCTTCCTCGCCGGCCCCGTGCTCTAGCCATACGGCTCCCCAGGCTAAGGGAAAACCACAGTGAAAGACTTATGAAAAGGAAACGCGTTTGGCGGTTCGGCACTCAGAAAGCTGCCACGCCACAGTAACAGCGCCTCAAAGCGAATATCCTGACCAGATCAACTGCAAAAATGACTCACGCTGCACTGAGCTCCACCATTCCGTCAGCTCGTCTGTTTCCTGAAGCAGAAGAAGCAGAAACACAGCTCTTATCACATAACCAGCTCCTGAACATGGACTAGCAGACGACTGCATCATGCTTCAATGCCGTTTGTAGCTTCCCAGAAATGGAATGTACACTTTTTGACCAAAAGGATGTGGACACCAGCCACTAGCTACTTCATTACAACAACCTGTTCTGCTGCTATTGAATGCTTCTGGAGATTTCATGACTGTGTGCTTAATTTTACACCTGTGCCACCAATGGGTGTGGCCTAGATAGGCAATTCCTCTAATTCAGGGGTTTCCCAAACTTTTTCACGTTGCCATCCAAAACCGACATTTCTTGTCTTTCTGGGACACGGGATCACAAACATTTATACCCCTGCGACATTTTAATAAACAGAAATTGAAAAGAGGCCTCTTTTCAATTACAGTAGATCCACCACTTTGATAACATCAAAAACATTCCCAAGATTAAAGGGTAAAGTTTTGCTGGCAAAAGTCTCCCTACATAAGATACAGTCTCAGTTTCACATCTGGGGCTATTTTGCAAACATGAGCCACCAAACCAGGCCTCAAACCAGCTACACTTCCGGCGCCATCGGTGCAAATGCCAGTAATGTATTCATTCTCATTTCAGTTTGTTTAAATTTTTATCCAACAGTCTTTTTCCCTGCCCGGTGTGTTTGTCGATAGCTGGTCCTCTTTGATATGATTGCCACAATCGTATTTAATAAAGATCATTAACTGAGGCATTCCATCAACAGCTATTGACTCATCTATTTGAAGTGCAATTTTTTGTACTCCAAATCTTGCTCTACAGCTGAACTTTCAGTGTCCTCCCCCATCTCCGTGAAAAACAATATTTCTTATTGAATTATAGTTTTTCAACACAGTACCTTAACTACTCAATATTTCACCATGTTTCTGCACATCCTTCTTAAACAGACAGCAGTGATGTACTGAACAAAAGCACAGCTCAGGCTGATCAGGTAAAGTAAATATTATTTACTTTAAAAAAAATATTTCTTCAAATGTAAACTTGTATGGGGGAAACTGGACGCTGAGGCTGGAAATGAAAGTCTGAAATGGCGAATATCGTTTTTGCAGTCAAACCCTTCAACTGTTTAAAATTATACTACCACATTTGCAACCCAAACTCAACAAAGAGTCTGTGAGCCAAAACACTGCTCTGGACAGGTCCACATACTTTTGATCATGTATTGTATGTTGAAATTTGACTTAAAATTCAGAAATGCACTTGTAAGATGCAGATTAGTTACCTGCGACTTCTCTGTGTCATGTGCTTCCTGGCTGCCTTGGGTGTCCCGGTTCAGGGCGGGGGGCCTCGTTTTGGGTAATGGGGGGAGCGGCTTGTGGAAAGACCCTGAGGAAGAACCTTCACCCTGCAGGGTCTAAAATCACAGGGGCTTCAGGTCAACTGAGGGATTCCAGCAACATCTACTGTCTACTGACTCATCTATTTACAGTGTAATCTCTTTGTATTCCAGAACCTGCTCTCTAACTGAACTTTCAATGTCCTCCACCATCGTTCCTAATCATTACTGTCAGGTAGCGATGGCTGAAATGCCTCTTTTGTTGGAATGCAGTTCGTTTGATTCAGTTCACCTAATAAAATCATTCTGCTGCATTTTGCAACTCGTTAAGAGGTACTTCCTCCATAAAACAGATGTGACACACTTGTGCACTGATATATCAAAAAAGAACCTATTATTTAGGCTAAACGGTACTAAGGATTAAGCTAAATACAATCAATAAATCATGTGAGAAAAACCACGTTTGTTATTGAATGGACAGTCTCTCAATATTGCATCTTAGCTAATAATAAAAGATACGTTATTGATCCCCATGGGGAAATTCTCTTTATGCCTCCCCTAAGTTGTTCTCTGTAGGTGAAGGCAAGCTGGTTGTGAAGGGTGGCCACCCTAACAGCGTACAGGGGGCTGGGGGTTAAGGACCTTGCTGAGGACCCACAGGCGGGCCGAGGACGGGCTTGACCCAGCGACATACCAGTCACAGCCAGAGAGGCTGAACCACACGCTGT
>JAODLC010000049.1:9849387-9861213 GCA_026781145.1 Hippopotamyrus pictus
TAAATCACGAAAATGTCGCATATCTAAAATGTCAACGTTCAGAAATGCACTTGTAAGATGCAGATTAGTTACCTGCGACTTCTCTGTGTCACGTGCTTCCTGGCTGCCTTGGGTGTCCCGGTTCAGGGTGGGGGGCCTCGTTTTGGGTAATGGGGGGAGCGGCTTGTGGAAAGACCCTGAGGAACCATCACCCTGCAGGGTCTAAAATCACAGGGGCTTCAGGTCAACTGAGGGATTCCAGCAACATCTACTGACTCATCTATTTACAGTGTAATCTCTTTGTATTCCAGAACCTGCTCTCTAACTGAACTTTCAATGTCCTCCACCATCTCCTTGATTCTTTTGGCGACAGAATTGTTTCAGTAGGGCACAGAATCCACTTTTTTTTGCAGCCTCCCCACCAAGAAGAGAGGCATACATCTACTAGGTGAGGTTCAATAAGCTGTTCTCCGGTGCAGTGGGGTATCTTTGCTCTGGCATTTTTTAATCCGACTATCTAGGCTGCTTTTACTGCTGCTCTGCTCCCACTGAAAGCCTGGAGACAGTCAGTACCAACCATGTCCACCCCACCATGCCTTCAGTTCTGACACTTAACTCTGGTGTGCTGTGATTTCCTGCTGTACCCTGAGTGTACCCTATCACTAATAAAACACTGTCTCTTGAAGTTCTCCTTTTAGCACTGGAAGAACTGGCTCGGCTTTCCCTGATGCAGAAAATGCGTCGTTTGGTGATGTCTGTTCAGTGTATCCCGTTTCTTAAAGCTTGGGCATATTTACGCCTTGAGATGGTTTTGAATTATAAATGGCAGTGGCTGCAGGTGAAACGCAGTGAATAAGGGGTGCCAGTCACTGTCTGCTCAGCCAAAGTGCGAGCAGCGGCAGCAGATACGTTATTGATCCCCATGGGGAAATTCTCTTTATGCCTCCCCCAAGTTGCTCTCTGTAGGTGAAGGCAAGCTGGTTGTGAAGGGCGGCCACCCTAACAACGTACAGGGGGCTGGGGGTTAAGGACCTTGCTGAAGACCCACAGGCGGGCCGAGGACGGGCTTGACCCAGCGACATACCAGTCACAGCCAGAGAGGCTGAACCACACGCTGTTCCTAAGCAAACCACAAACCTACCAGCTCATCACATAGCTAACGAATCTAAACGCTAACAAATCTTGTTTTAAATCATTTTAAATCACGAAAATGTCGCATATCTAAAATGTCAACGTTCAGAAATGCACTTGTAAGATGCAGATTAGTTACCTGCGGCTTCTCTGTGTCACGTGCTTCCTGGCTGCCTTGGGTGTCCCGGTTCAGGGAGGGGGGCCTCGTTTTGGGTAATGGGGGGAGCGGCTTGTGGAAAGACCCTGAGGAACCATCACCCTGCGGGGTCTAAAATCACAGGGGCTTCAGAAGCAAACTGGGACTTTTCGGGGAAAGATATAAATGTTTCGCCTTCGCCGTGTGATTCTCACGTTATCTGGCAGTATGTCCAAGTACACGGGAGTCTGGCCACATTCCAGCGGGTAGACAGGTTTGTGGGGCACTGGTGGGGGCTGTCGTGCGGGCCGTGGCAAACTACCACTTTTGGGGAACTGTTGAGTTCAAAAGAAGAGAAAACTATGAGTCTGAGAATAGGCACCATCCCTCAGGGCTGGCAGACATCTGATCCTGCACCGGTGACAAAATGTTACCTTCTGGGGGTCCAGGGCAGCACATGGCCCAACGATGGGTGGCTGGAGGGGCTGTAAGGGCTTGCGGGGTAGAGGAGGCGGCAAGCCGGGAGGCACCACGACCATGGAATCCTGTCATCATAACCAGATATAGAGATATACTCTTTGAATATGCAAAGCAAATACATGAAGATTCTGTTAATTATGGCTGATTCCACACAAATCTTAAATGATGTTTTTCCAGAGTCTCCCGGGGTCAGATTTCTGTAATTAATGGTTGTGATGAGTTTTAAGCAACTCAGTCATTGTTACTGTTTAACTGACTCACAAAGGACCCCATCCATATTTTATGGTACATTCACAGCAATCATTTACGGTACGGCATTACCATTGGTCAGTCAACCCGATTAGAGCGCCCTCGGCAGGAACTCAGCAGCATGTACACCCCAGACTGCAGGGCGGCTCACAGACTCTCATACCTCCTGCATCTGCTGGCTGTTGGTGATGAAGTGGGGATCTTCATAGATGTGCTCCGACAGGGATGTACATGTGGGTGGTGCTGGGAGGGTCTTCCAGTGCAATTCCTGGCTTCCCTTGGTGTTGGTAACCTAAACAATTGGGAAGTTTGCATGTAGTAAGGACTGGTGTCACTGAGTTTATTACTGCCAGCTGATGCTAATGCTAATGCTCACCTCTGTGTCCTTGTCAGCCTCCGTAGCTCTGTCAGGGCTCACAGCCAGCTTGGAGTCGTCAAAGCTGGTCCCCCAGCCTGACATCCCTCCAGGTAATGGTGGGAGAGGCTTCTTGGAGACCCGCAACTGGCTTCTGTGAATTTGGCTGGTCTGGGAGTTCTTGAAAATTGATGTGTGAATATTGAAGTTCTCAGAATTCTGGATTTACTAACTCAGATCACCAGAAATGGTATCAAAGAAATATTATGCAGTCAAGTTCATGGTTCTGTTCATGAAACATAAATGTTTGAAATGTAACACTGTGTTTACTTTTACCTCTACATCTGTAGGCCCTTGGGTGTCTGAACCTACTGCAGAGTCCGGCTTGGTTTGGGGGGGCTGATTGGGCCCCTTCAGGAAAATGGTCCTGGGAAAAAGAGGTGGAGGCTGTGGAAGGAGGTTCCAACAGGAGCTGATCAATACCAGATATTTAATTAAAAAATGAAGCATGTCATTTTCATTGCAATGCCCATTAATTAACTATATGGATAAGTGCTGTTATTTATCATTTAAAGTTCTCTAGATTATCTGGTTCCCTCAAAACATTCTGTGGAAAATGAAATAGGATTTTGGTTCTTTGTGAGTTGGTGTGTTTAATACAGTAGTTTTTAAAATGTCACACCAAAAAATCCATCAAATGCTTTGGAATCTGTGGTAACTTCCAGCTTTGACTGTTACAAGGACCGGCTGTTTTTTATAGAGTTATCTCGAGAATGTTCCTTTACAAACAGAGCACTGGTTTAACCTGTTCTTTGTGTTTCAAGCTCTTTTCATCTTTATATTATTTGATAGTTTTTGTAAGAAATGTCCACACATCAGGTCATTCTTTCCCAGTTTTTAACCCTTTTTCTATCTTCATCTTCTCTGTCACCTGAAAACCAAACTGATGTCATTATGTAGTTTTGTGTCTGAATTTTATATCTAATATATTCCTTATGAAATACATGATATCCTCACTCATCGACAGCATTTCCTATTCTCAGAGTTGGAAGTAAGAAAGTCAGAGCTTACACTGGTCATGTCTGTCTGATTCTTCAGTCTTCAGCCTCTAAGCAGTGCTCGTCCCACTTTCCCCTTGTTTCGGAGTCCAGAGAGCCAGCTGCATGCCCTTATGCTCTTTGGTGCCTCTGAAATGCACTGAAGTTGGGTCTTTACCTGTCAGCAAACTCCACCTCTTGTTCAGATCTAGATAACAAACAGGTTCCCCCAGTGCATGATGTGGGCTGGTACTCAGCTTGATACTCGTTACTGGTAGATGATCAGAGGTCCCGGTGTGCATGAAATGTCCCTGGTACTCTGCAGACAAAAACAAAGAGGTACTCGCACTATGTATTAGTGAGACTTCAAGCACGAGGCTTCCAGCTCTCACACATAAAGCTGGTATTAGACTGTCCTAATTAACAAGGTACACTGACCAAGGTTTTTACAAAATGGACAGATATATTCTGATTTCTTGCCAGACACTATGAACAGGACCAGTACAGGCCACTTTGGCTTGTAATACAGACTTGAAAAACACATAGAAATTCATATTCAGTTTTTCGCACAACTACAAAAGAAAGACACTCTATACTGACCAATAAAAACTCAATTTTAAGAATTACAGAATTACAACCAATCAAAAAGTAGAAAGGCGGAGCTTCTGGGGGGGGGGACACTAAGGGGCTTGTTAACAGGGCTGAAGGGTGAAAGGTTCGCGGTAGGCAGCCGAGGCACCGAGACGTCCCGAAGATGACAAGGAACCGGTTTCACTTTCTTGCATTCCTCACATTAATGCTTGTCCATCAGAGCGATGCTCTCATCAGGTACCGCACCAGACGAATACATTGATAAAGTTTTATTTTTATTAAATATAAAAGTATTTGCAATCTCTATTATTTAATTTATGTAGGTTGCATGTTGTACAGTGTGGTTTATAATAAGTAAAATAATTATTTTGTACATTTAATAATATTTGGTGGATTCATTTCGGTGTTAACTCTTCTCAGTAAGAAGCGCATGGTTTGCATTATGTCGTGATGCCAAGTCCGAATAGACATCCGCATCCGTAGCCTTGTGTGACAATAATTAACGGTGTAATTTGCCTGACGCGATCACTCCGCGGATTGGACGTGCTTGTGTTGAGAAATGGAATAAAAGCGATAACTGAGTCATTTACACACATGTGTAGCCTATACGAGTATAAAGGAGCGGTCTCCGTAATTATCGTGCGTTAACGCGCAGCCCTCCCGCAGGGTTCCTCTGCACAGGATGCGCTCGATGCGCCGCCAGCTCTGCGACAGCGGCATGACGCTGGAGCAGCTGCGCTCCCGGGCTGAGGAGCGCGCAGGGTACAGCGTCGCCGCCGACCAGCAAGTGCCTGTTGAGCGACTCACCAACTTCATGGATGTGAGTCCGGGCCGAGTCGGATCCTCATAGTTTGTTATGCATTTAATTTATGCAAAAATTAATATACTGGCAAGTCGGGAAAGCGTTGGAGTCTTGCTGCGCTAACCCAAGGAGCTCTTACTCTCTAGAATGAGTTTACCTCTGGTCCTCCTCTCTCATCAGGCTCAGTATTTCGGGGTGATCAGTATCGGCTCTCCGCAGCAGAACTTCTCTGTGCTCTTTGACACCGGATCCTCCAACCTGTGGGTTCCCTCTGCCAGTTGCTCCTTTTGGGACTTCGCCTGCTGTAAGTCAGCGCCTCTTACAGAGTCTTTACTTTTGCTCCTATACTCTCAGCTTCACTCTGTTTGACATTTGATTTTACATCTGATTAGTGCGCTGAATTACTTTAGGTGAAGTACCTTGCACAAATGAGCTGGACTTGTAGGTATGAATCCATATCTTCCCTGATAACTATTGCCCAAAGAAAACACTTCATTTTGTAAGGAGATATTCGATAACACCCTTTGCAGGGACCCATTGCTCTCAGAGCAATCTTACCATTCGGACGACAAGCCACAAAATGGCACCTCCTTTGAATAATGTCTACATGGTGTTGATTATTGTCACTGGTGGCGTGCAGACTCTCGACATGCACAGAATCGGGTCTCCTGCTGTCATAGGGCTGCATCAACGATACGATTCCAAGAAGTCTAGCACCTACGTGAAGAATGGAACCAAATTCACCATCCAGTATGGCAGCGGCAGCCTGTCCGGGTTCCTCAGCCAGGATGTGATCTCGGTGCGTGAGTCATCAGGGTTTTTACAAAACACTTCTCTCTCTGCGTTTGGTGGTTTGATGGACTGACCTGTCTGTCTCTGATCGTGCCTTTCCTTAGTTGGTCGGTTTGCTGGTTTGTTGGACTGACCTGTCTGTCTGTGATCGTGCCTTTCCTCAGTTGGCCGGTTTGCTGGTTTGTTGGACTGACCTATCTGTCTCTGATCATGCCTTTCCTCAGTTGGCCGGTTTGCTGGTTTGTTGGACTGACCTGTCTGTCTCTGATCGTGCCTTTCCTTAGTTAGCTGGTTTGCTGGTTGGTTGGACTGACCTGTCTGTCTGTGATCGTGCCTTTCCTCAGTTGGCCGGTTTGCTGGTTTGTGTGACTGACCTGTCTGTCTGTGATCGTGCCTTTCCTCAGTTAGCCGGTTTACTGGTTGGTTGGACTGACCTGTCTGTCTGTGATCGTGCCTTTCCTCAGTTAGCTGGTTTGCTGGTTGGTTGGACTGACCTGTCTGTCTGTAATCGTGCCTTTCCTCAGTTGGTCGGTTTTGCTGGTTTGTTGGACTGACCTGTCTGTGATCGTGCCTTTCCTCAGTTGGCGGGTTTGCAGCTTGGTTGGACTGACCTGTCTGTCTGTGATCGTGCCTTTCCTCAGATGGTCGGTTTGCTGGTTGGTTGGACTGACCTGTCTGTCTGTGATCGTGCCTTTCCTCAGTTAGCCGGTTTGCTGGTTGGTTGGACTGACCTGTCTGTCTGTGATCGTGCCTTTCCTCAGTTGGTCGGTTTGCTGGTTTGTTGGACTGACCTGTCTGTCTGTGATCCTGCCTTCCCTCAGTTGGTCGGTTTGCTGGTTGGTTGTACTGACCTGTCTGTCTGTGATCGTGCCTTTCCTCAGTTGGTCGGTTTGCTGGTTTGTTGGACTGACCTGTCTGTCTGTGATCGTGCCTTTCCTCAGTTGGTTGGTTTGCTGGTTTGTTGGACTGACCTGTCTGTCTGTGACTTTGCCTTTCCTCAGGTGGCTGGTTTGGTCATTCCCAGACAGCAGTTTGGGGAGGCGGTTAACCAGCCGGGCATTGTGTTTGCCCTGGCGCACTTCGACGGCGTGCTAGGCATGGGCTACCCTTCCATCTCCGTCGCTCAGGTCACTCCGGTCTTTGATTTGGCCATAGCGGCCAAACTACTGCCCCAAAACGTCTTCTCTTTCTACCTCAACAGGTGTGTAGGTGCAGACCCTCCCCTGCAGGTTTGGGGAGATGGGAATGATCCTTAACCAGATGGCATTGTGCTGTTGGCTTTGCTTGGCACATTTTAACATACGTATTTTTATTGTCTCATCATACCATTAATTACCTCATTACTGTTCGCAGCACCGTGAAGGAAGCAGACTTTTATAGGTGTATTGTTTATATAAATGTTTGCCTCCCCAACGCTCTGATGTCTCTCCCAGAGACCCTGCTGCACCTGTGGGCAGCGAGTTAATGCTTGGCGGCATTGACAAGCAATACCACCAGGGGGAGCTGCACTACCTGAACGTGACCCGCAAAGCCTACTGGCAGATCAAAATGGACAGGTGAGATTCAAGCTAGGCTTCCTGCTTAGGTAGGGCTGGGGGGGGGTTAGAGTTCTTCAGAAACGGGCCAACGGCACTGAAAGGGCCAGCGCCGCCTCGTCCCTCACGTTCTCACACCTCTCACCGCTTCCTCAGACAGCTTCTCCAATTCATTTCCCCCGCAGCGTCCTTGTGGGGAACCAGCTGACGTTGTGCAAGGGCGGCTGTCAGGCGATCGTCGACACGGGCACGTCCCTGATCACCGGCCCCGCCCAGGAAGTGCGGGCCCTGCAGAAGGCCATCGGGGCCTTTCCTCTGCTGATGGGCGAGGTGATGAGCAGATGCTGCACAGCGCTGTTCTTTGGCAGCGATCAGCCGTTGCACTGTTATAGCTTTACAGTGCGTGAATCTCTCTCTCTTTTTCAGTATTTCATTAATTGCAAGATGATCCCATCGCTTCCAGTTATTTCCTTTACTCTGGGGGGGAAGCAGTTCAATCTGACGGGAGAGGATTACATCGTGAAGGTACCAGTTTCCCCCCCCCCCCGTCGCTGGCTTGGGTCGGGTTTGTACGTGGTGTGCGATATACTGACCCCCGCTGCATGGGGGTAAATCTGACGTCCTTATGTCACCAAACCCCCCCCCCCAATGCAGGAGTCCCAAATGGGCCAGAAAATCTGTCTGTCTGGATTCATGGCACTGGATGTGCCCCCCCCGGCTGGGCCCCTCTGGATCTTGGGAGATGTCTTCATCGGTCGGTACTACACCGTGTTTGACAGGGACGCCGACCGAGTGGGCTTTGCTCCGGCGAGGTCGGGCCGCTAAGGGAGGTCTGTGTTGGACAGAACAACAAGCAAGGAAGGGGAGACCAAAATCCACAAACGTTCAGGCCTGGTTTCTTACAGAACAAATCGACTATGCACTTAACATGGTTTTAACACCTTGAATTGTCACGGCAAGATGTAACACTGAATGGTGTGACCGATTAACATCCTTGATTTCAGGAAATGTGTTTATTTTAGCTATAGCAAGGGTGGGTTTTACTGAAATACCCAATGTGGGGGCCCAGCTTTTAGTGATGCTGCTGAAATGCATTGTTTTACCAAGATGATTTTTGCCCAGGTTTATACAAGCAAACGCTTTAGTCTAACAGGAGCGACAGTGTGCAGTGACTCAGTTGGTTTAAGACCGCAGTGCCCGTTACAGGTTGAAGCCGCTTTCAACATGTAAATGAAATGTTTCACAAAATGATGTAATGATGTTTCACCATCTGTTAGAATGGCAGACAAAGACGACAGGCACCGACTTGATCTCCTTTAATAAATCACAGAAAAACACAATTATGGCATGGCTCTTTGAAACATGTACATCCCGTACGCGACTGCCCGATGTGGACAGGAAACTGTAACCATGGAAACTAAGTCTGCAGGCCCAGAGCAGGCCATGGTTACAAAGAACTATGCTTCACTGTGTTTCTGTTTCACACAGTCACTCCTGTCTGCCGTAGGGGTCCCATGACAGGCACGTCTGAGATTCTGTCACAGCTCAGGGCTCTCATGTGACCGGGGCAGGTGATTTTCTGCGTCAATCGACAGAAAATCCAAAACAAAGAACAGTTAGGGTCAGCTCTCAAAAGACCATTCATGGAACAAAACAGACTGTTGGATAGTTACCAAAAAACAGATGAAGAAACACAGTTGATGTTTAACCATACTGCAAGCATCTGTGGGCTGACCAGGCTTTTGGCAAAAAACATATACATATTATTTAAAACTACGGCATAAGAGCACCTATATTTTCAGGTTAGGGGACAAAAACAAGGCTAAGATTTAGGGGCCGGTGCAAGTCTGGCATGTGACCCTTATCTCTGCTCTGGGGCTTCCTGGAAGCTAGAAGGATGTGATGGTTGAACCAAAACACATGTCTCGTGCAATCATCAAAACTAGATTCCTGGCAGACAAACAGAAGCCACCGTCCTCTACAGCAGTATTTCCCAACCCGGTCCTCGGGGAACACCAGACAGTCCATGTTTTTGCTTCTTCTCAGCTCCCAGCACACCTGTACCAGGCCTCTCAGGTGTTCCTGATTGGCTGGGGGCTGGGAGGGAGCGAAAACGTGGACTGTCTGGTGTTCCCCGAGGACCGGGTTGGGAAACACTGCTCTACAGACCGGCAACCCAAACAGCTGTTCTGACAGACATTAACGAATTGGGGCTTCAGTAGGAAGCTTCAGATAAAAAGCATGCAGAGGGACACGTGACCTACAGGGGCCTGAGCTCCTGACACAGACACATCAGAATGAGTCAAAAGCAGAAAGTCTGCAAAGGACACAAGTTCTCAAAATATGTCCAGGTTTGTGCAAATTTCCCCGTGACGCAGTTCCACATGGTAGCATTAGTGACATACTGGCTACATCCATACAATAAATAGAAAAATAGTAGATTCTGCAGATATATTGTACACTTCTTTATTAAATTTCATTACTTGCCAGAAAAGTCACCATAAAAAGTAAATAAAAAGGCTCTCATTCTGCTTTAGTGAAAGGGTGAGACACAGTGGTCAACAGAGGGTCAGAAAACAAGAGGCCAGCGTGCAAAGGGGAAGATGAAGGTCTTACAGCCGGCCGGGCCTGGATCTCTGTTAATCAAGTGCAGAATCTCACCTCTGACCACAAACAGTCTCCTTATCTCCCTTCATTAGAGTCACGAGCACGCACGCGCGCACACACACACACACCTTGTTTCTTCCTGAAACACCCCCCCACCAAAGAGAAGATTCTCACTCAAATCTCCATGGTCTATTTGGTTTTAAAATAAATTCTGGTTCTGTTCAAACAAAAAATGAAAAAAAAAACACACACACTGTAGCCAGCCTCAGGTAAAACAAACACCCCCCTACTCACACCTCCATCAGCTTTACGGTTTCTTGTCTGGTTTTCAAGCTTCATCAGCAACGCGTTGTCAAGATATACGGGAACGTGACACCCAGCGAGACTCAAACAGCAGAGGAAAACACTTATCGGCACATACTGAAAACAAACACAGCCACTGTTTTGCTACGCGGATCGGCGATCGTGTGGAAACCTAGGAAATCAAAGATCGAGAGGGAAGGTGCAAACTCGCAGGGCAAAGACACGACCAGACACGTCATTTCTGTGCATGTCTGAACCGGCTCGGCAAGGGGGCCCAGGTGACGGACTGCGGATGCATGGCTTTACTCTCCTGTCCTCCCCTCTGCAATGGGGGCCCTCAGAACACGACACCCTGAGTCTTAAAGTCCTGCTAGTTCACGAGTGAAACATCATCCCACCTCCTTGTTGCAGGAGGAGGATGGAGAACAGGATCCCAGGCATAAAAGAGGAAAATCCAAACAGAATAAAGTGAAAATCGTTCATATATTTGATTTTATTGGTTGGGTGTGTAATCCCAGCTGAGCGGCTAATCACACGACTCGGCAGAGGGGCTGTGAGAGGATCCTGCTTCATCTTGCCAACGGAAGACTAACAGAAGAGTCAAGGGACCGAGGGCAAAGGAAACCGAAGAGTGAGGCATTACCACACGGCGCTGTTGGGTCACAAGGCCGTACGCAGGAAACAGCAGGCGGCTGGCTTGCTGGCTCACGGTGACCCTGGTTTAAGCGGTCCTCAGCAGGGCCTCGGGGTCGGACAGAGCGCAGTAAAGCGTGTAGCCCAACTCGTCCACCTCCTCAGGAGTCAGCTCGCAGAAGAGGTTGACCTTGGGATTGAGGGCACAGGGTAGCCTCCCAGCCTCTAGGTGTCCCACTAACGCGCGCAGCAGCTCCAGGAAGCGGTCGGCCAGCGCATCCTGAGTCCAGTCGCCGTCAGCCTCGCTGAGCAGCAGTAGGGCGTTGGTCAGCTGGCTGGACGAGAGGCGGCACAGGGCCGGGTTTAGCCGGCACACGGCCTTGGCCACCTTGAGGCACAGGCAGCGGCAGCCGGCATCCTCCTGGTCGAGGGCACGCAGCTTGGCTGTCTCCGCCGCCCGGAAGCTCTGCCGCCACAGGTTCTCGTGGCGCTCGGCCCAGCGGTGCGGCTTGGCGATGAGCGAGACGCCATCCTCCATGGCCAGCAACGGCAGGAAGTCCACATAGAGCCGGCGGTCGGTCTCGTACTGCACCTCGAGGCTCAGCGTCTCCGTGGGCACCACCGGCCGGATGACGTAGTCCAGCACGCTGCCGATGGCCGGCCAGTTGATGGAGCCTGCCACCAGCTTCTCGAACGTCTCCAGCACAGCCTTAGGGGACAGGTAGCCCCCGACGACACAGCGGTCCCAGTAGCTGCTGCCCCGGGGGAAGTACTCCAGGTTCTCCCGGCGGACCAGCCAGAAGCCGGGCACATTCATGATGGTATCTTCCCCCGGGACCGGAGACCACAGGTTCTTCTCAAGGACCAAGGGGACCATCAGCTGTGCATGGTCAGCAGTCACCACCTGAAGCACAAGGGTGTCATTCATGTGGGATCTTAAAACGAGCAAGACTACAGAGAGAGACAACGCAAGCAAGCCCTCCTGTCACCCCCCCCCCCGGTGTCTGCCCACTAGGTGTCCAGCCCTCTCCAGCATAATATCACGGAGTGCCCAACCCCCCCCGGCATTCCCCGCTGGGTGCCCGACCCCCCCTGGCACCTCCCCGGGAAGCACCTGCAGGTCGTCGTACAGGCTGCCGCTGAGGTACATCTCCCGCAGTGGCATGTCGGGCAGCTTGGCACGCAGGAAGGCACGC
>JAODLC010000049.1:9897964-9928200 GCA_026781145.1 Hippopotamyrus pictus
GGGACATGATCCAGGTATATAAGATTCTAACAGGTCTGGATGCTGTTCAGCCAAATGGCTACTTTAATATTAGTTTAGATACTAGAACTCGTGGCCTTAAAAAAACCAGGAAGCTGAAGGTAAAAAAAATAGAATCAAGCTGAAGGAAAAAAGCACGGAAAAGCAGTAAGGAAGCTGAAACCACAGTCCTCGCAGAGTCGATTTCCATCTACATCAAACTCTCTTTATAGCTCTAGGGGGTAATTTATGACAAACTCCAGCATCTGCAGACATCTTCATTTCTAAGGTGGTGAATTTACTAACTGAACCAAACCAACACGCAACCAAGGTAAAGAGTATCGCAGGAACAAAATACGACCACGGGATCAAGTGAAAGTATTTCTCCTAAATAAAACAGAAGTGCCATGAACAGCAGCCCTTTAAGATGCTACAGTACAGCACATATTATGGGGAATGCAAAGTGGGGGAGGGGGGAGCTGATCATTCAAACAGATGTAAGAGGCAGCCAAAGACACAAACGAGCGGCTATAGAAAGAGATGGGGGTACAAGATTCAACAAGGGAGAAGAGATGCAAACATTCAAGCAATTTATCATCGTATCAGTACATACAGTAATGAAATTCTTATCGCTCTCGCTGCAGATGCTGCAAATCAAAGAACTTGAACAGAAAACAGTAGCACAGTAGAAAGCATATGAAGTATATAAGCTTCTACCATAGAGAGAAACATTAAAGCGAAAAACCAACAAATAAAAATAGATAAAATGTGAAATACACACACATACAGAAATATGCATAAAAATATATAACATATATATGAGTATGAGAATGGAATGTGCAGCATGAAGGGACTGGTGCTCATCAGTCTGGTACAGCATGTGCAACTGCATGAAGGTGCAGAGTGCAGTGAGCTGAGTGACCACTGCCACAGTGCCTGGGGGGGGGGGGCACAGCTGGCAGCGGGTGGCAGCTGTTGACCGTGCTGTTGGCCTGGGGGTGCAGACTCTTCCGGAGCCTGGATGTTCGGCTGTTAGCGCTCCTGTACCACCTCCCCTTTCTTTGGAAGCTTCCAGACACACGAGCCTCCGACATAGACTTTTGGGAGACACACCACACACAGGGCGGCTGTGAACGGAGTGGCAGCCTGGGGGGGCAAATTGAGGGAGAAGAGCAGGCAGACGTTTTGACTGCTTTATGTTCTTTTTTAATCCTACTCACCCTTCCAGGATGCAGTGAGGACATGTAGTGAGGCATTAATCACCCCAAAACGAGTCCTGCTTACGCTCGGCACGAAGCCCATCGTGGCACCAACTAGTCACGAGTGCCCCCTCTCACTGCCAGCCGTCAGCACTGCACCCACCTCCCCTCTGCTGCCTCCACGCGGCTGCCCCCCCTCACTGCCACCCCTCAGTATCCTCTCACTGGGCTGCACTGGAGTTAAGCCTCCATGACAGATCTATTCCGATATCATTCCCTTATCCAGAACACCGGTATATAAACTACAGGCATATAATACACAAATAAATATCTTTAGGTGATGAGAGACATTGACCCTGGACTGGACTGGCCATCTGGCATACTGGCATACTTTTTCCCAGTGGGCCAAAGGGGTTTTGAGCTTATTGCCCCTGATAGGCTAATTTAACACAGGTGTGCCTCTGTGGTGGCCCTGAATGGGCAAAAGTCCAGGGCTGCATTATATATATTTTTATTGGAAATTCGAACCGAAAAATGCAGCAAACGGGAAGGTGTGTCACTGAAGCTGTGCTGCTGACCTCAGTGAGGGCACAGAAGGGCAGGGAGTGACAAAGGCTCATTCCAGAGAGATGCATTTCTTTTCATTGCACCACAGTCAGGAAGGGAAGGAGAGAGAACGGGTGACAGTGGGTGACAGTGGGTGCCAACGTGGCGAAGGAGGGGTCTGAGCATGTGGGACTGAGCGTGACAGCACAGACTGGCTGGGGTGAGTCAGGCTGCAGACCACACACAGACATGCACAGGCATGCACAGACACACACAGACATGCACAGGCACGCACAGACACACACAGACATGCACAGGCACGCACAGACACACACAGACATGCACAGGCACGCACAGACACACAGAGACATGCACAGGCATGCACGGACACACACAGACATGCACAGGCACGCACAGACACACACAGAAATGCACACACACAGACACATAGACACACACACACAGAAACACAGGTGACTCTCCCTTAGCACCAAGGTCCAAGCCTCTGCCAGGCAGGCTGACCTCAGGGCTCAGGACATGCTGTTGGCTGAGGATGCAGTAATGCTCGGGGACAATGCCCAGCAAGAAGGAGGGAAGGAGGGAAAGATAATAAAGGAGGGAGAAAAAAAGAGAGAAGCGTGGATAATCACGAAGAGGAAATGATGTCATGGGAGACCTGAGAGAGCCCCATCTAAACAGATATGTCATCATAGTGACAAAACATTTTAAAGGCATTATTTAAAGCCATCCACCCATACATGCATCCATCCATCCATCCATCCATCCATCCATCATCTAACTACATTTCAATGCTAGTATCTGTTTAAAAGCAATCTGTCCATCTTTCATGAGCGCTTATATATTGTTACGTAGCAGTTGTACTGCAGTTTTAATTATAATTTCAATACATTTTCTCTCCTTTTTTACATTGAAGTTGCATCAACGAACCACAGAAAAGGTTGGCGATTTGTACCGGGTATATATCGCCTAGTCTACAGCCGGTGTCGCCAGGTGAAATACCAATGGAATTATGCATTTTTTTGCGAAAAGGTGTTAGACAAACTGAAATATTTCTTGGGCAGATAAAAACTCAGCACCTCTTTTCACTTAAGCGACCTAACCAAATGTTAAATGTTAAATGTTACACACACAGAGTACTGTTAGGAAATCAGGCTCCGACACTCCTTCTTCGGGACTTCGGAAAGGTTTCTGCAGATGCACATCTACTCCGACGGGGCTGTGAATTTTAAACGGAGGGAGTGAGGGGGCGTGCATCATGGATTCAACAAAAGACTAACGAGTCCAGCTCAGCACAGAGAGAGAGAGAGAAAGAGAGAGAGACAAATTTCCCTGTCCCCCTTCCCAGCTGATCGACGCGGCAGCAGCGGGAGACAGTCCAGCGGAGACAGAGGTGAGCCGATTCACTCATTCCTCCTTTTCATCAACTCCATTGTTGATCAACGATGCCACGTCACATCTACAGGATTTGTACTGCATTGCATGGCTTTATTTCTATCCGCACGCCGACTCGCATATGTATCAGTAAGTCAAATCTTCATCTTATTCTACAATATTTACAGAGGATACGTTGAATAAATTATTTTGCATATACAGTATGACATTTTTTATTGCATGTAATCTTTTATTACTTCCGAATGCAAGAAACTCGTCGCTTAAGCTGCAGTTTTTAAAAGTCTCCGGGGACAGCGTTTGCCGGCATTTTAGGTTAACTCTTTGTGTGTAGAAGTGGGAGTTAGCCTGTCTCACCTATTATTATTATTATTATTATTATTATTATTATTTGAATCGTATTATTATTATTATTATTTGAATTTGTGAAGACAAAACAGGAGTTTAAATAGTCGCTTCATGTGAAATTACTTTAAACACGTTTTTTTTTAATTAAATTAAATTTAAAAAAATAAAAATAAAATAACATTCATAAACTGCAAAATCCCCACATGGCAGATACCATGCAAATGACCCGAGACCCGCATAGCCCACAGTGCAAAGACAGAGCAGTCATTGGTGCGATTAAGAAGAGCCAGAGTGGGCTTAGCCTGCCGCTGCTGAGGTGACCGGGAACCAGCGGGGTGGGGAGGCTCACTTGGAGCTTTTGATGTCCGTGGGCGTGGGACCACTGATCTCCTAAGTCAGGGATTTTCAACCCTTCTTAGGTGGGGGGAGCATTAATATTTCCTTCACTGGTTCCCAAGTCTTTGACTCAGCAAATGTGAAAACTCGGCACTTGCCGTTATGTGGTGGAGCAGGACAGGCCGTTTGTCTTCAGCTTTGCAGTGTCCCACAAACTCCTCCCTCACCCCAGTGCTGAAACACTGCACCAGAACGTGTCCCAACTGTGATCAGAGGGTAACTTCAAACAGGAAGTCGCTGCTCTCATTAACGTCACTGAATGTGCCGTCTGCGGTGAGCCAGTCCCAGGAGCCGTTAAGTGGCGTCGAGTTCCGGTTTGACGGCACACGGCATTTACCAGCTCTTTCGGTACATGCGGTGTTTGTGGTAGACAAACCAACTTCAGGAATTTGATTCTCTGCAAATGTGGTCACGGTGCAACATCACATGGAGTGCGTTAACTAAAATAATGTCTGAAGTGAGTGACAGCCCATTGGCTGGTTGGGGTTCATTATTTCTCTTCAATACTAGACAGTTAGTGAAGGAAGGATGCATAATTAGTACGGTACAGATCATATCACTCAGGTGACACTTACACAAGACTCCTATTGGCCAGCAGGTGTCACTATGTTTGGCCATTTCCTGTTGCTCTTCCCCCTGGTGGCATCTGTGCCACCACCCTCTGGTGCCCCCCTGAGACAATGCCATCGCTGCTGTGACCACCTGGAATCAGCGGAGGGCGCTCCTCCCACGGGTCTGAACCAAATGCCTGAAGTGAGGACCTACATTAACATGACCATCCTCAAAGGTACCTGCTCCTCCACGCCTCACTCATGTTAGCTTAATGCTTATGCTTAGCATTAGCTTGTTTCAAAGATCATACATCAGTTACAGTATTAACAGTAAATATCCATCAATCCCATCCATGTCCAGAAGGGTGGGGGCAACTTGGGGCCCACACAGTGTCAGGCTCAAAGGTATTTCAGCGGAATCCCACTTTAGATTACAACCGTCAACATTTTGCTTCCTTTCAAAGTCGACCTACAGGCTTAGGACATATGAAGACGTGCATCTACTTTCCAAAACAGCTCAGTCTTTTTGACTGTCGGCTCTCGGTAACTTAATCCTATTCAGCCTTCTGGCTAAATGAGTCATTTAAGAGCTTGTTTTCATTCTTTCATAGTTTCCTACTGCATTGCACTTGGAAGGTTCTGGAGGTCCACTGCGGCCGCTCTCTGCACATGAGCCTGGCACGGAACCTGCCTATGTGGCAAAAAACACGAATGTCGTTTAGCATGCGATCCTCCTAGACACAGCTGTCAGAGCAGAGCTTCGGGGCAGACCCCGGAAACGGCATCTGCGCGTTACTGCATCCATGAGTAATCCCTTTTTCCCTGCCTTCACACAGGGGACAAAGGGGACCGGGGAGATAGGGGAACACCTGGGAAAGCTGGTCTCACAGGGCCACCGGGCTCCCGAGGTCCTGCAGGTCCTAAGGGGAGCAAAGGTCAAGCTGGTGCCCCTGGAGATGCCTGCAAGACCCAATATTCTGCCTTTTCCGTGGGCAGGCGAAAAGCCCTGCATAGCATGGACTACTACCAGGCCCTGGTCTTCGACACGGTCTTTGTCAACCTCGATGAGCACTTCAACATGTTCAAGGGCAAGTTCTACTGCTACGTGCCCGGGATCTACTTCTTCAATCTCAACATCCACACCTGGAACTTCAAGGAGACCTACCTGCACCTGATGCACAACGAGCAGGCCCAGGTGATCGTCTACGCGCAGCCCAGCGACCGCAGCATCATGCAGAGCCAGAGCGTCATGCTGCCGCTGGAGCAGAACGACGAGGTGTGGGTGCGGCTCTACAAGCGCGAGAGGGAGAACGCCATCTACAGCGACGACATGGACATCTACATTACCTTCAATGGTTACCTCGTCAAGCCCACTCAATGAAAGCCTGCAAACCGACCAAGCCACGAGCAGGAGTTCCTCAGAAGCTAAACACAGAATAACCTGCTCCCCACCCCCCCGTTTTGACATACCCCATCCTGAAATTGCAATTAAGTAAGAGTACAGAGTGCAGTACAAATGAGAGTCAGCTCATGAAGGGATGACAAACGGCAGCATTTACTGCATAAAAAAAAAAATGTTATTACCAGACTAAAGGCTTAACTGGACTATTTGCGGTTTCCACAAGTGTACTTGATGACTTTCGGACACAATATAACTGGATAAATGCCACACGGCTTCCATCCCCCGACATACTTTACCTTGTTCAGGTTCCTCGATACATTCATTAGCCTGCTGGCCGCTTGTGTGCGAGACCAAGCATTAGGCTTGACTGTGCTGGAGACCTCAGGACTCTGCAGCCGCCTCGCCTTTGACTCTTTGGTGCTCAGTTTCTGCTGGACTCTCAGGTTCTGGCTGAAGTCTCAGTTGGTGCTTTAACACTGCAGACGGGTTCCTCAAAGGACTGAGTGGAAAAACGGCGCTTTTGGAAAAGGATCAAGTACATGCGATACAATCAGACATTCCAAAAAAAACCCAATGGTCTCACGGCCAGCTTTTGGCAGAGAGGCAGCTAACGGGAGTCACACAGGAGGCAGAGCTGCAGATGCATCACCATAAAACTGCCGCTGTCTTTCAACAAAGCGTTTATTACATTGTCGTTCATGGCCCGGCGCCTTGCCACCAAAAATATACAATCACGAGGAACAGAATTTTGCATGGTGTTCCTCATTAGCAATGTTCCAGTAGCCTCAAGGCATGTTAGTGCCTCTGAAGTCGGATCCATAATCTCAACAGGTTGGCATCCTGTTCTCTGGTAGGTCTGCAAACAGGCAGGAAGATTAAAGGCCCTCAAATTCTTAGCAGTGATTAGAAAAGGAGCCATTGGCTGAAATACACATGATTTCAATTATCGTCTTCCAGGGTTCTTTAATTACACTGACAGTCTTTGAGTGTGCGAGGTCTTGATGAGCAAAAGGCCTGTGAAGCACATATATCAGACTTAACTTACTGTCTTCCCTGTAAACGTAAGTTTTGCATTAGGCTGCCTATATAAAACAGCCTCTTTATGTAGATCACGGGTGTCAAACTCCAGTCCTGGAGGGCCAGAGCCCTGCACATTTTTGGGTTTCCCCTTATTTAACACACCTGATTCAACTCCTTGTGCTAATTACCACAAGGAGTTGTGGATCCCTTTTGATGGAAAATGGTGCTAAGTGACTATGCTATTAATTGTGACTACTTGAGAAAAGAGAAAAAAATTTCTGAGTCAATGAGGCAGTCTGTAGGTGGGTTTTGAGAGAAACGGGGTCATTCTGACATAAAGGTATTCAGTCTGCAACTACCACCATTCATCTGGATAAAACAGCTACTGTGCAGTGTATTTGACATGGATATACACTCAATGGCCACTTCATTAGGTACACCTAGCTAGTACCGGGTAGGACCCACTTCATTAGGTACACCTAGCTGGTACCGGGTAGGACCCACTTCATTAGAATCCTTTATTATTGGCTAAGTATGTTTCCATCCAGGGAGTTTGCCTTGGTGGTGCTTTTACAAGACATTACAAAGAACATTCAATATTCAGCAAGGCATATACAGAAAAGTAAAAACACATATCTAGTACATGTTAGGACCCACCTTTGTCTCCAGAACCACTTCAGCATAGATCCGTTGCGCATCCAGAGCAGCAACTCTGCACACCACTCAGCTCTTAGTCTTGCATTTCTGTTCAATGTAACAAGCACAGCCCTTCACCACTGCCCCTGACTGGATGTTTGTGTTCATCGCACCATCCTCTGTAAACTCAGGCCGTTCGGGTTAACAAGCAGGTCTGCTTAATGAACTGATCACTGAGTGTATATCTGCTGCCCTGTTTGGAAGTAGCAGAGATCCCAGCAGTATTAAATACACAGATCACTTGTTGATATTAGAGGAAGCATTGGCATAGGTACGAGTGGCTCAGTAACTCAGTCAGCAGCAAGCTCATAAAATTCAAAATGGATTCTGGAGTAAATACCTATGGAAGCAGGCGGGTTTCTGAGTGCGGGCACTTAACTGCGGTAAAAAGGCAAGAACGGACTGAGTTATGCTGGTTTTATTCAACATCCCACTGTGCGAGGATGATTAAACAAACGAAAAGAGGGAGCAGAGAAGGTTTGTTTGCCGTCATAACTTAATGTGAGAGTGGCAATAAATCTACAATTGGTGTCAAATTAAGCTGCCCGAAATAACTCCATGGAAAATTCCAGACTTGACAACAGACAGGTGCTAAAATAATGTTTATTATTATTTTTTTAATTATTTAATCAATTTGCTTGCTATGCATATAACCTTCAACAGTGTGCATATTAAACGCTGTGCAGTTGTAAGGTTGAGTGTGGAGCTTATTTTTAGAAGTGTGTGTGTGGTGTGTTTAGAACCTGACATAGATTGACAAGAAAACCTCTTTAGTGTAAAAATAAACACACAGACGAGCACTGAGGCTCAGAGATGTGCCCACAGCAACGTAAGCCCATCTCACTATGGTTTCCGGGCCTCAGCATCCCCGCTAATGACAGGGCAGTGGACTTTGGCTCCACCCCACCACACCCAGAGAGTAGCAGTGCAGTGAACCCAAGTGAGGTCTTCATTTCTTGGTCTTTGCCCAGTTTACAGCGGTTTGTTTACTTCACCAACGTTTCCCTGGCTGGTGTTTGTAGCTACATTGTGCATTTGACAGCACATAAGGCACAGAAGGGTAAGATTATGTTAAAATGTTGGGTGTTTACATTCCAAGGACCACAGTGGAATGTTACTTCTGAAAAATATGTCTTGCGGTGTATGGTTAGACACACCTACTGAAGGAATCCGTCCCATTAAACACAACGATTACTGATGACCAAAACAATGGAGAAGCCTCCTCCAACAGTAAATGAACGAAAAAATGCTGATCACTAAGGAATACAATCATTTTGTCTCCAAGAGTCTGTCACTCTTGCCAAGACACACAAAATAAACATTCCTCTCCACAAGGTCTATTTCTGTTGGTACGACTAGCAGTGATTTATGCAACGTTTTGGTTGGATGTGAACCGAATCTTGGCGTAATTCATCCAGCTGCACTACAAAGGTAGAATACAAAGATCCTAAGCAACAAGGTTCAAATTATGGGGGAGCTCAGGGGAACCGGCCCCCACCTCCTTTCCCCGAAAAGGACAGGAGCTCCCTTGAATGTCTACGCTGAGACCTTTATGGGGAGCTCTATAAAATTGTCCAATTTTGTGTTATAAGTTATATTTTATTTTCCGTACATTAAGGTTCCTGAAATAAAAATACTAGTATAAATATGTCAATAAAATGTATTTATTCATTCGTTACATTCCATTTGCCGAACATTTGTCTCCGTTAACACCATTCTGTGTCTATGCCTGTTGTGGCCATTCGTGCGTGGAGGCGCTGCACTCCACATTCTACATTTACGTAGCCACCTGAGCTCCTCATCAAACAGGTCAAGTCAGGTCAGATTGGGGAGGATGAGGATACATGGGTACAGAGCGCTGCTGTGCCCTCCGCACGGCGAGACAGCTGGGAAACCCGGTTAGCGGCCCCCCAGGCCGACACGCCTGGTTTATCTTAAACCTGCGTTAACTGATGAAAGAAAGCTGTTATTGCACGATTATACTGCCACAATGAAAACTGTAGGCATCAGTTCCTGGCAGTATAAAACTAAGTCTGGAAAATTGCCACCCCCTTTTAGAGTAGGCCTATAGGAAAGTTGTTTTGATAGCATAAATCCTTATACAAATGTCCATTCAAAACTATGAGTAGGACATTTTGCAATGTAGCAAAAACCTAGAGATGTATCTGAAAAATTTTGCTCCGGTTGCAAATTCTAGCAAAGCAGCAAACATTGGCAGAACACCGTAACTAACGCTCCCTCGCAGTGCATGTAATGAGCTTCATTCGGGACTCCCTGAGTGACACTAAGTCAAAGCGGACAGTGTTTTTATTCGGTATTTCTGGGCGGTTTATGGAGACTTAGAATGTCAAAACGGAAAAACCCTGCCGGGGCAACAGAGAGGGAGCTGCGAGCCGCAGTTATATTTCGCTGTGGTTAAAAACAAGTTACCTCAATAACGCTCAGCTTTTTTCTCCAAGTTTATGTCCTGTTAAAGTGGTGTGTATGACAAGCAGAAATATGTCACCTATGCCCCTCTTTGTGTCTTTCGTTTGCTCTGATTATGGTGTTTCACTTCTTGTGTGATTCTTATGTTGTTATTGTGCCGTTATGAAATGTTACTGGCGGCATTAACTGTCTGCAGTAGAAATTGTGTTTTTCGCAGTCACCCCTTATTGACCGCGGTGCCGCGCTCTTGCATGTACGCGCGTGATTCTCCCGAAAGCCACTGTAATTCGAATCCTGATAAACACTACATTTTATGGTTCCTCGGTGATGTTCAGCTTGAAAAGTGAATATCGGGGCTTTGTTTCAGAATTTTTCTGGAGCTGTGTACAAACTACAATTCTTAGTCTCTCAGGTTAGACGCGGCGGCTGAGCTAATTTCCGTTGTGCGGGGTGAGGCAGGGAGGGGGGGGTCAGGACCCAGCTACTGAGCCCAAATCACAGAGAAAAACATGCTTTGTATGGAGTTCATACAATCACTTGTGGTTAACCATACATATAATACCGTACCATGCATATAATACCATACATATAACCATACAGATAAGTGCAATATCGCTTTGTTTGTATGTGACAGGTTTTACCCTGTCTCTATGTACTTTACGTTTAATAGTGGAGGCCAATGGATCGATTAATCGACATTTCTGCTATATTGGTGTGATTAAAATAAATATGGAAATACTGGCACTGTACAGACTCCCCACACTGTCCCTTCAGTGTACGTAGTAGCAGGGAATAGGTGGTTAAATTATTTGCCAAAGAATCGAGTCATTAAATTTCAATGATCATTAAGATTGGCACTGGCATGCAAAAGCGGTAAGTAAAATGGCAGGATTGCTAAGACTGCCGCCCAGGCAGCATCACAGGTGTGGCTGGTTAAGGACAGGATCAGAATCTCTGCAGGAATAAAGTGGCAGTTCACTGTGTTCCATACGGGACACTTAGTCTTGAGTAAGCACACAAAATAACAGAAACACCTATATGCATTATCAATGAGACATTAGCAAACGCCAACCGTCCGCCTTTAAGCTGGAATATGCGGGGAGATTCTTCCAGAAGAAAAGGAGATCAAAGTGTATCTTGGATCCTGAGCTCCAGAACTTCCCATAGACGTTCAGTGATGTTTGGATGACGGTGGAAGGTGTTGGAATGCATCCTGGTGTTTGTAAGACCACTTATGTACCTTGGATTTTGGGGACAACCCCATCAGTGAAGGCATACTGTGGCTTTTTCGCAAGTATAAACCCATCCAGATGTAGAAACTGGAGTGAAAGATGACTCATCAGACCATTAAACTGAGCCCAGAGCCATCAACAAAATGGCTAAGAGCAGAGAATGTGCATCTTGAACTCACAACCACAATACATTTCAGTGTTATGCTAATTATGGAAGAGCGTAAGATCTCACGCTCAGTGCTACTCGAGGTGCAAAGTAAACCTGTCAAAGCTATAAATGGACTTGAGTCATTATGGCTAATTAATTAAAAATGCTCATATACCAGATGGCCATGGTGCAGCTTCAGCTCATTAAATTTTTTTACCAGATGTTCAGCTCACTGCCTCAGTGCATCACTGCATGTTTCATGTGTACCTGCTCGATGGCACAGATGAGAACTTCCCAGTCACTGGTGATACTTCACATCTGCTGGCTGTAGAATTTTGCCCCAAGGGAGGAAACTAGTAGATGGCCAAATTCTGGCAGGAGTTAAACCCCACCCCCTATGAATCAAACTATGCTATCAGGAAAAGCATTTCAGTCTAATTGTCATTTCCTATTCGTGATTTATCAAATCAAATGTAAGGCCAGGTGATGATATTGAGTGGCAAGGTGACAACACCTATCTTAAACGAAGAAGGTACAGCGTGCACTACGTTACTGCCACCGTTTTAACATCATTTATGTGAAAATGTGCTTATACTGCCATCTAGTGTGGGAATTGTCTAAAACAGATGTTCAACTCTCCTCTCCATAGATGAAATGATTTGTTGTTACCAAATAAAATGTTGCAAAATGTTGACTCTACAATGCACATCATGCAGTTGATCACATGGACATGCACACACCAAGGACTGATAAAGTGCAATGATTTTTCATGTGAGAGGCTGTACAATGTTCCAGTACTGTCATTTCTGCTGCTTCGAGGCATCTGTAGATGTCCACTTTTGATCTTATATATCTATCGCATATTTATATTCATATATTCTTTGTTTCTTTTTTGTTATATTGTATAGTTATCCTGCATTTTCTCTTGTACTGTCCTTTTTGCTGCTGCAATAACACAAATTTCCCTTTTGTGGGATTAATAAAGGTCTATCTTAAAAATAATAAAGATGGAAAATGATCATAACAATGATGACAATAACCAAAGAACTATTCCTTTTCCTGCAAATGTAACATTAAAAACTTCATTGTCAATTAAATGGCCTCTGAGCTCCAGGAACAAAATGAAGACACATAAATAATACTGTGAAAAAAATGTTAATTTAATTTATTACATATATTTTCTGCAAATCATTATCATCAAGGTTAACACACAGCTGGTCATGGAAAACAACAGGCTTTTTGCTTGAACTCAGTGATCAGAAACTAGGACAATTTTACCCATTCTGTGTTAAAAAAATAATAAAAATGAAGTATTCCCTTTTTTCCCCTTTATCATTAAACTGCTGACATGGAGTGGTTTAGACCCCATTATAAAATCCTGGCACAGACTCCCCCTATATTTAGGGTCCTTTGGGCAAAATATACCAGGAAATTTGGTACCATTGTACAGTTTTCACGAGTAGGACTCAGGAAGTCAGAGTAAGAGAAAGATGACTGACCCCCTGTAGGGTTGCCTGGAATGCCAGATAATCAGTCTCCATGTGCTTCTGTTGGTGTGTTTGGTTCAGTTTTAAGAGGATAATGTTTGAGTCATAAGCTCTTGGTCTAACTTGACTCACAACCTCAGTTGTATTTTCAGTGATCCAGACATGGCTGAAGAATGATAAAGGACTACATGGAGTCACGAGAGTCAGCCAAACCACTCCAGGCTGAAGCCCGGAGCTCGCTATGGCTGGCCGGCTGGCTCTCATTCCCACCCTTCCACCCTGGGTGAATCACAGAAGGGTTCCTGAGGCACAGCAATACATAACGGAGCAATGACTCCCTTAAAGCCGTCTTTGAAGTAACAGCTGGAGTCTGCAGCTTTGATGCTGCTTCGCTGAATGGGGATTTAACACAAGACTGAACTCCTAGTGGCTGCAACCCACATTATAACAGATACAAAACAACACCCTAAAACAGGGCAACTTAACTCTTTGCCCAGGGGCCAGCGTAAGCAGACTTTAGAACAAAATCAGTCCGTGGACACTCATAAAACAAGTCTATATCTGTTCATGAGTTGCAGATGTACTTTTTGCAAACACAGATGCACAACCATGTTGTCTGCAAATCATCCGATGTGGGTACGACTTTACATCTCACATTGAGACATGTAACCGATTGCTCAAGAAGGCCGACACACCCAACAGGGTGCTGGATTGGGTGTTAACTCCTTTGTTACCAAGTCAGCCAAAGTTTGCCTGGGGAGCCCGAACACTCTTTTTCACACAGGGAGAAACCATTCTTTGAAAAAGGGTTAGGCAGACCTGGCAACAAGTCATGCATGTAATTGGAAAGTGTACAGTATATGCTCTGCTTCGCCGTTTGTTAAAGGGTGTATTTTCATAGAGCACATAACACTTTGCTCCTCTACCAAGTGCACACTGGGACAGCCACACCCCCCTTTGTATTCCAGGCTGCTGACACGATCATCCCTCTATAGTGGCGGCATGTGTAATCACAGTTCTCAGTCTACATCACATAACTGTTTGTAATTACAGTGCTCAGTCTGTCACAGTGACAGTGTAAATCACTGTCAGTGTAGATCAGTGCATGGTTCCTGTTGGTCTGTCACTGTAGGTTTGTTATTACATCTGTTGGTCTATATTACTGACTGTGTACATCACTAACAGTGTTTGTAATTACTGTATGTCTTTCAGTCCATGTCATGGTGACAGTGTACATCACCGTCAGTGTATCAGTGCATCGTTCCTGTTGGTCTGTATCACTGCATCGGTCAGTGTCTGTATGTCATTGTGTCCCAGTGTCACCCACTGCTGTAGCTGCTGGTCAGTGATTCATAAGGTGTCTAAACTGCCTTTTTTACAAAATACACTCATGAAACCAACAGGATCAAAGCTATATGTATAAATCCTGCCTTTGGACAAACAGCTGTTTCTGAGACGGAATTTCGGCAAGAACTGCATAGACACCAGGTCACTCTTTGCACGTAGGTCATGCATCTAGTAGCAAACAGCTGATCATCTTTAAATGAAACACTGAGATCCTCTTTATAAGGAGAGATTGTTAGGATCACCTAAATGCAACTTTTTTTCCAAATTCCATGTTCCATTGTGGGTTGACATTAATAGTACAGGTCACTATAATCAATTAAACTAAATCAAGAGCATGACAACGGCCTCTAACAAGCAGACGGATACAGATGGACACTAGTTCGGTGAGACAGTGAAGGACATTAAGATCTGGTGGTCATTTATGGCTGGATGTGAGACAGATACTATATGGGAGTGGAATGTGGGAGGTAGGCCAGGACTGTCTTTTTAACCTTGTGTGTTTTCTGTTTGTCTTCTCATGTTACATATTTGCATGATTTTTTTCCCTTTTTAAAATCCAGGCACAGTTCAACAATAAATTATATCAAGAACAAAATCGCATCACCATACCAAAAAAACTGACATCATAAAGACAATACATGAGAAATCTGTACATAATTAGTTGCAAGAACGACGTTCGTCGTAAATATCTTTGATTTTTTCAGAAATTTGTTCATAAGAAGAAAAAGAAACAGTAAGTAAGGCCGTCTGAGAGAACATTTGCTTGTGTGGTACCTGGATATTTTCATATGAATAAATCTGTGTAATTTGACACTCAGATACACATACAACGGTAACCAGGAACAAAAAAATCAGTGACAAAAAAATCAGTATTAAACAATAATGGGTGTAAACAACTTCGAAGTCCCAACATCTAGGTCTCAGTGGCAGACAATGGCAACTACTGTATTGTGTATTTCAGAGAGTAGATGTTGGTTTTCCTCTACTAATTAGACTGTTTAAGGTGCCTAACACAAATTACTACTCAGGAGTGTGACTACTGAATTGTTAACTGGCATCATGTTATTCACCCACAGGTTGATTTATGTACCAAACTTTTAAAAATACAACATACTTGTATCACACAATGTAATGCAATACTTCAGGTGACAAAAGAGCCATAAACACACTAATCAATCTGTGGTAAATAAAAACAAAAAAACGTGCGATTTCATGCTTGACTGCAGAGAGCACGGCCCTCGGCTTGGACACTGACAATTCTTTGGCAAGAATTTTAAAAACCAGCGATAACTGTATATTGGTCCCAAATAATTATGTATATTTATTTACAAGGAATTTCATCTTTTTGCACAGACTTTTTTTTTTCTTACTACAATCCCTTTTCACAAAAAATATTCCCTTTTACGGCAGTGGTGTGTCTCGAAAGCCCCGGCTGTGCCCCACCCTGGCGATGAAGGCTCCGCCCGCTGCCATCGTAGTGGCAGGTTGGGCGCCGTTGCCTCCCGGACACGGGCGGCACACCGTAACACCCGACTTCACCGGGAGTCCTGCGGCAGGCTGCCAAGACCAGCGCGCGGTGGACGAGTCGCTCTCAGACACTCGGGGCGGAAGTGTATGCCAGGCCCATTACAACCTTCCAGAGGCATTCAGTGTGATCTCGGGGCACCGCGCAGCAGTAACTCTGCAGCTGTGAGCCTG
Source organism: Hippopotamyrus pictus (assembly GCA_026781145.1). Lineage (NCBI taxonomy): Eukaryota > Metazoa > Chordata > Actinopteri > Osteoglossiformes > Mormyridae > Hippopotamyrus > Hippopotamyrus pictus. The sequence goes on from JAODLC010000049.1 coordinate 9,913,869, forward strand.
TGAGCCGTCTCTCATTCTCTGCCAAGTGTACGAGGAGCTGCAGCCGCATTACTGGCTGACCGGGCAGACAGCGTTGCATCTTGGGAGGCGATCCATGGGTCTCCATGGGGGTCTGTGTCTGCTCTGGGAAAACCAGACAACACTTGCAGAATGAGCGCTAATTATACTCAAACTTGCCCCCTGCCCCATGTTTGCCTTCTGCTTGCCCCCCATTCCTCTCAAAGCATCATATAATGCAGAGCATAACCAAGTCTTTACTTTCCCTTTACTGGTTTTGTTGCTGTTATTGTTATGATTAGCTCGCAGTGTCCAGTATCGTAATGTCGCTTTTCTAACAAGGATACAAAACGTTCTGCATACAAAAAAAAGTGTGTGCAGTTAGTGGACACTTTGCAGTCAACGAAAGTGGGAGACTATCAAATAATAACGCATAAAAATATATTTCACTGCCCAAAAGTCAAAATCTGAACGTACAAAAATGTATACTCATGGTCTCTGACTGGAAGGAGATGGAGTGAGCAGGAAAACGTCAAACAGGAGCTGGACACAGATTTATGAAGGCAGGAGCCCGAAAATAAGGTGATAACGTGGAAAAATCATATTTCCAGGGCTGAGACTTTCCGTTCCCTCCGATACGAGGGAGACTCCCGCTTATCAGGTCCCAGGAATCATCCTGTCTCATCAGACACTAGTCTGCATTTACAAATAATCGATGGGCACAGCAAGGCAGAACAAGGACCAAAATTCAGGGACCAAACAGCTGAAAGCCTTTCCTTCACCCTTTAAAGACAGAGACCCAGCTGTTTCACAAACTCTTTCACAGGATACGAGACCCCTTCCGCCACGTCTGTTACCGCTCAGTCAGTGCTCCCTTTTTGGCATATGGGTTCTCCAGCATATAGCGATAGCGGTCATAGTTTTCCAGCAGGTATTTAGGAGCATACATAGGCTCCTTGGCGTCAGAAGGGGGATATTCCTGAAGGCTGCCGTCGAACCAGCCCCCGGTACGGATCAGCTCCCGGATGTAGTTTAGGTCCCGCTTGTCCTCGTAGTCCCCCCAGCGAGGGAAGTCTCCATTCTGGGCTGAGACGAGCTTATGGAGGATGCCCTCTGGTGTGAAGCACCATGAGCAGTGCCAGCCAGCAAAGTGGACCGGGCTCCCGATGGACCACTGAACCAGAATGTGACCAGTCTCATTCTCATACTTGCGGAACCCCGGCATGGTGTAGTACTCCCGCCGCCTCAGCTTGATGCCATCGCCCTCGTAGACTGCGGCGAGCATTCGCACTGTGCACCCGGACAGCACCTCCAGGGAGCCCAGCTGCTTCCAGAAGAAGCCGTAGAGAGACTTTCGCATGTGGAAGGCAAAGGGCTCTGTCCAGCCATCAAAGAGCTTGAGGAAGAGGATGCCCTCTTGCGCGGGGATCTCGTCTGCATCATTGATGATAAAGACATCATCCGGCCTCAGGCCCCTGACCCGGGACATTCCATTGTGGGTCAAGAAGGTGCGCAAGTAGTCGTCAGCGATCCAGCCGTCCTGCCGCCCGCCTTGGGGGAAGTGGTCCAGGAAGACATAGAGGATCTTATGTCGCACGTAGTCATAAGTCCCATTCAGGAGATGGTGCAAAAACTGCAGGGGCCGACCCTCACCGTAAGCCGTGAAGTTGGACTCGCACACCAGGAAGAGGTCCACCGCTTGGGCCAGCTCATGGAAACGGACGTGTAGCAGGTCGAACTCGTGGTTGATGTTGATGGCGTTGATGATTCGGCGAGGGACCTCCCTGGGCGTCAGCCTGTCTTTTGTAGGCAGACTGGAGTGGTACACCATCGTGGGGACGCCGCAGTAAGGGCCATGCCACCCTTGGCGACAGACACACTTGACGAGCCGCTTGCCCCGCTTGGGTTTGGCTGGGAATGCGTGTTCCTGTTCCTGCTGCTGCAACATCCTCCGGTGGCTTGACACCATTCGGTCCTCCTTCGGAGCAGCCATTTCGGTCCCCTCTCGGAAGCACAAGGCTCCCGCTTTGGTGCGCACAAAGTATGACGTCATGTCATCTTGAAGCTTGACAATACGCTGGTGGAGACTCCCAAACAGCTCCTTGGGGTCAAAAAGAGTTACATTTGTAGAGTCATAATTCTTCACCATGGACACCTTATCAGATGGGGGGCCTGGCTTGATTCCAGAAGGAACACTGGGATACCACGGATTCGCATCAAAGTTTCTCTGTAGACCCCTGACCAACCCATCCGGAGGCAACTGACAGAGACATCAGAAGACCAGTCAATTTTCATCTCTTCTTGACACAAAAAAAAAAAATATGAAAACATGAAGATAAATTCAACTGTTCACACTTTATTTCTCTTTTACAGATTATAAAGCCCTGGCAGAAGTAGCATAGCATTACCAGGCTCACACTCACCTCACCCTCCATACTTCTCTGGACGTCCATACTGAATGACTTCACGTTCAAGGGGTGAGCCTCACTGGGTTGAGTGCTGGCCAGAGGAAAGGGCCGGTCCTTCCAGAAGAGGCCACTGACCATTATGAATGACTTGATGTTGGGGTAGGGAGCAGAGAGTTCCCGCAGCACAGAGACATAGTGCAGGGCCTTGTAGTAGTGCAGGAAAGAGATGACGCACAGGCCCACCGTGCAAAGCAAAAATACCCTGTGCCGTCGCATTTTCATCCTGTGGAGAGAACAAGAGTACAGTCAGTCAAGTGCTCCTGGTGTTCTGGCTAAATTGTAATAAAATATATAAGTAAAAAAAACTACTAATGAACTCTATGCACCACCACGGTCTAGCCCAGACCCAGTGCAAGCGGCCTTCAGAAAAATACAGTGACGTTTTCAACACGGGGTTAGCCAATGAGCGCCATCCGTGACCTAACGTCCATGCGGCCAGAGGAATTCCTGGAGTGCCGAGACCCAGCTGTGCTCTTTCCATCATGGTCGAGGCGATGTCCTTCTGCGCACGGCCGACCTGCCAGAAACGGGGCTTGGTCACCCTTTCACCGGAAAGATACGCCGGAGAACACGACAAACGTGTAAACCGGTTCTGAAAACCCTTCAGGGATGCTGCTTTCCAGTCACTGGAATGCAGCTGAAGTGCTACTTCACCTTCACAATCGGGCTGTGCGTTACTCTTGGGGCTACCTATCACACAGTTTAGTTAACCAGGTACGTGCCGCCTACAATTTTGTGCTGTAAAGCTCCGCTGTAAACACAGTCCAGGCAGCCACCACTGTGCCCTACTAGCAATTATAGCATTTCCTTGTATTATTTAAAAAATATAGATCTCCTCTTAAAGAACTGCTAAAAAGCTGCAGAGTGACAGAAAATCATAGCAGAGGTCACAGTTGCTGCCCAACGGCAACTCGGCGTGCCGACTTCATTTCATGCTGTCAGAAAGAGACAGACAGCGACTGCCTATAAACGCAGGATGCCGGAGCATCGGTCCAACAGCGAGAGGCGTGTCACACATGCACAGCGAACCAGAGCGACTCCTTAAGAACAGAGGCAGCCAGCCAAGTATTTGGGGAACTTAGCAATTGCCATTTGCCAAATGTAGCCTGTGTGACCCCCCCCTTCCCCTCCAGCTTCAGCTCTGCCTTCCTGACTAGCAACATGGAGATAACCAACTGAAGCGGAGTAGCATGCTTCTGGGGAACACCGCAAACAGTCCCAGAATGAAGGAGGCTCACTTCTGCTTTAATACAGATGGCGAAATAAGACACCATTCCCCTTTTCTTGCCGATTCGAAACCAGGAATCACAGTACTTTCATTTGTTTTATTTTTTGTTTTTTTTTATTTTTTTTTTTAATTGCCTTTGGGCAATTTAAACGTTCTTGAGCTAGAGCAGTATTTCCCAACCCAATCCCCAAACCGTGGGCTTCTGGCAGGGAGCAGAAACACAGACAGGGTGGGAAACACCACTCTGGAGCACTTAACGCACTGTTTTGTAGCTTAAAAACTCAGAATCCACTCCTTTCATACTCATTTGTTTAGGGACAAGTTTTGTTTTTACAGTTCACAAGCGAGTGTAGAGCTTTGGGTACAAGGGGTGTAGCGTAAACAAAATATTATCAAAACTGCAAACACAAACCAGGACAATGTGTCTGAACAACATAGCATGTAAATACAACATTTGCACAATGTAAAACTAAACATGTAAATTTGAACTCGGATGTCGTCGTCTCATATGAGTTAGCATGGATGCCTTTCTAGTAACACATCCCAGTTCAGTATAAATGGAACCAACAGACAATCTTGGTCTAATCAGCCAGGCCTACTCTCTCTCCAGTGCAGGTGTCATTTACTGGGAAGCAAAATGTTCCCAAACTACTGATTTAAGTGATTTGGGAGTGTCAGCAATAGTAACTAATTTACAGTAAGAATTAACACAGTGTTTTCCATGAGCAAAATCTACCTGTAAATTTAGGTTGTCAATAAATGTATTCATTTGTTCCATTATGAGTACCAAACCGAAAATAATTTACGGAATGGTATACAACGAATGTGTGTACAATTACAGCCCAATTTGATACAATTATGAATTGATACAGGTATAGAAATCAGGTCATTTAAACTGTATAAATCAAATTAGAGTATAAAACAAATGCAAAACTTAGCACAAATAATGAGAAATATAATACATCATTAAGAAATGTCTAGCAGCAAACGAAACGCGAAACAAAAGTTATAACATTTAATACATCAATAGGTAATTGGAATTTTAAACAAAACACTTTATTTTTAGTTAAAAGAAACAGCTCCAGGGGGACTTGCTGTTGTTTAGAGAAACAGAATGACAAAAGATGCATCTTCTCGTACAAATGAGGACAAGATTGACCTGCAAGATTGGTTTTTATCAACTCAACGACATGGTGGTTTGCAAGAGTACACTCCATTAGCAAAACCTCCGATAACAGGTATACATTCAATCAAACAAAGAGAAGCAGAATCATAAAGAGGAACTACAGGTTCCTCATAGTCAAGCCAGAGAAATTTTCAACAGCTAGGTGTCTGCATGCGTTCAAAAGTGGATCCCAACTGTGTTGCAAAGTTAGGGAACCGTGAGAAGATACAGATGGAATTCAGAGCAATGCAAATTAAAGTTCACAGTGCTGGTGAAGCAAAGCATTTCTCAGCCTCTCTCTTTGTACTGCTCAATTTAATGACTTCTTGTTATTTTAGTAAATTATCCATGGAACTCTGGATACTTGCGATTACAAGTAATTCCTTGCCTGCACCCGTGTCCTTTTCGCCAGCCGTCTGCCCGCACATCCCTGCGCGAACACGTCGCCAGAGCGCGACCTCAGCCTTGAACAAACGATCTGGAGTAAAATCGATCCCACCTTCTGCAGCAGAGCCGAGGCACCAGCCCGCGGACCACATTCTGCAGGATGTGCGGGCCCCTCATAGCCGTTCCGAGGACAGCATCCCCGTGTGTCGACATGAGGGCCCAGGCGCAGCGGGCTCTCAGCATCCGAGCACTGCCTTGGTCGCAGCACACAATGCGGCCCATTCTGCAAGTCTGGTCCTGTTCCCGCCTCTCAGATGTCGCACTCTTTCTCAGATTCTCTCTATGCATACAATAGCTTCCTTCTCTGGCAGGCTGGCTACACACAACCTCTCCCCGCCCCCCCCAGACACCCCTCCCTTCGACGTTGCCCTCGTAGGTTCTCCCAAGCATAGCCTACTTTTCTTGAGACACAATCAGATGCAGAAAGGAAGCCACCACACACACACACCCACCCACCCAAATAAGTACGCAATTAGATTTTGCAACCACAAAAAATGAGAGTGCAGCAGAGTAGGAGCAAACTTGAGCTCCGCTGTTGTACCTGGCAGACAGGTACGGGCATATCCCACTCAGATACAGAAGTTAATGTGCCACATGATCTGAACTGTCGCGTCACACGGTATACTGGATGGGCGTGTGCAGTGTGAAGCTGCTCATTTGGTTAATGAAGCATGACTAAAGCCCAATCTGGCTGTCCACACATTTGGCTGACAAAGAAAAGTTGTAGGTTTATCCACGCAAAACACACCAGTAAGAATGGGCAAATCATCACACACACACACACACACACACACACACACACACACACATACATACACACATATACATGATTATGTGTCATTATATACATATATCAGTCTTGCACATGTATATGTATTTTAAATTTGTTATATATTCACTGTGATTAATTTCCTTGAATTTCCTTACATTTCCTTTGCATTTCGAAGAGGAAGGAGCATATAACCAATGTATTTCTCCACCTCATGTGCTGTTAATACAAACTGAGAGCTGTTACCCTCTGCGGTTGTGTGGTTCCTTGTAAGCACCTCCCACCGGCTGCATGGGGGCGGCCCTCTGATGCCCAGGCTCACTCTTAAGTGTCACTCATACAGGAACCTTTGACACGCTTCAGAAACACGAGGCCCGGTCTCTCATGCTCACCCTCACACTCGCGGCTGTCACAATGCAGGCCTTCATCCTGACACAGGCTGTCAGAGACAGAAACAGAGACACAGAGAGACACTGAGAGATATCTCCTCTGTGCCTCTTCAAGAGGATGTACTGCTTAGGCACACCCTGTATCCCATGGTGAGTCAAGCACACATTTCTTTGAAATCTGTCTAGGATGGTGTCTCTGACTGCCTCAGTCTCTCACCAGGTGCTGCAGCCGATGGTCACCGTCTCCCCCTGCTGGATGGTGATGGAAACAGGTCTCCCATACAGTTGGTGTAGCAGGACTGTGCAACCACACTGCCCGGGGGGAACACAGGTCCCGTTCTGCTGAAGCAGGCCCTGGAAACACGCAGCAGGAATCCGCATAACAATAAGCGCTCTGGACTTCGCAGGATGTGATCTCCACAGGTCGCCATTGTTACAACATTGGGACTTACCAATACAGCGTGCCAAAGGGATGCACTGATGAAATGTACCAATACGGCATGTTAATAGGCCACACGGATGGGGGCTAACAATGGGGTGTGGAAGAAGGGCGTACCTGAGGACAGTAGCATCCAGGTGTGCACGCTGGGGGTCCGGCACATGTCTCATTGTGTCCTTGAAGTGCACAGAGCTTTTCACAGGGAGAGCCACAGTCGGCGTACTGGAACGGCTCCTTGCACTCTGTCACAGGAAGCAGCACCAGCGCCAGAAAGAACCACGCAAATATTAGCCTTCTCAACATCATTTTCAGTCATTTAAATTGTGCTAATTTAATAACCCGTAACGCTAAACCCACTGAAAAACATTTTTTAAAACATTCCTTTTTCACGCAGATGTGAACTTATTATTTTTTTGTAAAAAATTAGAACAAAAAATCTTGTCCTTTCGAGATGCTGCTCACACATACGGTGAGACAGCGTGTGGTTCAGCCACTGTCTGTAATCAGAAGGTTGCCAGTTTAAATCCTGTCCTAAGCGGAACAGTTACGTGTCGACTGGACCCCTCCAAAGGCAAGAACATCCAACTTACAGACAACTCATATTTGCAGACTGCCATAAAGTTCAAAAATGGGGTCTGGACATTTAACTTGAAAAAAATCAGGTTAAATACAATGGTTTGTAATAAGGAACACACACACTACTTTGTGATGCTCCTGAAAACATTGTGTGGCTTCAGCGGTTTGTCAGTTTGTGATACAGTAGAATACCATAAAATATGATGTTCCTTTTATTATTATTGTATAATAACTATTATTATTATTATTATTATTATTATTATTATTATTATTATTATATACTTACAAATTGTGTGCGTGCATGTGTGAAAGATGGGACATTAGAATGTAATGGTCTAACATCAATGAATCCTGACATTTTCCCAGTAAATTACATCTCACAGGATTCACACACACACAATAAAGTCACCCAGGCAATGTTGAGGTTGACAGGTCCTGCTCTCTGTCTGAAGCTCTGGGCACTGCTGCCCCCTGATGGCAGCAGAGAGCGGTGCACGATAACGTTGCTCCCTCTGAGACTGGCAGGAGCAGGCAGTCCACTCGCTCCACTCAGACATTGGACAGTCTGCTTAGAGACAGGGAGAGCGAGATGGAGTGAGGGAGGAGGTGAGAAAATGAGAGAGAGAAACAGAGGGAGGGGGAGAGGAGGGGGAGATGGAGCGAGGAGGTGAGAAAGAGAGGGAGAGGGAAAGTGAGACAAGTGGGAATAAGAGGTAAAAGCTGCTGTGTGCGGGTGTTGCTGGGGATCTTTTATTGTGACAGTGTCATTCTGGCCATGTTTGATGCCGGCATTCTCAGGAGGCTTTCGCTACTAGCTAAAATCACGGCGCGTGAAACCTGGGCAGGGCTGTTTGTAGCACAGCCGGGTCTCCACTTCCTCCTGCGCACCCTCCAGTTCCACCGGGCATGGGGCATCGCCCCCCTCGGCACACACACACCTCCTGTGACGAGACATGACCCCAGCACCGCAGGTGCGAGAGCAGGAGGACCACCGAGACCAGGGGCAAAAGTCGTCTGGGGAACATGCACAGGAAAGGTTCCCATGTCTGAGCCATAGTAAAAAAATCACAACTTCTTTGTACCTTTCATTTAGTTCATTAAAGGTTAAACATCAGAGCACTAGTGACCAGGGGAAAATCTGATTAACAATCACTAAAGTGCAATAATAAGGATAAACATTATACACAGTACAGTGCAAAAATCTTAGGTACTCTTATCTGGGTGATAAGTGTATATATAAGTGCATATTTGCAGAATAAAAAAATCTATTTAGATCCCGTGCAACAGTAACCCAATAAAAAAGTCACTGATATCTTTCTGGATGGCTGGATGAACAGCGCTTCAGTTCCAAACCTTTCCTCGGGGGCACCTCAGCATTTCACCACCAGCTCAATTAATTAAAACTGGGGTGACTTTAAATGTGGTTTTGAAATGGCTAAGCTTACACACTTTTACAGAAACATCTTAGTTTTACATCAGCATGAAGAATATTTAAACATCATTTTCTTTGTTTAAAACTTTTGCACTGCACTCTATACCACATACTGTACAACACATAACGTCATAGTAACAGGCAATATCGGAGAGATGGCAAGGAAGAGTCATGTGACACCACATGTGATTGGGTGGATAGAACAGGAAGTCTATTTGGGTCCAGGGGCAGAGAGGGGCTTTACAATAACAATGATGAGAAACAATAACAACAAATAGCTGTTTCAGCATCTGTACAGGGTGAGAGTTCTACACAGCAGCAGTGCAGCGGCATACCGAGACAGGGCGGGGTGTGGCAGTCCTGGGCCTCCCTCTCGTCTCCGGGGCAGAACATGCCGTTGTTACGAGGAGGGGGGTTTATGCAGGCGCGGGTGCGGATGCGGGTCCCACGGCCGCAGGTCACGGGGCAGTCAGACCACACGGACCAGGGCGTCCACCCACCGTCCACTGGGAGATACGAGAGGGTCAGAGACTGGACCGACCACAGTTCCATCCTGGAAGCGTTTGGGACGGGCTTGGGCTTGGTCAGCCGCCACTCACCTTGACACTCGACATCCTGGCAATAGTCTCCCTCAGGGGTGCAGGTGCTAGAAAACACAGAGCAAAGATGAAAGTGACCTGGAGTATGCTTTTCATTGCACTCCAAAGCAGCACTGTGAGGTGCCCAAGGTGATGCCTGTCTAAAAACATCATGGTCATTTCCACCACCACCAACCCAACCCCCCCCCCACTCACCATTGCTTACACTCCCCCTGGAGCCACGTGTCACCCACAATCAGCTCCTGGTCGTCATGGATACAAAGGGGCGGGCATGGCCCTAGGTCACATGGTTTCCTCTGCACTTCCTCGAACTGGCAGTCGGCACCATCAGGTTCCGGGACCATTGATCTGGTGAAACGTGGAGTCATGATATACTTGGGGCTCCTAAGATCTTATTAAAAGTAAAAAAATGGCATTACAAGAACACAAACATGGCAGCAAATGTCCCAGCATACCAAGTCAACTAGGTATTCAGTGTAAAATACCACATTTCAGCAAAACATGCAAATAGTGACTTCTTTCTTTCTGCATTCCACACAACAAACTGTGTTATACCAGGAGTATTTTTTATATAACAATTGAAATGCAGCCCTTCCGTTTTTCCTGTGGATGCATTGTGCCGCTCCAGCCACTAGGGGCAGCAGCCACCATGCTGGATAGGGATTCTGGTGTCCAAGATGCATAACTACAATTTCTCAGTTATAAGCTAAACTGCACCCTGGATAAACGTGTTAGCTAAAGATAACAATTCAGCACTAACCGGAATCGGGTCCTGTGGCCAGGTCCGCAGGAGGCGCTGCAGGATGCCCAAGCAGACCACGCACTCCAGGAGCAAGGAGCCTCTGTACAGCTCCAGTTGGTGCAGGACAGGAGGCCGTCTGCACAGCTGCAGTTGTTGCAGTCGTCCTGGTGCCAGCTGCCAGCGGCCCAGCTGTGACCCTGGGAGTCGGTGCAGTCACACTGCCACGCATGTACGCAGACGCCATCCTGCTGCAGCTGGCCTGCGCAGAACAGCTTCGCAGGCTCAGCATCCAGAGAGCCCCTTAATACAGTGCTTTACAAACACACTGCTCTACCAATACAATTGTATCTGGTTAACAAAGAGCTACGTCTAGCTCTCAGTTCAGAAAAACAAATCAAATTCAGAAAAGTTCATAAAATTATTTAATTAATTTAATATTATATAAAATATTTTAAGTTCAAGTCTCGCAGGGGTCCTGTGTGAGCCAATGGGATGGTTAAGTTTAGTTTGGCTGATGTTGCCATAAAGACCCAGTCCCCCATTCATGGCCTGACAAGCAATGAAGGACAGCTGGCCCTGTGTATCATCATGGTAGGGTTATTTACAGCACTGGTTCTCATACTGTAGTGATATGACCCCCCCCAGGGGTGGCACAGATGACTTTTCATCATTTCATCAATTTCCACCACCCCCACCCAAATGTAATCATATTTGAGTCGTGTTTTTTGAGAGGTTTGAGAACCAATGATGTTACAAAGATCTGGGGAGCTACCAAGTAATCCTGGTGTCTGATTTGGAGGATCAGGTAAAGAAGACGAGAGCAAGAGGAGCTCTGTGGAGTAATGGGGAGGTGTGACTTTGTGTTTTTAGGATCTCTCCCAGCTATGCATTTCGCCTTTAAAAGGGCCTTGACCCCTTTCTGCCACTTGCCTGTAAACCCCTGCTATCCAGCAGTCCTCTAGCCCATGTTTATGTCACATGACTAAGGTAATATCCAGTAGCATAACCGTTCTGTCGTCAGCTGATGTGACATCCATACTGAGCACAGCACTGTAATTATGGCCAGTCACCTGTCAGCAGACCGCTCAGGGTCACCAGATGGTGGTAGCGGACAGGAGCTGCCAGGCAGGTGCCCCCCCGACGTTGGCCCCCTTACCTGCGGGGCAGCGGCAGCCGGGTTGGCACCCATCGTCCTCCTGGCACCGGATGCCCCGTTGCAAGTCCGAGCAGCGCTGTGGGCACACATTGGCACAGGGCGCAAACTCCTGACCCGGCGGGCAGCCCTGGTCATCTGTGGATAGACACACATGCACACACACATACACACACACACATTATACACATCCCATTGCCCCACTCAGGGCTCAGTAATGAACAGACAGCATGCGTTGCTTGGTATAGGGCAGCTAAATGCAGAATGAATTGGGACTGCCCTTGTACCCTTCATAGATACTATTGCCAGGTTACTATGAACGCGGGCAGGGACTCGTTACGCTTCACTTAAGGTCTCATGGTGCTCATCAGCTCTACCTAATGTCACATGACCCTGTGTGCAGGATGACAGAGTAAATAAGAGTTTAGTACGCAGCCTCACCACAGGGCTTGGTGTTGCAGGGTTTCACCTGGTTCCTGTCCCCCTTGCATGAGCGTCCCCCGTTTTTGGGAGGGGGGCTGGTGCAGGAGCGTGTCCGGATGGAACGGCCACCCCCGCACAGGCTGTCGCAGCGTGACCAGGGGCTCCAGCGGGACCAGCTGCCATCCACTGGAAGAGGGGGGAGGGGGGATGGGGGGGGCAGGGAGAGACAGGTAAAGGGATGCAGAAAGAAATATGGAAAGAGAGAAATGAAGAGTTAGGGAGATAGAGGAATAAACATATAAGGAAAGACAGAAGGAGAGGGAGCGTGGTGGAAAGTGAGAAAGAGAGATGAAGCAAAAGATATTGAGATAGGGAGGGAGAGGTGGGAGGAAAACAGATGAAGACATTAAAAGAGAGATGAGAGAGTAACAAAGATGGATTGACAAAGAAAGAGACAAAAGCAGAGGGAGAGTATAGAAGAGTGAGAAAGACAGGGGGAGAGTAAGAGAAGGAGACAGAAGGAGTGATGGGGAGAGACACATGAAGAGATGGAAAGAGAGGGCAACACATGGAAAAAGAAACAGAGATGGAGTGATGAAGCAATAGATAAAGATAGATAAAAAAGAGAGAAGGAAACAGAGATGTAGCCTGATCATTAGCAGACACAGAGCAAGCAGAAAGCCAGGCTGGTCCTCTGAGGTCATCCTTGTGATGCCTGTGCCCAGACTGTCTATCCTACTAATCTACACCACAGCACCTTCAAGTGCTTAGACAGCCACAGTGGTCCCTCTACCAGCACTCATTTACATGTCATCATTTTATTGTCTGGATTTTTGCTAAAAAAGAACATAAGAACTATACATACTACTAGAGGAGGCCATTTGGCCCATCAAGCTTGCTTGAATGTCATGCCTTGTTAATATTATCCATAGTGAAGATCTCACGACAATGAACGTGCCATTGGGAAGCTAGCAGAACCAAACAGAAGATGGATGGATAAATGGATATACAGTGGTACCTCAGTTCTCGAACTCATTAGAACTCGAATTTCTTAAAAGTCGAACCAACCAGTTTGAAAAAAAATTACCTAGAGCTCGATCTGAATCTCAGAAATCAAACCGTGAACGCCGACCTAAGATAACTTGCACGCACAGGGAAATGAGTCACGCGGCACGTCTCTCAGCGGAAACAAAGAGTAATGCTTCAGTCTCAGCCTCGCATTCGCTGTGATAGCATCGTGCATGTTTACATTAACTAAATACATATATTTAGACAGTAAAAATACATTTAGACAATGACACAGTAACAGTAATTATTAATATATAATAAAATACATTTAAAATAAAGATTTCTTAGTCATTATTTAAATATTAATAATAAATCATTAATACGTTTAATTATAAAAATATTGTTGTGCCGAGAGGTGGACAGAGCGGGGACAAAGGCGCAGACACCAGGGTATTGGGGAATACGGGGTTTAATTACAGGTAAGGCAGGCAAAACGCAGACAGACAATACAATGACCGGACTGGGGAAACAAACTGAAACGCGGACAAAATACAAAAAGAGGACTAATGACAACAACCGGAAACAGTTGATCACACAGGGATTCCACACGGGGTTAACGAGGGGGCGTGGCACACGGAAGGAGCGTACGATCGGGGCAGGACACATTGTTTGGATACCTTTATTTTCTTACTTTACAAATTACTGTTTTGATAAATGTGCTTAGATGTGTTTAGTGCAGTATATGCTTTTCTTGTTTTGTCCGGTTCATTTTGTGTTTAAATGCTAAAAAAAAAAAAATTTCGGTGTAAATTTTTGTGGCCAGGAACCAATTAATTGGTTTTCCATTATTTCTTATGGGGGAAATTCAATCAGAACTCAAACTTTTTAGGATTTGGTCTGGAGTTCTGAACGGATTAATTTCGAGTTCTGAGGTACCACTGTATTATGAAAATTCATTATATTACACCAGGCAACAGTCAGTGTTGTTAATGGGTGGGTGGCGAAGCCATGAATAAGCAGACAATCTGTAGCCATGCCACTAGCAGAGAGAGGCTTTTTTTATTATAAAGTTAAATTGGTCTCTGTCAACTAGCGTTACATAGTAAGTACAGTCAAACACGGTTATTACGATTCGGCTTATAACGAAAACACGCTTGTAACGCTTCGATTCCAAATCCCCGACCTTCAGTAACGTTAAATTCCTTAAAGAAAACACGCATATAGCGATTCTTTTATAGCAAAAATTCGGCTATAACAATGTCTACTGTCTTCCCCAAATAAATATTTCAATGAATTTTTATTCGGTTATAACGATTTGCCTCAATCATTCCAGATTTAATAGTTTAAAATAAGTTCGACGTCAGCTAATCGCGTAGCCAAAGCGAGCAGCAGTCAGTACTGTAATATGTTATCGATTTCATGGTCCATACTAAATGGTTGTTGAATTACAAAATACACGTTGCTTGATAGTAAAAAAGATGTTTTATTTTGATCATT